>OU343164.1:21405679-21883997 GCA_910595825.1 Philhelius pedissequus | reverse complement strand
ATGATGATGATGATGATGATGATGATGATGATGATGATGATGATGATGATGATGATGATGATGATGATGATGATGATGATGATGATGATGATGATGATGATGATGATGATGATGATGATGATGATGATGATGATGATGATGATGATGATGATGATGATGATGATGATGATGATGATGATGATGATGATGATGATGATGATGATGATGATGATGATGATGATGATGATGATGATGATGATGATGATGATGATGATGAATGATGATGATGATGATGATGATGATGATGATGATGATGATGATGATGATGATGATGATGATGATGATGATGATGATGATGATGATGATGATGATGATGATGATGATGATGATGATGATGATGATGATGATGATGATGATGATGATGATGATGATGATGATGATGATGATGATGATGATGATGATGATGATGATGATGATGATGATGATGATGATGATGATGATGATGATGATGATGATGATGATGATGATGATGATGATGATGATGATGATGATGATGATGATGATGATGATGATGATGATGATGATGATGATGATGATGATGATGATGATGATGATGATGATGATGATGATGATGATGATGATGATGATGATGATGATGATGATGATGATGATGATGATGATGATGATGATGATGATGATGATGATGATGATGATGATGATGATGATGATGATGATGATGATGATGATGATGATGATGATGATGATGATGATGATGATGATGATGATGATGATGATGATGATGATGATGATGATGATGATGATGATGATGATGATGATGATGATGATGATGATGATGATGATGATGATGATGATGATGATGATGATGATGATGATGATGATGATGATGATGATGATGATGATGATGATGATGATGATGATGATGATGATGATGATGATGATGATGATGATGATGATGATGATGATGATGATGATGATGATGATGATGATGATGATGATGATGATGATGATGATGATGATGATGATAATAATAATAATAATAATAATGATAATGATAATGATAATAATAATAATAATCATAATCATAATAATAATAATAATAATAATAATAATAATCATAATAATAATAATAATAATAATAATAATAATAATAATAATAATAATAATAATAATAATAATAATAATAATAATAATAATAATAATAATAATAATAATAATAATAATAATAATAATAATGATAATAATAATGATAATAATAATGATAATAATAATGATAATAATAATGATAATGATGATAATGATAATGATGATAATGATAATGATGATAATAATAATAATAATAATAATAATAATAATTATAATAATAATAATTATAATAATCATTTTACTCTCAGTAAAAACCAATTGCGAATTAAAAAAAAAACATTTAAACAAAACGTAAGTATAGATAAAAAACCTACTTGTGTGAAGTTCTTTTTGTAATTAAGTTCACGGCGGTGTCATACAAAAGCTCGGCGTATAAGGGGACATGCTGCCCCCTGCACCTCTTTGCTTGGCATAATTATAGGATTTGGGTGGTATTCAGGTTGGGTGTATGCAGTTTTTTTAGAATTTGACATGAAATAAAACAACAATCGTAGTTTGAAATCAATTTATATTATACCAAGAAAAATACACCTACCACAACACTTACCATACCAAAGTTGCTTTAAGTAATTTGTGGATTAGTAAACAACTGTCAAAATTAAAAAAAGTTGTCGGTAGTCATTATTTGCATACATTTTGTATTAAATGAAAATTTTAAAAATTAATTCAAAAAAGAAATAAAAGTTTCCTCACTTTAAAATTGTTATATTAATTGGGCCTGCACACGCGGGATGAACAGTTTTTGGGCTAAAACCGATTTTCGTCTTTAGTTCAAGCACACACGAGATGATTTCAGCTGAACAAAGAATTGTATACATGAACTTCTTTTTATATGTGTTAGTATTTCAAACGCATGACTGTTAAAAGTTTTGTGTATGTGTTACTTTTAGTCTTCGTTCATCCAAGAAATTTAGGGTTGAAATTTCGGTCCGCTTCATACTGCACATTTCGCTTCCCTTGCCGACAAAACCGGTGTTAGTCTGGTGGAAATAGTCTCGTTTGTGCATGCCCATTGTTTTTAAGCATACATCTGCCGAATAAAAGTATCCGCATTTTACAATTCTTGCTCCCCTAAAGAAAAGTCTAGCTAATACAAATCGTGTATTTGAAGAATTTAAGTAAAAACAAAAGAAGTTTAAGGGCGCCAAAAGAATAAATTACAGGCATGAGAGACAAAAGCTGCGTTTTATTATCTACGGGTCTGGGTTATTTTGTAACAGGTATTACAAAAACAATACGAGATTCAGGTTTCTATCGGGGTTTCTATCTGGGCTTGCAAATATTAGTATTAAATTCGGCGAACAGGGGAACATTTAAGTACATAACCCAGATCGTTTCATTTTCACGGGGTAAACCATATGGGTTATTAGTAATAATAAAACACGGCTAAAGTTTAATGAGATCAAATGTCATACAAATAAGAAAAAAAATACACCCGTTAAATTTGATGTCAGGAATCGATGTCAATACAAAATCGAGAGAGCTCGCTGACATCCCAACAAAACAAGTAACAACGCGACTTCATTAGAAATTTCATGTCATGATTAGTATTCTGAGAGAATTTATTGCTTGTGGAGTCGGCCTGTAAATAAAAAGATAAAAGAACACATCGCACCATAAAATAAATACAATCAAGCAATTTGAGAGAGACAACACGATATAACTAATGAGAATAAACCAACCAGACGTCTTATGTTTCAAAAGCGAGTAAAGTAGTTCAATTCCACCATTATTTTTATGAATTTCGAAAGATGGACAGTAGGCACACATATTGGTGGTGATGTTACTGTCTATTCTGCTCTGGCTGGTGTTATTTTGGTTTGGATTAAAGCACTGCACCATCAGCCTAGCTATGCCTGTTCCTGTTAGGTTGGTAGCCAGCTGGTTTGCTGTGTTAATGCGCCTGGCAGCTGAAAAGTTGCCGTTGAACGAATCTGCGTTCGTGGGACTGAAAGTACGAGTGTTTTTATTTTTTCCTCTGTGTGGTGTTGATTTAATTTCATTCAACAAAAATTAAAATCTGTGTTTTATACTCTTCTTATTATTAGTTTTAAAGAATATGACGATATTTTTCCTATTACAAAATCATTTGTTATTGAAAAAAAAACTGCCGAAGCGGCCGAACAATAAAGTAATATATGTATTCCTTTTGTATGAATTTTTATATGTGCGATAAGGCTAGAAACACTTAAAATTAAAAAAAAAAAAAGTATATGGTGTAAGTGTGTATGTATATTCATTTATATTTGGAAATACATTCCGCAAAGTGGCAAACATAAAAAAGAGCACACAAAAAGAAACTTTTGTTGGAAACCACATTTTTTTTATAATTGTCTCTTTTTCCCTCATATGCCTTTCCCATTCGCTGCTACCTTAAAATTAAAAAAAATATATTGTGTGCAGAGTGCTATTGTGCAGCAAAAATTATTGTAATGAAAAAAAATTAAATTTTGTACAAAATTAATTTGTGGTTTTAGTGAGTTAACTGTATTTTGTACTTATCACTAGTTAAAGTAGGTACCACCAAAACTGGATAACTGCTATTGCAGTTAAAATGGAAGAATTTTCTAATTATTATAAAATTTCGATGGGACAGTGTGTGTTTTTGTTGTAATATAATATGAATTTAGATGTTTTTTTTTAACAATTGAAGCCGGTATTTTCTTGTTCTTTATAGTAGGTACATGGCTACATTTTGTTCGTATATTTTGTGAGAAAAACCAGGATATTTTTTTTTTATTGGATATTCGATAAAACAAAAATTAATATCCCACCGATGTGTTTGGTTTCCCGCGATGTTATTAGAAAACAAAATAGAGATGGCTAAGTAGGTACACAGTTGTTGCATGTTGTTAATATGAACAAACAGGTTTTTCCTTATTATTTAAAGTTAGTGAAGTTTATTTAAATATCGGAGTTTGCATACCATTTCAGTAATTTATTTTCTGTAATAAAAAACAATATTAAAATTATAAAAAAATAATTTGGTGTTTTAATTCCATGCACGCTGTTGCCTCACACTTCGTTTGTTATTGGAATGTTTATTGAGTTGATAGGTACCTAGGAGAAAACTTTTTTTGAAATGTGAAAATTGTAATTCTTATTAACAAGTGAAAATGTATCTTTATTTAACATATAAGTAACATGAAAAGTGAAAAAGATTTAGATTCCGAATTAGATTTAGTAATAGTATTGACTGTAGGTAGGTAGATATAAATAAGTTCTACTTGAGATATTAAATAGCCATTGTATACCTCTACCTTTTGGTAAAGAAATATTTACTTACCTGTGTTTCTTAGTTTAGAACTAGTGCATAAGTTAAGAAGTCGATTTGGTTGGGCTGTAGTTTTATGTGAACTATGAAATTCCCACGAAATTATGTGTTAATTAGAATAAAATGAATGTATAACCTATTCAAGAAGCTACCTACAATTATTAGTATGAGCCTTCTTTTTGGAAGCATTGTGGGTTCAGATTCGTATCACGCGGTGGGCAAATCTTAAACATTTACTGATGCGCGAAAATAAATACTGCATGCTTTAAAATGAGATAAAATAGCAAGTACATACTATAATATTTTTAATTATGACTAAAACAAAAATTGTTCTTAAAATTATTGTTATGCAAATGAAAGAATTATCAAAAATTATAAGGTAGGAGGTATTACATTTTTGGAATGATTTAAGCAAATTTTCTGTTTGTGGGTAAGGTAGGTATGTACCTACGTTGATTGAAAAAAAATTGACTGCACTTCGAAATTTATTTATTTGGCTCTATCCTGTGAGTATATTACCTACCCATTTATCTTCTATTGGAGTTCAATCCAATATTTGTGCCATATACCAAATAAGGTACATATATGTATGTATATACCTACAAAAATTATATTCTTAAAAGAAAGAACTCATTTGACCAAAAAATTCTAGCAATGGTGTAAATTTTAAAAAAAATAAGCAGATTAATGTCATTCTTATTTGGCAATCCGGAAGCCTTTTGGACTCTTCGGAAAATGTTTACTTAAGAAAAATGACAGTTCTGATTCTGAAAAGACGATAAATTTGAGTCTGGATTTGAAATCAGTACCTAAAACAGAGGCAGTCACACATTCATATAGCCAAATGTCACAAATTGGCACCAATTTATTCCATTTCCTGTTCCAGACTTACAAATTTGGTAGTTTTGGTCAGAAGAGAGCTAATACTAAAAGTGATTAACATATTACTAAATCGACTAAAATTTTGCGCCATAGTGTTTAATAATGAAAATGATATTTCCCTGAAATTCATAGATTGTATAGAGCAGTCTTCAAAAAGTTTAATTAAATATTTAAAATCAATAATTATTATGTTGAGTGGTTCAATGAAGAGCTAAATATTCTTAAACACAGTAAAATAGATTCGTATAAACTGTATAGTGCCTTAAGAACTAATGAAAGTTGGGAAAGGTACAGAAGAGATCGAAATAAATTCAAAAATAGTCGTTCAAAAATTAAAAATAGTTACATTGAAAAGAAAATAGAAGAAAAAGCGGGAGAAGGAGAAAGTTGTGAGCATTCAATTAGAAAGTTACCTCACTCAATATGGAGTTCTTTGCGAGGAACAATCTGTTTTTCGAAAAGGTCACTCTACCGAAACTGCTTTAGCATGGGTGGAAAAGTGGAAAAGAGATATGGATTCGGGAAATATTGTGCTTGCATTATTCCTTGATTTGAAGCGAGCATTTGAGACCGTTCAAAGAAGTATTCTTCGAAAGAAGCTGTTCAAAAATGGAATTCGACAAACTTACCACTTAAGTGGTTTAATTCCTTTCTATCTCCAAGGACGCAAAAAGTTTAATTGGACGAAGAGCATTCTTCTGCAATAGACGTTAAATTGCGTTCCCAAGGAACAATACTTAGGGAGTCATCCTTTTCCTTCTTTATGTTAATGATATTAAAGACTATTTGAAGTTTTCGAAAGTTTCACTATTTGCAAATGATACTCTTATATACATTGATGGAAAAGATTTAAAAGAATGTGAAAGTAATTTAAATTATGACACTGATTCATTGTTTCAATGGTTGTGCAAAAACAAATTAAAATTAAATGTATCAAAAGCGAAAAGTATGTATATAGGCAATAGAGATTATGATATTAGCATAAAAATAGAAAATTCAGATATTGAGTAATTGACTCTAAACTAAACTTAAATGATCATGCTGACTTTATAAGTGCAAACATTTCTAAAAAAAAATAAATTTTCTATATAGAATAAGGAAAAGATTATCAAAAAAAATGTGCAATAAGTATATATAACTCTATTATATTACCTCACATAGATTATTGGTCTCCTATCTTGAGTTTATGTTATAATGGAAAAATTGAGAGTTTTCAAATTTTGCAAAATAGAGATATGAGATGTGTTTTACAATGTGGTAGAAGAACTCATATATTTGATATGTTAAATGAGTTGGAATGGATGAGTGTTAGAGATAGACTTTTATTTAATTAATTGATTTTTATATTTAAACTTAAAAATGGGTTGTATCCTATGTATCTCCAAAGAAACTTGCAATATGTTGGTAATTGTTACAACATAAGAAATATAGGCGATTTTAGACTACCTTTGTATAGCAGAACTAGTTCTCAAAACAATATTTTGTATAAAGGAACACAAATGTTTAATAATTTGAATGTAAATATTAAAATGGAAACTAATAATTTATTAAAAAAAAAAAATGCGTAGCGTAGTATAAATTTGTATATACCTATACATATAAGAAATTTATTGTTCAAAAAAGTATTTTAAAATAATAAAGAATTAAAACTAAAAGAAAAACTAAACCTTTTTTAACCCTAAAATGTCTGTAACATCATTCCCTAAAATATCAGTTGCATCATCACTAACATAAATTGTCTTGAAATCCAAATGTGTTTAAGCTGAGCCAGATTTTGTGCTCGGTAAAGGATAGCAATATGAGGAGATCGATTTTGAAAACGATCAATTATAAATTCGACAGTTTGAATATCTGACAAACTATCTCTCGAAGCCAAATCTTGCATCTTGATGATATAACCCATGACATTTATATTTCCTTCATTAATTCCGGTTATCGTAATATCATAACAAAAATTTGTCAAAACATTTAAGCGAAACTAACAATAGGTTTTTGAGTTATCAACACGCAAATACATTTCCTCTTCAGATTCAAGCTTCATTAATCGTCGAACACTCTTGAATCGGAAATTTTCATCAGAACAAACAGTTTTTCATTTCGGGGCATCATATTTTTCGGAATTTATACCGACAAATGATTTTACTTTCTTAATTTATATGTACATCGCATTGGGGGAAGTTTAAAGTTATAACACTTTCCCATAGCTTTTAGACCGTCAGCTCATGAGGATTGGTTCTTCTCAATCTCCGAACATTGTCTCGTACATTTAATACGGTCTCCATTTCGGAGTAGGTATGACTTGCAGTCGCTGATTGTGTGATACAGCGTGTTTTTAAGCACTTCTGTAACCATTTCAATTTGAAGGTCACAATGTAGATCGCTTTTTCTTATATACCAGCCGAGCATACATGTTTTTCTTCAAGTGCCTTTTCCACTACATCCGTAATTCGATGCACTTGGTCTATCGTGGAGTGTTTTATTTCTAAATCCAAACTGATGGCTCGGTATTAGTCTTTTTTCTTCTATTATTTGTTAAGCCTTTTCAGCTATTGCTGCAGGTAACCATGAAGAAAAAGGAATTTGTGCACTTTTTGTTATTGCTGCAAAAGTTACTAAAATTCCAATAATAATTATTTCTCTATCATAACTTTTGCTTGCCATGATTGGTATGAGCGATATTGGTATGTAAGATGTTACTTCTGTTGGTGGCTTACCTTGTTTAGGTATAACAATGACTTCTGCAATCTTCCAATGATGTGGAACATATCTTAGTTTAAGACATGCGTTTATTATAGATTGGAGTTTTGTGAAGGCTATTGATGGCATTTCTTTCAAAACCTGAGCATTTATTAGATCGTACCCTGCTGATTTTGTTAGACAATTTATGTTGACACACATCATATGAAAGGGAGAAAATGGTTGACATACAAATAGCAACATCGAAAACACAAATTATAATATATGTAAATTGTTAGATAATACAGGCTTCTTTCTTTCTTCTTTCTTTATTTTGATTTATAAATATTTAGTAATTAATATTTGTTATAGTAGGAAGTTATATTTAAGAATACTATTATATTATTGAATTTAACCATAGTAAGGTACTATAAAAGACTAAGTCTTACTTGTACACCAAATTGAAATAAAATTGAATTGAATTGAATTGAATACATATATAACAAAAAAAAGCAAATGTGTTGACGTTTAAAAATTGTGAGAAAATTGTGTTCAAGTCCTTCCAGATTTTTTCGGATTTTATTTCTTAATGAGAGAATTTCATCCTCAATCCTTAAAGTTATATAAGATGGCAATTTCTTCCCAAAAAAGTCTGGATCAGACTTATACATACATATGTATGTACTACATAAATTGCAAGTTTTAGATTCGTAAAAATATCGAACTCGAGATTTTAATCGAACTTACATTACGGTGATAGAGAACTTGAAAAAAAGTCGCGTAGTTTATTAAGCCTGTTGAAAACTTATCTTCAATTAGTTCTGCAGTCGTCGCGCTTCAAAAAGTTACAGCAGTCGTCGCGCGGATTACGTATGTAATCCATTTTAAAATTAGAAAACCATGATTCTTTCATTTTTGCAAAATTATTTTGCTTCAAATGCAATTACATATTATTTAAATTAAAAAATATAAATTATTGCTTCTTAATACAAAAAAGAACCGAAATAAATAAAAAAAAATAAAAAATTTTAACTTTCGGAATTTTTTTGTGCATTAGTGGATTACAATAGTTATCCGCGCGACCACCACAGGGGTAAGAAAAAAATATGTTGACTGCTTTTTTAAGTAACTTAATTATTTTTTAAATACAGTGGAACTTCGATAACTATATAATAACGCGCCAAGACGAAAGTGTACTTCTACATGTAATTTTTATTGGATAACACACATATTTTTTACTTGAATGTCTTGATAACTCGAAGAGATTATTTGGCTTCACTTTCGATAAGTCCAATTCTGCAGGGGAATTTCAAAATTCTGCGTGTCTTTACAAGCTGGTTTTATAATGCATTGCTTTCCGGGGCACTGTTTGCATTTTCCTATGACCTAGTATACATAAAATCGTGACCTCGTTATGTATGACTAAGAATTGTCAACTTTCTTTGAAGGAGGGCTTAGAGCACACGTTTTGTGTGTTCAATGAGTCAGTTTGGAACACTTTAGAACAGGATTTTCTGCTTTTTAGGTAGAATAGGTTAGAACAGATCTGTGAGAACTGTCAAAACGGAATCCGATTTAGAATCAGTTGATAAAACGCTTTCCGTGTCGGAATCACTCAATTTCATCAAAATTGTTTTTTTAATCAAATTCAAAACCATTTCAGACTTAAGACTTTCAGCAAGAACAAACGAACTCGAGTTGTAGGTTAACAATAATTTTTTTTATAATCTGTCAGATGACTGACTGTTCTAAGTTGTTCTATTGTGTTCTGATCTTTCTCACGAATCTGTTCTGTTTTGTTCTGTTCTATCATAACTTTTCAACATCAAAAATTTGGAAGCTTGTTTTATAACCGGGAGGTTGAAAATTTTATTGTCTGGGAAAACCAGATCAGGAGGAGGAGTTTAAGCAGCGGGGCATCGAAAGGCCTATGAGGCCAGCAATGGCATCAACTGAGGGCACATAGAAAGATGATCCTGTTAAGGTATCTACATCAGCCGGGGCAATGGGAACAACAGCAACATCAGCCGATATCGCAACGAAAAGAAGAAAATGAATAAAATGTGTACTGAATCTTGTAAAGCGGGGCGTACTATGCTCACTTCAGCTTAGTTGCCAGCTGGGGTGAATGAGACGTCGGCACAAGATGTGACGTCAGTAGCAGCAAACATTCAATTCCATCTAAATACGTCACCATCGGATAATGAGGGATTTGACTACATGTGAGAGGGTGGAGAAGGTCACTTCACTACAGGCGAGAACAATGCGCTTGTGAACCTCTCCACATCAGAGGCCTCATCTGAGAACGAAAACGAGGAGCAAAGAATGCTCGTTCAAATTGGAGCAATGGAGGCAGAAATCCAAAGCCTTAAAAGCCAACTGGAGCCTCTAGTTCTCGCAATTAAGGCCAAACAAGAAGCGCGCAGATCAAAAGAACAGAAAAAGCTCGAGAAAAAAATGCATTACAGCGGCACCAAAACGTAGCGGAACAACAACAACAACAGCAAAAAGAACAATTGCAAAAGCAACAGCCACAGCAGCAGCCGAAACAACAACGACAACAACAACAGCAACAGCAGCAGACCCAACCCAGAAACATCCGCAACAAAAACAACAGCAGCCGACTCAACAGCAGCAGCAAAATCAGCAGCAGCAGAATCAGCAGCAGCAGCCACAGCCGCCGATTACAAAAAAAGAAAAAGATGCCACCCATAAATACTTATGAAATGGAGTTACAGGATAACATAAATCTGTGTAAGTCGGCTATAGGTCAAAACTTAACCATAAAAAGATTAAATAATGATGAACATAATATTCATTGCTTCACACTGGAACAGCACAAACAAATTAAAGCTTAAGAATCCACTACTGAATTCTTTAGTTTCACCCCGAAGACCGAAAAGTATCAAACGGCATAGATTCCTGCACAGGACCACAGGTGCTCTTAAGTGAACTCCACCAAAAAGCGAATGACGATCTCGACTTTATCGGGGTCAAACCGTTCGCTACAGTTAGAGCTAAGCGGAATCATCCCTTATTCCTTGTGCAGCTTTCACCCAGCAGCAAACTGGTTAGTTTGAGGAGTATCTCCGTCCTCAACTACCAGGTTGTAACTTGGGGCAAATTAAAAATGCGCGGCGACATGCTTCAATGCATGCGCTGCCAAAGGTTCGGTCACGCCGCAGCAAACTGGGAAATGCAGTCACGCTGTGTTAAGTGTGGACAGAACCACAATGCAGATGAATGCAAGTTAGCGAACGGGTCGAAGATAGGACCCAGCTTAAATATGCATTGTGCCGAGGCGACATACACCCCGCCAATTATCGGGGATGCCCGATGTTTCAGCTAATGAAAAATAATAAAGCAGCAAATCAAACAGTGGTAGAGAAACGCCCAAAAGTACGCCCTCCTACAACAACGCCCGTCAACCCCAAATTTCTTACGCCCAAATGGCGTCAGGAAGGGGAGCACGGTAAAGTCTACACCAAATGTAGTTCAACAGGCCCCCGTGCCTAAGGCGCCGCCGGCACAGGCAGATATTATGGGAATTCTGAATTAAATTCTGCTGGCCATTCAGGGCCTGGTGACAGGCCTTCGGAAGCAGATCAGGGAATGTAAATTCACGAATTTATTCCAATTGCTTAATAACATAAATCCAGATGTGTTTTTGGCTAGCGAAACCAAGCTTAACCGGAAACATAAATGACTAACAACAATTACAATATCGCAAGAGACCGACCCAACTCCACTCAAGGAGGAGGCGTAGCAATCTTTATACGTATAGGCATTAGCCCCCAACGTACCTTGTTAGGGGCATGCATCATATGCATTCATCTCCAACAGGGGAAGCGAATGTATGTGATCGCTGTCTATGCACCCGAAGCACCTCAGCCCACTGAGTTTATAACAGAGCTTGAAAAGCTTTTTGAATGCTTAAGATTGAGCTCGGAAAAAAACTTTTATATATTGGCTGGTGATTTAAACGCCATACACAAAGATTGGGGAAATCGAATACAAAATCCTCGAGGTAACCATTTATTTAGTTGGATGGGTCGCTACAACCTTGAGTATCGCAACGATCTTCTCGCTACAGATAGGCCATCGTTTCCACGAAGAAGCGCCTATCTGGATCTATTGCTGAAAGACGGTAGACTAACAATTACTGACACTGTGGGTTAACGGCCAAGAAATTGTTTACGAACGATCGAGTACGACAGTGACCACTGCGGACTTGCCGCCGTAATACAACTTCCGAACGAGCTCATGGAGTTGGAGCAGTATGTGCCTGTGCATACTTACAATTACAGTAAGGCGCGCTGGCCACGCTTCTCCAACGCCTTATTGAGCGAATTACGCTCAAATGGTATATCCCCACCAAATGACAGGAACCTGACAAATACGTAAATTAACAGATACTTGGAACAAATGGACGAAACGATTCTACGAACAATGAACAGAACAATACCAAAATACAAAGACCGTAACGCAACCGACATATACCGCAACGTGACCATTGACGCACTAAACAGACAAAAAAGTGGACTACTGACAAGATTAAAACGCTTGTACAGACGTTTTACTGACACACGAGATTTGGAGATTAGGACACTGAAGTCATCGATCAAAAACATCAACCAACTAATCAAACAGAACTATAGGTTGTCCATTAATTTGTTTTGAGACAATAAAATTCGGGCCGTTAACTCTAGCGAACCGAGTATGTTCCCAAAAAGTAATGAGATGTTTCGAAGAAAGGGTCAAATCGATCTTCCGTGCCTTAAGCTTCAGAGACGTACTTCTGACAGCAGGCATAGACCCAGAGGACTCTGTAGTGGACGATGACCTATATATAATCGAAGATCCGCAGGAAAAAGTAGAGGCTGTGGGGGCTGCTTTCCAGCAAGTGTACCAGGTTAATGTAGCAGTCGCCCCTAATCATGACCTAGAGAACAGAGCCCTGCTTTATCACTTATGGCTCCGGAACAATATAACCGAATGGCGATCTGAGAACCTTCGTTTTACCGGGTTTAATGATGAAGATTTGACAAACGCCATAAGCGCCGAACGAAATTGGCCTAGTTCCCTGTTAATTTCGAAAACTGAGCTCCAGCTCATCTTCGATTCATTAAAGAAAAAAAGTCAGCAGGAGTCGATGGTGTATCCAACGTTGTACTAGGAGATTTGCCTAAGGAAGAAGTTAACATTTATACCACGCTGTTTAACAACGCGCTGAATAATGCAATAATTGGAGGCCAATGCACACTCCCTCACTAAAGTGGACCTAATAGTAATTTACATTAAACAAAATTGCTTATATCGCTCCGATGTAGATATTATCCTTTCAAAAACTGGCATGCACTTGCCTTGGCACATAACCTAGTGCTGAATTTAAATGTCAATAACAGGTAAGAGTGGAAAACCATTTTATACGACTGTATATCTATAATTGATGAAAAAATGTACCGAATGAATCTTGAAAGGGCTAGGGAATCTGCTTCGAGATCTACCTACAATCGTCTTAAACTAAATTCTTAGATTATTAATGAAGATCTTTCACTCTCAGATATGAGTATAATATTTAAAGTACGAACCGAAACTCTTGAGCTTAACCACAGGCCACGCAGGTGTGATATTAACTCGATTTGTTCGCTTTGTAATCTGAACCAAAATGAAGACGTATACCATTTTCTTGCAGTGTGCCCTATCTTACATGGAATCCGTAGACTGCATTTTAACAAAAGTGTCTTGTCTTCCGAAGAATGTGTCAGTGTTCTTAACGGGGAGAGTGGTTGGAAGGTGCTTGTGCATTATGTATCTCATGCGAAAAATTACAGAAGCTCATTTTTGAACATGTTTTGAAGCAAATACAATTTTTTAGTGTAATAAATAAATTTTGTTTTAGCTAAGATAAAAGCCTCTACTAAATTAGAACAAGTTTGGCAATATATAATATTTTCTAATATTGTAGGTCTTAAACCTCCGTTTATATTTAAATTTAATTAATTTATTTTTTCGTTTAAGCTAAACTAAAAGCTTGTTTAATTAATTTATTTGGCTTGTTTAATTTTGTTTCATATTTATATTCTTTTAATGATGCACGTAAATTTATGTTTTTCTTTATATAACTGCAATTTAAACAGAAATATAAGTACGAGTATATATCAAATTGTTAAAGTAGGAAGAAATATGAAATGATTATTTTTTTATTATATTGTTTATTTTTTCAATAACTGTATACATTTGGGATATTATTGATTTGTTGAATCTATCTCAATATAACAAAAATTTAGGCCATGCTTGTATTTCTTTATTTCAATATTATGTACAATTTTTTTTATTTGTAAATAAAGATTCATCTATCTATCTATCTATATTATCCAGTGCGGTGGAAGAAAGCAGTGGTGCATCCTCTCCCTGAAAGGGGAAAGTACATCTTCAATCCGGCGAATCTCCGGTCGATAAGTCTTCTTTCGAGTATCAGCAAGGTATTTGAAATGGTTATTAATAGGGCTCTGTCCAAGTGGGCGGAGGACAACAATATCATACCGGATAATCAGTTCGGTTTGAAGGCCGGACATGACAGAATTCATGCCGTTTCTAAACTGGTTTCTGATATCCAATGGAACAAAACTAAAAAGCAGTGTACGGGTGCCTGTCTGGTTGATTTGGAGAAGGCCTTCGACACCGTATGTTTAGAAGGTCTTTATCTAGCGCTTACCTAAGTAAACCTCTTTTATATATGCTTTATGACATGTTAAATGGTAGAAAGTTTGTTGTCAAGAGTGGCAATGTAATATCTGCCGCAATTTTTAATATTAAAAATGTTCTTCAGCAGGGAGCGGTTAACTCGCCGATTCTATTTAGCATTTACACCAGCGATCTGATAGGTAGTCTAACTCCGTTGTCTAGCGCCTCAAGGGATACGAGAAATAACTGGCCAAAGCTGGCGATCGTAGGGCCAAATTAATATCCACTGGCGAGTAAAAGTGTGGATTACAGAGAACACCAGAGTCAGAGTACACACGATATTATCCCAACCAGGTTCTATACAACGGAGCCAACATAAACAGAATAGATAATTTTTTGTTTAAGCTGATTCGGGGTCACATGGCAAGAGCGATGTCCTCAACCAACAGCTTAATATTTGGGGCTTATAACCCCAATAACGTATACTTTGAGAGTGTGCGGCTAAGTGGCTACATCCCTCCCAACGCATTTCTCTTTTTAGACAGTCGAGGGCTGATACAGGATAGAATGGCGGTTCCGATAATCTACCACGTCAGTCGAAGAACTGTAGATATGCGACTTCGGTTCAGTAGGACTGTGTCCGATCAGTACCTAAGGGATAGGGCGAAACAAGAGAACCAGTTCTGGTGGCTCTGAATAGCAGTTTGATATCTAAAGTCGATTAAGATGGTATGTCTTGGCCGACTTACTCGTACATAGATTTAGAGTAATTAGGTATAAGGAACAGTCGGGGTGGCACCAAAAGAATAAAAAAAATATGTATGTATGCGGGAGCATATGTGCATATAGCTGCGCGTATGTATATGTATATACTGACATATATGTATGTACGTATGTTCATGTACATACGTGTGGGTTTGCATGGCTCTGTGTTTCTGCATGCATATACGAAATATACATAAAAAAAAATTCAAATTTTTAGCCAAGTATTTACTCTTTTTAGGTCTTGATTTAATTGTTCCACACAATTCGTAACACTTTTTCCACAAATGTACAATAAACCATCATCAGCAAACAAGATAAGTTTTGAGGTTGGAATTACCTTGCTCGTGTCGTTAATAAACATGAGAACTCCCAGTATAGTACACCAGCAACCAAACGTTTTTTGTGTCTATTTATCTCCTCCAATCCTTCAGCACAAAGTTCAAATTCGTTTCACACGAGTGATTTGCCCTAAACCCTGATTGGTAGTTATCCAGTAACTTCTGAACTTCTAAATGTTCTTGAAATTGTAAACACATTTTTCAATTATTTTCTCATAATGGCATCATATTTATTGGTCTAAATTCATTAAGAGTTTGCATTTGGGATTTTTTGTAATAAATTTAGTTATAAATGACGATTATTTAATCATCATTTAATGCCCTTAAATCATAAAACGACCTTACATCAATGATACTTCCTTACGCATAAGTATATTCGAATTTTGAAACCAAATATTTGAATTTTTTTTTACCTTTACTATTTTTGCTTCCAAAGACAAAGCCCTAGTATACCTAGTGAAGTAATCATTTATATACATATTTCCTTTTCTGCCCTTGTCAAACATTGAAGACGTTAAATTCCTTTTCGCCGCTCTTCTTGATTTCTTCATCACTGTCTCTTTAATCTGTTTTGATGCAAATTGGACGCAGATTGTATTGTTGTTACTGCTGTATCTGTTGTTGTTGCTGCTAGAAGGTCCATACCTTGTAGTAATGTGATAAACATATTAAAAAAATATATACATATAATTTTCTTTTTTTTTTATTACTTAACTTGTTTTTCATTGTTGTGTTTTTTTTTGTTTTTCTTTACAGAATGTCCAAATGTGCATATATATCTAAACAAAATGTGATTCCTTTGTACTGCAATACTTAGTCCTATTGTATTTTCAAGTATTTATTAAAATCTACAATTTAACTTTAAATGTACGCATCGATTTTGTTCAACGAATCCAATTTATATTAGTGGTAATTTTCATTGTTTAATTATGATTTTGCTTTTCATTTCTTATAAACATTTATTATTTTTTAATAATATAGTTAATATGATCATTTTAATATTTTGCTCAAAACAATAGGTATTATAGGTATATCATTTTAGTAAAAGGTGTGTATACAATATTTGGGGCACTTCTTATTATTGCCTGACATTAGATAACTCCATAGTTACCACTACTGGAGAGTAATAAATTCTGTATTAAAAAATGTCCAATAAATGTCAGGAAAAGTTTGACGAATTTCAAGTAATTCATGGGATAAGATAATGAAATACATATACATGCTTGTATACAACCGTTTATAAGGATTTGTTTTAAATAAAAAAAAAAATATGCATAATCTATATAAGATTGCCAAGTTCATAACCCACTTGAACGCTGTTTCATTAAAATAGGTTAAGTGATAAAGATTAAATTTAATTTTGGGTGTCTTCCTTACAAACACAGGGAGGGACTGGGTGGCTGTGTGTACTCAGACAGAATAAATCTCAGTCTCTCCTTCCGTCTCCCTGACCATTGTAGACCATTCCAAGCGGAAATTCTGGCGAAAAAGTGATTCTATCCTGGAGAAGGCAATGTGATATCCACATCAGACACTCAAGCAGCCCTCAAATCACATGGCACTGTTTCCACAAATTCTATAACTGCCTGCAACTGTCGACCATCTCTCAGGGAGATGACAGAACAGTTTAACATTCACCTGATTTGGGTTCCGGGACATAGGGACATTTTAGGAATGCCAGAAATGGAACCCCAATAATACCATTTATACCTAAAATGGGAGAAATCGGTATGTCTATCGCTGCATGCAAAACGCCATGAAACAAACAAACGTGAGATGGTCAAACATCACTACTTGCCTGGCTACCAGGCAGATCTAGCCAATAATGGATTCAAGATGCTTAATAGGTCTGCTCTCTTTAAGCAGGAAACATCTTGGCACCGTAGTAGTTGTCATAACTAAACACAGCTTAATTGGCAGACACCCCAAAAGACTTGGCGTATTATCCAATGACTTTGCAGAAGTTGAATGGATGAGGAAGAAGGGGAGACTATCTCCCATCTTCTTTGCCTATGTCCCGATCTCTCCCAAGGACGTAGATTACACCTGGGAGAATATTTCTTTGACGACCCCAGTGATCTAAGACAGAGATTTACCTGCTACATCGCTTCATTAGAGACTACAAATGGTTTAATTAAAGAGATAATTCATTAATTAATTGAACACGTGAAAACCTTAACACTTTTAACATTAGCGAAGAGCACAAACACCTTATTGTTTTTACATATATTATATTTTAATTGTTTTTCATAAATAAATCAATGAATTGACAACACTTACATATGTACGACAATCAAAACGCCAAACTTTAAAATCAACGATTAAAAAAGTACCTGAAAGCATTTCAGTGTTTGTATGATCCTCTCTTCGCCTTAGATAAAGAGATAATATCTCTTCACGTGGTATCACAATAGACCTAATTGCATATTTGTCTATTATTTTTACTGTTAACATCGACCTCTTTTTTTATTATCCACAAGGGATACTACCCTTTAAATGCTTCAACACAGCGCGGTCGTGAGGTTAAGGAAGAGAAAGAAGAATAGGAAAGATGCGTAGTAACTTAACTAAACATCCCTTGGAAAGTTATTGGCATGAACGGCAAAGAGCGAAAAAAAATGGAGAGCTTATTAAGGCTGGGTTGCCTATGCAAATAATGGTCTGCGGCTTACAAATTGTTATATAACTTCTACGGTTCAAGGGATAATTAATTGAAATAAAATTAATTATTTAGGTAATGAATACAGCTAAAAATGACATTTTAAACATTTTATTTGATTTTTCTTGTTGACAATGAAATTAAAAATATCGACTAAATTTTCGTAAACCTAAACTGACTTTCATTGGGAGTGTGATTTTGCTAAACTACGGAACTTTCTTACTTTTTTTTAATTTTTATTTCTGAGCAAGAGTGAACAAATTAAGGGAGAGGTTATCTTTGATTTTTTTGAAAACTTGTATTCATGCACAAACAAAATTGTTCATTCTGATGTTATTTATCGTTTTCGGACGTGTAAAAACAAACAGGGGTAGCTCCTTCAATTTTAAACATAATTTAACAATTTAAAAAGATTACAAATCTTATGTTTAGGGTTTTCAAGTTACAAAAGAACGATCAACTTTTTTTTTTAAATTCATGTTTGGTAAGGGAAAAACCCCAAAATGTCGCATATTTTACCTTTTTATCAAGCCATGTCTAATAAGTTTTATTGTTATATATTTTTTTGTTTAAATATGTAGTTTACTTCATTGCCTTGTGTCCTATTATTTTATTTTTTTTTTTTTTAATTTAAACATTTTTTTTTTATAATTTGAAATATTAATTCAAAATAGCCAAATTAGCATTCTATTTTTGAAAGCGGAAAAGCCTATTAAATATAGGGTGTCCGCCGGGAAGGTATACTAATTTATTTGTTTATAATTTTTGATTAAATAAAAGAATGAATCTTATATTGATGAATGTTTTATTTAATGTCGGAAATTATATATGTAATACAATATAATGTAAATGCGAGCCCTTTGAGAAAATTTTTATTACATTCTCACACATTTCGAGCGGTATTTCATTAATTTCATCACGAATATTTTGTTTGAGTTGCTCAAGCGTTTCTGGTTTGTTTGCATAAACCTTGCTTTTCAGATATCCCTACAAAAAGAAGCCCGAAGCAGTCAAATCATGCGACCGTGGATCCACATCACCAATTCTTGAAATAACTTGTTGTGGAAAGAGGTCTCGCAGTAATTTCATTGTAATCCTAGCTGTATGCGGTGTGGCAACGTCTTGTTGATACCACATTTTAATCAAGCCCAAAGAATGCAGTTGTGGCGTTAAAAAGTTTTCAATCATATCAGGATATCGCTCCCCATTCACAGTTACCGTTACGCCGTTTTCATTTTCAAAGAAGCAAGGTCCAATGGTTCCTCCTGACCAAATTGCACACCAGACTGTAACTTTTAATGGATGCAAAGGCGACTGATGAATAATTTGAGGGTTTTCCATTGCCCAGAACCGACTATTTTGTTCATTCACCTATCCATTCAAATAAAAATGTGCCTCGTCACTCATTATGATTTTTTCATGAAAATCGGGATTGTAATTGGCTAGCTGTAACATCCTATTGGCATATGTACGGCGGCGTAAATGGTCTTGTTGAAGAAGCTCTTGTGTCAACTGAATCTTAAATGGAAACAAATGCTAATTCTTGTGCAAAATTGTGGCCAAAGTTGTTCTTTGAAGACCAAGCTCCTGAACACGGCGTCGAATTGAGGTTGATGGATTGTTTTGATCACTTCCTTGAGCAGCAGTAATGTTTTCAGCCGATCTTGTAGTACGTTGTGGTCCATGCTTGGGCCTATCACCTACAGATCATCTTTCTTCGAAATCATTCACTACACGATAAATAGTGCGTTTTGTTGGCACGTTGTTTCTCTCAAAAATTTTCACTTAACTTTCTCAGCGTCAGAAAAATCGATGATTGATTTTGATCAAATGTTTTAACGATTAAAACACGTTGGTTTATCGAATATTTTTCCATAATAAATTTGCCACGTGTCTACTTCACGACTGCCAACTATGAACTGTCAAGACTAATGGTTACCAAAATGGCGGCAAAACAAAGTAGTATACGTTCCCGGCGGATACCCTGTATTTATTTCCTTTTTTTATTTTTCTTCCGTTGTTTTTTAAATCAGATTCAATTTAAAAAAAAAAAACCATGGGTTTCCTAATTTTAATCTAAGAAAAGAGGTCTTTTTTGCGTCTTTAACAAAATTTGTTTGCAATCGCACACAAAGAAGCATGCAATATCAGCGGCGCGCAGTTAGGAAGAGAATTCTTTGCAATAGAATGTCGCCGCCCATCCTCTCTCAGAGTAATTTTTTTTTGTTTGTTGATGTTGGGGACTTGGCTTTCGTAGTTTTTTATTCTTTGTTTTGTGAACTAGCGTATATCTACAATAACAGAAAATATAAAAAAAACCTTTCTTAGAAATAATTTTTGTTTCTAGTAGGATGTAGGTAAGTATTGCTCATTGTATGAGGGATGGTGACAAAAATGTTTAGTGTAGGTATAAAAAAGGGTAAATACATAGGTGCAGATATCCTTATTGGGTGGCATATATTTTGTTTTGTTATCGTTTTTTTTTTTGATTTTGTTGTTTTTGTGATCTTTTTTTAGATAAAGCCTAGGACGCTGCTGACGCGAAACGATAAATCCCATACAAAAATGACACGACGAAATCATGAACGCAAAATGTCGCTCTACTTTTTGTTTTCCAGTACGCTTCTGAACGACGAAATGTGTAATTTTAGTGAATAGCTGTACAAGATTTCTTAGTAAATTTCTCCACTCTTTTCGTTCTCAATTTAATTGACTTGCACATTAATTGCTTGCGAAATTTTGACATTTAATTTTTTTTTATAAAAAAAAAAGTCAAGCTCTTGTATTGTTTATTTGATTTTTCTATGGCTTTGGGTTTTCTCTAGTGTCTGGTTTTTCTGTGCATTTTCTGTATTAAATTATTCAAAATAAATTCGATTTTAATTTTTGTATCAAAACCCATTTCAAAATCGACTAAACTAAATCTGCAAAATGAAAATGGGAGGTTGGAAAAAAGCACACCCTTCACATATCTTATCGGCGAACACAAGATATAGCAGATCTTTATTTGGAATGGTTATTATAACCAACTATCGACTTTTCTCATACTTAGTGCTAGTGCTTAGATTAAAAATAACCTTTGTTCTTTTAAAATTAATTTATTTTAAGTGACTACTAAATAAAAATATTGTAAACAAGATTCAGTAGTTTGTTCTGCAATGAACTGTCCATGTCACGATTTTTAAAATCCATTTGTTACTCCGACTTTTCTATGCGACCTTTGGCATCATATAAATATCAAAAAACACTCACCGTTTCTAACTACATACTTTCAACACACAAAATAACTCAATTGCCACAAAGAAAAAATTAAATCGGCAGCCCGTTACTGTCAGTACGGATATGAATTTCCGACCTGGTCGGGAAAAGATGTATCCAGGCCGGAAGAAAAGGTAAGCGGACTACCGCTGCACCAACGACAATTAAGGAAATCATCGTTACCACAATAATGTTTGGTTGCAAAAAGGCCATCTTAAACGATACCCACCTCAAAATAGCTTTCTATCTTGGAAGCCTGTTTCTGATCTCATTGATTGTCCATTTTATACCATACCCCGAACTTATTTCTCCCGTTTAGACAATCTGTTTAATGTTTACTTGGAGAAAATCGGCTCGGGATGGACATTGTTATTTAGTCTACAATTTCTGGTAATTACCTCGATAATCCTTTGTTGTGGTGATAGAAAGAGGATGATGACAAATCACTTACCTCGCATTGCCATCGCTACCTTCTTTTTGTTTTTCTGGACGAAGTTTTTTTGTAATTGAACCATCGTATGGCTGATGCACTTCTCGTGGATTTGATAGCAAATCAAGCTGCTTGCAAGCTGGTCACTTGTGAATTGGGTTTGACATAAGTATAAGGCCATGCATTTATAGTATTCATTCGATGTTGGTATTAGTTGAGGAAGCAAGGCCTATAGTTAAAATGGGAATCGATCAAAGACCATTTGCGAAACGAATTGCATAAACGCAACGTAGCAGAGCGGTCAAGTCCAAACCCACTAAGAAAACTCACTGTTGGGGCGCAACGTATATTTTTAAATACTTTCTTTATCTACTTAAAGCTATTTTAAATTTAACGAATAAAGATTAACAATTTAACGAAACATTCAAATTTGCCGCCACAATGTTAGGGCGAGCCATCTTTTTTACATACAAAAAATGTATTTTACATAGAAAAAACATAGAACAAACCTGATGATAAACTAGACAGAACAATAAAAACTTACTTCTTGTTATACATTCAAAGCGTACAGTCTTTTCTTTCGATCGGTTATAATTCACTTTTAGCAATTAGTGGAAAAACGCTTCCATCTACCACTCACTGATGAACAAGTGGAAATGATGTATGCGTATTCCTGGAGTTATTTTTTTGTAATACAACTTCTTTGCAAAAAATGTTGACGCTTCCTTTGAAAGTATAAAGTGCTGATTCTAAAAAGATATCGCTCGCCTTTATTGGACAACCCGTTCCAAAGATATAGTCCAAAAGCTATTCACTGTTCACCTTGAAATACATAATCTGAAAATACTTTGGAGTGTATATTTGGAACGGGTTATCCTAAAAACTTGGTTGATACCTTTTTGTAATCTACTCTTGATACTCTCAAAATCAGTATCAAAAGTTTTTTATTGCAAAAAATCACTCTTGAAATACGCATATTTAGAATGATGTATGCGTATTCATGGAGTTATTTTTTTTAATCTAACCTCTTTGCAAAAAATGTTGATGCTTCCTTTGAAAGTATGAAGTGCTGATTCTAAAAAGATATCGCTCGCCTTTATTGGACAACCCGTTCCAAAGATATACTCCAAACTCATTCATTCATTCACTGTTCACTTTAAAATATATAATCTGAAAAATATAATCAGATTATATTTATATTTCAAAGTGAACAGTGAATAGCTTTTGGACTATATCATTGGAATGGGTTGTCCAATAAAGGCGAGCGATATCTTTTTAGAATCAAAACTTCATATTTTCAAAGGGAGCATTAACAAAACCAAAAGTAGTTTTCTCACCAAATTACTTTTAGATGTAATTTTTTTGAAATAATTCTTGAAAATGGTATCCGGAATTAGTAAGAAACCATAAATTAGAACTCAGAACCGCTTACACCATTTTAGAGTGGTTTACCTTCCAACTTCATTGATTTTCTTAAAATTGATAGAAATTTCATCAAATGGGCAGATAAACCAGTTTATAAATCCAAAAGTAATTGCTTAATTTGGATCATTTAAACAGTACTGAGTTTTATTTTAAATCCTCTATGTGTAACCAGAACCATTTTTATATCCAAGAATTATTTCATAAGAATTACACCTAATAGTAATTTGGTGACACAAAAAATTCCATCTAAAAGTAATTTTGTGACAAAACTCCTTTTTTTTACTACTTGTCAACTTTTTTTTGGCAGTTTACAGAGCTCTCCGCAAATATTTTTCCGCTGTGGTTTTCGTTAGTATTTTGCTTTCCTAGTGGAGACCACCAAGTTTCGTTTAGCATCAGCAGGGTCTAGGCTTTAAGGAAAAAAAGTAGTCATAAATAAGGACAGTAGCTATGTATGTATACCCACTTTTTTTGTCAACGCGTATACCTACTTGATGGAAGTCCGTGGTCACTTTGCATGGTGGGATTGTTATTTGGTTGAATGTCCATGCATACCTATATATTTTTGTTGGTTCCTCTGTTCGAAGTTTGTCTGTTTCTTTTCCGAAATTAAATATGTACAATAGATTGTGTGTTGGTTTTTTTTACAATAACTAATGTTGGTAGCTACCCATTTCAGTAAGGGGGAGAAAATCGATCACTTTTTAATTTATGGGGGAACGTAGAAGAAGGGTTAGAGTGAGAGATAAGTCAAAGTTTGTAGAAAAAATATGACAAATGCGTTCTATTTATTTAGTTTTTGTTTTTTTTATTACATCGGAAAAGTGAGGGTAGAAAAATCTCTATAAATTGTTCCAAAAAAAACGCACAAAAACTGAAAAACATTAGACAGGTTATTGTTATTGTTATTTTGACAAGTAAATTATTTTACAAATAATACCAACAGCGGTATTAGGTAGGTACATACAAAATATTTTTTTTTATAACTTTGTTAAAGTATGTAATTTGAATTTAATAAATTTATTATTTTTGAATTGCAAACTTTTTTTAAATTTAATTTTCTACATGAAAAAAATTGTAAACATGGGACCCAATTTCCAGGATTCGGAAATGAAATACCTATGTTCTCCTTTTCTTTATTTTTAATATTTAGAAAAGTAAGCCGTACGAGGTCTCAAAAGGTAGATACCTACACACCTATGCGCTGTTAAAATATTACCTAACAATTTGGGAATAACTCAGTCTCCAAATATAGATTCTTGTAGAACAGTTAGTTGCAAGTATTTTGTAATATTTGGAAGGAGTCTATCTCTCCCAGTTTAGGCGGGAGGTGCCATTATCTAAAAAATATTACTTAAAATGAAAAAAAAAAATATTAAAAACAACGGCAGCACTTATAATAGAAAAATTAAGGTTTTCTGAAAGCCAGAAACCTGCTCTTTTATATTTGGTTTCTAGGTCAGGTATTACTATTTTTACTTGCGATTATTAGTATGTACTATATAAGGCAAATTATGCATTCGTAAAAAAATCCTAACAATCAAACATGAAATTACGATCGTAGAGAATACCAAAAAAAGTGGGTCGCAATTCCGTCAGTCTGTCTGGCTGTCCTCGAGTGTATAGTCTAAACGGTTGGATTGATTTGAATGAATGAGTGATCTTTATTTAGCTTTAAAAATAAGCTACTTACGTTTAAATTTTTTAGAATTTTAGATCTTACATTTTAACTACATGTATGACACAATTTTTTTTAAAATTAATTAATAGAAAAATTATCTTAGTTATAATTGCATATTGCATAAATTTAGTATAATAATTTTCATTATAGGTAATAAGTTTTCTTTTGAATAAAACGAAGTTGTTTATGTTTTAATTTCTCTTGGTAGACTTGTTAAACCATGGAAACCCATATAATAAATGGTTCTTTCACCTCTCAACGTTCTAGTCCGTTCGATTCTTAAATCGTTATTATTTCTTAGATTGTGTTCAAAATCTTCATTAGTCACATAGGTAACCCGGAAACATATATATATTTAATTTTATAAACAAATATCATACACAGCATATAAAGTATTTGATCTATATTTAACCATTTAAGAGTTCTGAACATTTTTAGAAAAAAATAATTAAAAAACACTTGTTTTTTCCACAGTATAAAAAATTTGTATATGAATATTTATAATGACGCCGACGCGTTTCGTCTTCTTAGGACATCTTCAGGGCACTGACAATAGCCGCGTTTTATTATGCTCAATGACCCATATAGTTCACCCCGTGAAAATAAAACGATCTGGGCTATGAACATTTTTAACTTTGCATGGTTGGCAGCTGTGATTACCATTTGACATTTCATTTTTTTGTTTACATTAGCTGCGTTTTATTATCTACGGGTCTGGGTCTGGGTTATGTTTTAACACGTATTACAAAAACAACACGAGATCCAGGTTTCTATCGGGGTTTCTATCTGGGTTTGCAAATATTATTATTAAATTCGGCAAACATAGTGTACATTTAAGTACATAACCCAGATCGTTTTATTTTCACGGGGTGAACCATATGGGTTATTGGCGATACCTCCGTATGTCGGTTAATTAATAACATACAAAATAATGTACTAGTGGTTGTCGAAATTATTTACAATACATAAGATAACACAGTCTAAATTCTTTTATATATAGTCACAGTCAATACTCTTTATTTAGTACATACAATTACATTTTACATATATACATTCTACCTATTGATTTCTGATTATGTACTTAAATACATGCATACATCATAACTTTGTTCTTTGCCAGTAGCAAATAACAGTCAGTACTTCTTGGTGTCTTGTGCCTATCGATCGACTCTGGCAACTTGTAAACTAATTTCAAAAATCTGAATTAAAATCAAAAGTTTAATATAACGGCTCGTGTTCTTATTTATTTGTGAATATTTATAAAATCTGGTGCCGAAACCCGGGACAAAATAACGAAAGGAATACTTATAACGAACGGTTTTACGAAAAACAACGAGCATTCTAAACGCTGTTTTGTATTTAATTATGGAGTTGGCGAGTCGTGCATCATATCGTGGTCAGGTGACCAAATTAGTTAATAGCGCGGCGGAATATTTAAAGTCGGATGACGCGAAAATAAGCGAAAATCGAGATAACCTTGAAACTATAGAAGAAGAGCTACAAGTTCCGCTTGATCGTTTAATCGCGGCCAACGAGTGCTTGCGCAAAGCAAATCAGGAAGTCGTCTCTTTGATTAAAGAGTCTGAAATAGGCAGGGAAGCAGATCTTGGGGCTGAGTACGACGACAAAGCGGTCGTTTCTATAACTCGCTTTAAACATAGGCTGGATAAAGTTCGTGAACATCAAGGGAGATTAAACACAATTGAGGAAAATCTCCATGAAACAGGTAACATTTTAAATAATATAACTACAAAACATCCACCAAACCATCCCTCAGCAGATGGTGCAATTCGGCAAAAATTGCCACCAAAAAAAATTCTCAGGTGATTTCAAAGAGTGGATTCCGTTCTGGGAACAATATCGAACACTCATACATGAAAATTCCTCCTTGAGTCCAATTGACAAATTCAACTACCTAGAAACGATTTTAACGGCAAAGCAACAGAGACATTGTTCGGTCTCACTCCCACAGAAGAAAACTATAACTCCGCTATCGAAATGTTAAAAGAGGAGTACGGCAACAGCAAAAAAATTGTCGATAACACCATGCAGCGCTTGTTGTCAATTCAGCCTAGAGTGCGGCAGTGCAAAAAGTTTGTCGGATAAAAAACAAATCTTAAAAGTAGAAGGAAGATGTTTTCGCTGCTGCAAGGTTGGACACAATTCTAGAATGTGCCGAGTAAGATGGATAAAATGTAAAACCTGTAGTGGAAGACATACAACAAGTTTGTGTGACCCATCTTTTATTAAAACAAATAACAATTCCCATTCAACTACAACTATAGAGAAAAATAACGCACCAATGGGCAACACATCCACAAATTTATACGCAGCGGAATCCATTCAGCAGTCTAACGTTTATCTACAAACCGCTTGTGCATTTGCTAGCAGTGAATTTTCATCGTCGCCGTTATACATTCGAGTCGTTATGGATGGAGGCAGTCAGCTTTCATTTGTAAAATCATCACTGGCACGACGATTAAATTTGCCAATAATCGGAGTTAGTAATCTCAGTGTGATTCCCTTTGGAAGTGACATACCAAGGCAAAGCAAAATGTGCAACAAGGTATATTGCTAAACAGTCAGCATGATAATAAAGCGGTGGTTTTTGAGGCGGTAGAAGTGCCTGAAATATGTTTTGATGTGCTGGCAGTCCCAACTAATGAGGCGATTTTACCATTCTGTGAACTAAAGCTGGCAGATGCGAGAATTCAGGGTCAACAATTAGAAGAGGGAGTAAGTGTACTGATTGGTGCTGATACATACTGGCAGTTTGCAACGCGTAAAACCAGGCGTTTAACGGACAGGCTAGTTGCAGTCGAGACGATATTAGGATGGACTCTTCAAGGTCCCTTAACAGAACAATCAACACATAATAGCTTCATATTATGGGAATATCTCCAGACGAGAATAAAAAGGTAAGCAATGATTTGTCATCAAATATTATTCAAAAAGGCAACCGGTATGAAGTGTCACTTCCGTGGAAGAATAAGTCCGTAGCTTTGCATGATAATCGATTGGGTGCTGAACGAATACAGTGAGGCCACGAATGAAATGCTGTCCTCGGGTGTAGCTGAAATTGTTCATGATATAGGTGAGATCGGTAAGCGCGTTTATTATTTACCACACCGCCCTGTCTACCGTGAACAAAAAGAAACGACAAAGCTACGCATTGTGTTTGATGCTTCGGCACATGCACCTAATAATTCATCGCTGAACGATTGCTTGGATGTAGGACCGAATCTGTTGCCTGAGCTTCTGAATATTTTATTGAATTTTCGTACTGGAAAGATTGGACTTGTTGCTGATATTCAGAAGGCTTTTCTGCAAATTTTACTAGACAAGGCGGGCAGAGACAGCCATCGATTTTTTTGGTTTTCCGGCGATGTCGACAATCGGAAGCAGCTTCCTGCGGTGTGCGTCTTCAGAATGACTCGTTTAACTTTCGGCGTAGCTAGCAGCCCATTTCTTCTAGCGGCAACATTGCAGCAAATCATCGAAGAAGTCAAAGAAAAATGCCCCCAAACATGTAAGAGACTACAAGGTGCCTTTTATATGGATAATTTCATTTTCAGTGCTGATAATGAGGAAATAGCTAAAGCCATGTATTACGAAACAAACTTGTCTTATTTTGAAGAGTGCTTCAATTACACTTCGAAAATGGAACAGCAACACTGAAAATGTCTGACAATGCTTTCCGATGGAGGACCGACTCGCGTACACTAAAAAGGTTGTAGGATTGCGCTGGCTAGGATCAGCAGACGAATTGGAAGTTGATTTAAGTCCAGTTGTACAGCTACTTAGATCAGGGTGCCTACAAGCTAGAAAACTCGACATTTTAAAGCTAATGGCTAAGGTGTTGGATCCGTTTGGTATTCTGGCTCCATGGACGGTTCGGCTGAAAATACTTTTCCAAAATATTTGGCGACGAAATTTAGATTGGAAGGTATGTCCGCTGATGATCAGTGTTTGGACAGCTTGTTGCAATGAGCTTGAAGAACTTAATGAAATCAATTTGCCTAGGCATCTATTGAATAATGATTCGACTGAAGTGCATATTTTTGCAGGTGCAATCAAATTCGCTTTTGGAGCAGCCGCTTATGATAGGACCATCGACAACAACGGACAAGTTTCTGTGCAATTTATTTGTGCTAAAAACAGAGTGGCACCTCTAAAAAATGACAATCAGAATGAACTGACCGTACCCAAGTTGGAGCTTACTGCTGCCCTTGTTGCTACTCGTTTACTAGCCTATCTCCGCAATAATCTTCGGATAACATTCAAGGCAGGATTTCTTTTGTCCGACTCTCAGATTGCCCTTTTCTGCATTCAGGGAGTCCAAAAGCGTTGGAAACCTTACATTGAAAGCCGAGTCACGAAATTAGAGCGCTGACTGATATTTCATCCTGGAGGCACTGTCCTGGGTCGGATAATCCGGCAGACCTGTTGACCCGTGGGATCAGTGCTGCTTCTCTCGTTAACTCATCGACTTGGTTCAACGGACCTTCTTGGTAGCAACAAGATGACTTCAAAAACCGGACCGAAACAAGTGAAACATGGACTGCTATTTCGTTGAGAGCTTTGTCTTCAAATTTAGAGGAAGAAGGTGGAAAGGGGTTTCTGGAAGATGACGTACCACCTGTTCTCTAAGCTAATGAATTCAGCGACTTACGACGTCTTTTGCGTGTAACAGCTTACTTGTTTCGGCTTGTTTACATTAAAAGAAAACTTAAATTTACGGAACACTTGTCAGCTGAAGAAATGAACCGTGCCGAAAAATATTGGATTCATAAAGTTCAGCACAAATATTATCCTGAAGAAATAACGGCTCTACGGAAGAACAAAGGTATACCTTCAGCATCTAAAATAATAACCCTCATTCCGTTTTAGACGGTGGTGATGAATTTTTAAGAGTAGGTGGCCGCCTTCAATTTGCGGCTGTTTGCGCCAACGAAGCTCATCCTATAATTCTACCCAAATCATCTCATATAACCGAGTTAATCGTTACCGATGCACATGTGAGAGCATTTCATGGCGGTACATCAGCAACTCTTGCACGGTTGCGTTCCTCTTACTGGATAGTAAAAGGAAGTCAGCTGATTAAGAAAGTCATCAAAAGGTGTCATATATGCAAGGTTCTTCGAGGTTCTCCTGCTACACAGATATTTGCACCACTTCCTAGAGATCGCATTTTCAACTCGCGACCATTTGAGGTGATTGGAATGGATTTTGCCGGTCCCTTGTATATTACGGATCAAGCCATACAGCGCAAGAAAATTTACATTTTATTATTTGCCTGTGCTGCTGTTCGTGCGGTACATATTGAGAGCACCATGGACCTGACTAGTTAGTTAATCCTGTCTTCTGGCAATCAGACGGTTTATAGCACGGCGAGGAATTCCTCGGATAATCTATTCCGATAATGCCACTACGGTCAAGAAAGCATCAGCGGAGCTCCGAAAAATCGGCGATATGTGGGCAAACGAACAATCCTTGGATTCCTGAGCAATAACCGGATAAAATGGAAATTCATTGTCGAGCGTGCCCCATGGTGGGGCGGATTCTGGGAGCGACTTGTTGGAGTGATTAAATCTGCTCTCAAGGCAGCTATTGGTAAGGCTTCTTTAAATGCTGATCAATTCCAAACTTATTTGACAGAAGTAGAAGGCGTCATTAACTTGAGACCAATTACTTATGTGGTAGATGACCCGCTGGATCTTGCACCCCTCACTCCAGCACATTTTTTAACTGGCGCAACCGATACTTCGGCCATTGACACATGTGAGCAACCGTCTGGAAAAGAGCTGCGAAAGGTTTGAAAGGCGCGTCTTCGTTTTTTGGCTAACTTAAAAAGGCGATGGTATAAGAAGTACCGCCTACAATTGAGATCGCTACATCATGTGAAACGTCCATTGAGTTTGAATATTAAAATCGGCGATGTAGTGCTTTTGGAGGATTGATCAATGCCTAGAAGACTTTGGCATCTTGTGGTCGTTAATAAGTGTTTTCCTGGCAGAGATGGCCACACCCGAGCTTGTGAAATACGTCTGGGCAGTGGATCTATTTTAAGAGGACCGATACAACGTTTGTATCCATTGGAAATCACTGGTTAACTCTAAACAACTTTGCGGGTGGCGGATGTCAAAATTATTTACAATACATATAGATAACATACAGTCTAAATTCTTGTATATATAGTCACAGTCATTACTATTTATTTAGTACATACCCTTACATTTTACATATATACATTTTACCTATTGATTTCTTATTATGTACTTAAATACATGCATACATCATAACTTTGTTCTTTGTCAATAGCAAATAACAGTCAGTACTTTTTGGTGTCTTGTGCCTATCGATCGACTCAGGCAACTTGTAAACTAATTTAATGAATCTGAATTAAAATCATCAGTTTAATATAACGGCCCGTGTTTTTATTTATTGTTTTTTTAAAACGGGTGAATATTCATATAAGTGGTGAATTATTACAATAGCTTTTCTTTCTTTTTTTTTATGTAAAAAAATATAAAAACGTTAGAACAAAAATTAAATTTTAAATTTTAATTTAACCAAGGACTGTTATTCGTCAAATTTGACAATTGAGTTTATATTTGTTGATTCGAAAAACCTCATATTTGTCTAATACCCTGCCAGCCGGAAGGTTATGTAGCAGTGTGGCATCATCGATAGAGCATCCATGACCAGTGTTTTTCAGATACTATGAAAGCCAGAATAAGGAACATGATGTGTTGAGGCTTTGAGATATTCCATTATTCTTTTTTCCAGTGATCTTGAAGTTTTTTTCCGATGTAAACTCCATTGCATTCTTTAAAAATAACTTTGTAATCTCCACTTTTCTTATTTTTATGAACTGGTTTTTTGAATTTATTGTTGCATAGAACATTTTTTAAAGTAAAATTGTTAAGGACCGCTGGCTTAATTTTTGCTTCTAAGAGCCGCTGGGAGAGTTTGTCCGAACACCGGGAACATAAGGAACTTTGCGCCACATTCCATCATTTTTATCTCTATCCAAAGGAAAAATAGATTGCAGTGTATGTTGTTTGTTTTTCTAACAAGCGGTGAATAGTTTTGGGGTTATATCCATTAGTAGTTTCAATATTTTTTCTATTAAGACGAGTTCTTTTTTAAAATTGGTTCGACTGAGGGGTACTTTTAGAAGGCGATTTGGCATGGAGTGGAATGCGGACATTTTAATATTAGTCGGTGGGCTGAAGACATAGGGATAACGGTATCGGTAAGCTGTTTTTTTTTCTAAAGATGTCGAAGCAAAGTTTCCTTGAAGACATTAAAACTGTTAGATCAAGAAAGTTTAACGTTCCCTTCCATACTCGAAGGTAAACTGTAACTTAGAGTCTAATTTGTTTAGTACATTTTCAACAAAAGTCAAGAGGTTGCTGTGTTCGTTTCCAGATACAAAAAATGTCATCCACAAATCTGCTCCAGAAAAAGATATTTTGTAGAAATTGGCTTTTGAAGCCAAACAAAAGTTGTTCAAAATCATCCATATATACAAAACGAAGAACCCATAGCAAGACTTGACTTCTGACTATAATACCTCTCATCAAACTTAAAATAATTTTGGTCGATACATAATGAGACCAGTTTAGCCAATTGTAGGCTCTTTTGTTCATCTTTTAGATTTTCGAAGATTCGGCATTTTAATAATTGTTTGAGTTTTGAAGTTGACTTCTTCATTTAAGAGCATTCAACATTGATCTTATTGGAGTGTATCTACTACATCTTAAAATTGATCGCATAGCCTTATTTTGTTGTAATTGCAATCTATCTTTGTGACTTTGTGGACACATATATAAAAAAGTAGGAGAGAAATCAAAATGAGGTTCAATCAATACATTATATAAATTCACAGCAGGACTCATCGATATGTTTTTTTTATTTTTTTTAAAACTCCAACTTTTTTTGATATTTTCTTACATAAATAATTTACATGGTCATTATAGTTAATTTATTGGTCTAGTATTACACCAAGGTATTTTATTTGTTTAACTTGCTCAATTGGTTCATTGTTTATAAATAAATTAACATTTACATTTATTAACGACCTTACATGATTACATGTGAACAACATACATTTAGTTTTCGCAACATTAAGGATTAATCCATTAATTTCTAGCCAAGTATTTACTCTTTCTAGGTCTTGATTTAATTGTTCCACACAATCCGTAACACTTTTTTTTCCACAAATGTAAAATAAACCGTCATCAGCAAACAAGAAAAGTTTTGAGGTTCGAATTACCTTGCTCATAATAAACATAAGAAATAGCCATACTCCCAGTATAGTACCTTGAGGTATTCCTACGTTGATGTTGATCACCTATTTTGATTATTTTATTTTTACCAGCCACAGGAAAAGAATTCTCAAAACATAATTTGAAAAAAAAAAAAAAAAAACATTAGGAAATAAAATCTGGAATTATTATAAAATCTCGACCAACGAACAAAATGTACCTACGCATTATGTACATAAAGAATAAAGAAATACATATGTAGGTATGCAAGAAAAATCGTCTCGATTGACAACAGAAATACTCACTTGCCACTTGCTTCATAACAACAACTACAATGCACGCTAAACTAGTACTTAGTTTTCACCTAGCACTTAATCCAGATTTATGTGGATTTACCATAAATCGTCTTCGAAATCTTCTTAATTTTGAAGATTTCCCATACAATTTTTAATCTCCTCAAACGAGGATTCGAAATTAATCTCATTGAAATTTTCTTAAAAGTAGGGAGTTATTTTCTCAACACACCCCAAACAAACTTTATTTTGTGGAACGCGACCAGATCCACATGTCCATTCTTCATACCGAAAACAAGGACGCTGCCCGTCTTGCTAGAGTCGTCACGTAGCAATCATCTCCGAGTTTTAACTTTATAGATGTGTTAGAAAGAGATGGAGGTATAGAGAAGGTCAAAATAATCTCTTTTTTCTATGCTGAAAACACTCTAAGATTAATTTTTAATCTACTTTTTTTAAACCGGATTTTTTCTAGGTGACAACGTAGTATAACCAAAAAATACGAGTATTTACCTAGCCAAAAAAAACAGAAACAGTTTATCATGTAAAAAAGTATTATTCATGCACATATATGATCGTCTTTTTTTGTTGTTGTTTGATTGGATGTGCTTGTGCGTAACTCTATACCTATCTATGAGAGAAAATAAAAAAGAGACAACGTATAGTAATTGGAAATTCCAAATTGCTGACATTGATAATAAAGAGAATATAATATTCGTTCACAATACATTCAAATGTATTTACATGAGTTCTGACTTTGGTTAAAAAGGTACCCCAGCCTTAAGGAAAATTTGCTTGTTGTTGGTTAGTTAAACTGACTTTATTTTAAAATATAAAAGATTAACATAGCTGTATATTATACTGAAGTCAAGTCTAAATGGTTTGGCCTATGGCCGTCTACCAGACTCAAAAAAAGCAAAAAAAAAAACTTAATACATCCATATATACATATGTATATGCAATTATAATTTTGATTTTAAAATTGTTCTTCATTTATAGATTTCCAACACTATAACTATAACAATGTAACTGTAAAGTGCACGGTAGTACCCAGCCATGTTCTGGCACTACACCCTTTACATGATCAAACTCAGCCGATTTTCGACCCCCTTTAACTTCAGTACCAATAAAGTCAGAAACTTCAAACTCGCAGCATTTGTTAAGCTCACCAGGTTTAGGCAACTCATTAGATTTAAATTCTTTAGCTTTAGTGGTTCTCGAGATAAAAGACTTCAAAAATCCCAAAAACTGTAACTGACTCACTTACTTTCAGATCATAAACATTTATGAAGCACTTCCCGACGTCGTAGAATCTTGTAATTTCAAGGAATAGTTACATAGGTATCTATCTACCTACAAATGTATATTTAAATCTATGTTATGGATTTTAACTATGAGAGTTAGGAGAGGAAAATGTATGTACATACTCGTACATATATAGATGGAAACTAAGTATGTAAACATGTACATGTAATAATGAAAATGAGGGGTGTAGGTGGGTAGGTAGCTATATGCATATAACTTTATAATTTAGGTGCACTATACATACATAAGATTCATGTGATTTTTAGACATAGATATGTATATATAAATGTATGAGTGCCTACATGTATTTAGTAATCAGTGATGTAGTGATGTAAAAATTCATAAAAAGGGAATAATAATAAGGTAGAAATAAATGGATAATACACAAACTTAAATGTTTTTATATTGCTTAGCCATTATAGTTTGAGAAAAAACAAAGATTCCAGTTGAATTCATGAATAAATAACAATATATCAAAAAAAATTCAAAAATGGTTGGAGCGGTTTTTTAATAAATTAATTTTTTATGTATAAAATTTAGAAAACATTAAAAAGAAAAAAACTTGAAACGCCATTTTGAAGATATTATTAATTAATTAAAATTTCAAAAAAAATTCTTGGTTTTGGAAAAATCGATTTTTCAAAAAAAAAAAATTTTTATTTATTTTATAAAAATCGAAAAACTTTTTGTTTGAAAATTTTCGTATGTAGTTCTATTAACAATTTAAGGCACCATTTGTATAAAAAAAAATTATTTTAATCGGTTCATCCAATGTTGAGAAAGTCGAAAATATGTAAAGTGGTTCTATGGGAAGTACCGTTTATAAGTACGCAAAAAAAAAAAATATTTTTTATACTTAAAAGTGGACTGTACTAATTTAGGAACACACATTTTTTTTAAAAAAATCTTGGCGCCGTTTTCGAGAAATACATTTTTTTCTTTACGTTTTTTCTTAACATTTGTATGGGAGGTACCGTTGTTTTTTATCTTAGGAATATAGTTTTTCTAACTTTTAAAGATAATGTCAAAAAACTACGAAATAAGAAGTTTCGCAAAAATCCATTAAGTCGTTTTCGAAATTTTGAGTTTTCAACTAAAAAAAAATGTATTTTTGAAAAATTTTGGCTTACAATAGTGTTTAAACTTTTTATGAGCTTCTGCGTAAAAAATTTCAAAAAAAATCCAATTAACCGTTTTCCAGAAAATCGAAAACCAAAAAAAATGGTACTAGAGGTACCAAAAGTTACAATTTTTTTCCAAAACAAAAATTGCTAAAATGTTCCCTTTTGCTTCATTAATAAACAGATTTTTTTAAAATGAAAATCGTTGGAGCCGTTTTCGAGAGAAATAAGTTTTATTTGCCGTCTTAAAAAAAATGAAAAAAAAAACGTGTGGGCATATTACCGAACAAACAATATATACCAAGTTTGAAGCAAATCCATCGAACCGTTTAGGCTGCAGACTCGCGGAAAGACAGACGGAATTGGGGGACCTACTTTTTTGGTGTTCTCTATGATCGTAATGTCATGTTTGATTTTTTTTTTTTTTTTTTTTATAACTTTGCACGCGCTCAAGGGGTTATGAATACCCTTTATATGTTTTTTTCTTAACACAGCGCGGCATCTGGTGAAGAAGAGAAAGAAGGATAGGAAAGATGTGTGACGCGATGTTCTGAGACTAGAGCTGGTTGTTGTCTCAGATTTACCTCCAGGGATGGCGGCTGAACTAATGCGGAGAGAATTACCGTGTCTTATTTATGAATGTCCCTTATAATTCGCATTATTTTATTTATTTCGATGTCATACTTAATGGGTATGCTAGTTTACTCAATCACACGTTGTTAGTGTTATGCCTAAACAACATGTAATGAGCAAGCAGCAACTTATTTTATGACAATTTTGAGAATTGGTTTTTAATGGAATATAAGAAGACATAGACAACGGCAGGAATCGAACCTGCAACCACGAGGTTGACAGGCGAGCACACAACTATCGCGCCACGGCCACCCCCAGATTGTTAGATTTTTTTTTGCACGAATCCATAACTTGCCGTATAAATAGTACCTATAATCGCAAGTAAAAATCGAAAATTTAAGATTTTTCATTCCATGTTATCCACCCATTTTCATAGAATTGATATATGTTATTTTGAGCACTTCTGATTATCGTAGATTAATGAAATTTGGTACAGCGGTATTGCTCAAAGTGCAAGCAAAGGCAGCACTTTTAAATTTGAGATTTTATATTAAGGGGCGTGGCCGCCGCCCATTTGCATAGAATTGATACCAAATATAAGGAGCACATCTGATTGTCGTAAAATGATTTGGTACAGCTGTAGGGTTCAAAGTGCAGGCAAAGGCAAACATTTTAAAATTTGAGATTTTACATTCAGGGGTGTGGCAACATGCGATTGAATGCGCACACGAAATATTTCAAAGTGGACAGGATGTTTCTGTTTTACTAGCTGACATTCAACAATACTTTGTTAAGCGCGTATGGAATCGACACTCTGCTGACCCTTCAGCAAATAAGGAGAAGTATAGCGATGTTCTCTGTGTTCACCTTGCCTCCATACACACCCAACAATTAATAATGAAGAGCAACACGAAAGCTGTTAAGAAACTAAATTCTTCTCTGTTCGTTCCTGATGGTGAGAGTAGTATATTTACCAACGATTGCTTTAAAAGCTACACTCGTGCTCTGTTTATTGAAGCTAAAAAATGTAAGAAGGACAAAAATTACAAGTACCTTTGGTTTCAGAATTCTACACTCGTGCTCTGTTTATTGAAGCTAAAAAAATGTAAGAAGGAAAAAAAATTACAAGTACATTTGGTTTCAGAATTCTAAAATATTGTTAAGAAAAGTAGATAAGGGTAGGGTTATTACTGTAAGATCCTTTGATGATTTGGCGTCTTTAGAAGACTAATTTGTCTTTAATTTAGTTTTTAAATAAAATATTTATTATAATGTTCAATTCATTCGAAAGCCTAGAGATCATACAAGTATCAACCCAACCCCTACTACTATAAGGGATATAAGAGATATTGTTTTTTGTTATGATTCTGACGAAGGCAATTCTTTTTTTTTGCTCACCAAAATATGCGTAGAGTGCGGCAAAACTTTGATTTGCTTGTATACAATCTTGAAGCTCTAGCATACCTACTAGATCTTAACTTTGTTTCCGAAATTTGGATTTTTGATTTTGAACTTGATGGTTTTTCAATTAATGGTTATAATTTCTATTCTGCAGGTGGAGTAGGAGTCTTTGTACGTGAATCATTGGCAAACAGTGTTGTGCGCCACTGTTTGTTGTCCGCGGATGTCATTCAATTCTCATGTAGTACATGCAGTAAGCTGTTTAATTTTGTTTGTGTCTATATACTTCATACACATAGTTTGGATTCATTTTTAAATGAATTTTCAACTTTTTTAAACAATATTAATCACCTATTCTTGTAATACTAGGTGATCTAAATATTGATATTTTAACTTCTTGTACTGTTTCTGATTCGCAACTTTTTCTGATAGCTGAGCATGGTCTTACGTCCTTAATTAAACTACAAGGCCAGCCTCAGGATCCTGTCTAGATCACGTATTTGCCCGTTTTAAAGATTTATCTTTGAGTCAATGTTATGGTATTAACTTTGATATTCATATAAAAGATCACTGTATGGCTGGAATTTTTTTTTAAAACTTGAAACGTAGGACAAATACTTCATCTACGTTTTGAAAATTGGGATACAGTCTTTGCCGAAAGTAATGCTTCGAATGCTTATGATTTATTTCAAGAAATTTTACAATCTTACACCTACAGCTACAACATAGTGATACAAAATGAATTTGAAGATTTGAAGCCTTGGATAAACCGTATTATACTGAACAAAATTAAAACTAAAAATAAGTTACGTAAAAAATGTTCCCAGCATCCATCGAATACTGTTTTAAAAAGTCGTTACAAAAAAATGTGCAAAAAGGTTAACTACGCGATAGATTGCGTCGTGATAGATATTATTATTCTTTAATGAGTAGTTCGCAAGGCAAGCCTAAAAAGGAATGGAAATCTATAAACAGTGGCAGTTGTATCCTTCTGTGGTGCTTTTTAGATCAAATAACATTCTAGCTGTGAGACATTTATATTATTTTAAAGTATCCAAAATATTCTTCATAAGATGTGGATATCTACAGAGTCCAAACACTGATGTCCGTACTTTGCGAAGCAACCTTGACACATATGTATCTGACTCCCCATTTCGAACAACTCACTTTAGAAACTTCTACTCTATTGTGTCCTGCAAGCTCTTTAACATGTTTCCTGCAAATATTCGTTGTATTCGAAGCTTAAACTTATACTTACAAAAAGTTCAAATATGGCTTCTTGAAATTGATCATAACCAAATCGAAGTTTTGTTGGCCTACATAAAGTAGTTTTAAACTTATTCAATTGTCTAAATTTTGTATATAACAAAAATATTATTTCTTGATAATTGTGCCTTTGTTATGTTAGTCTTTCCTTAGTATCGTTCACCCCACATAAGTCATTAATATATGAGTGGCATTTACCACTATTTAAATTGTTGAATATTAACTGTCACTATAACTATTCTTTATTATATTTAGAATTGAACGAGTTGAAACTTTCAAATACCTAGGTATACTGATTGATTTGCAGATGTTCTTAAAAGATTATCTTCACAAAGTTGTTAGGCAAATCTACCATCTGAGTCTGTATTGTATTGTATTGCCTTCTAAAATTGGTGTACAATGGCTTATTTAAATCTAAGTTTTAATATGGACTTTCTTGTTGGGGAGGTACGCATTATATCAAAGTTGAGTCCTTAATTATTAAGCAAAAACATGCTATCAGAATTATTGCTAGGGTAATTCGTGGAACTCTAGGTTTTGATTTACTCAAGAATCTTAAAATTCTGCCACTAAAGCACTTATGTTTCTATACATTTTTAAAAATATTTTTTGAAAATAATGGATATACAGCTGCTAGACTATATGGATCTCATAGCTTACGTGTCAACAGCCTGAATTTGGTCACTGTACCTAATATTTAAAAAATCACACTTTTGTCACTTTAATTGAGTTACTGCACCTCGTTTATTCAATAAACTGCCTGAAAATATTAGATGCGAGAGTCGAAACAACTTTTTTAAGAAATATTTAGCTTTTTCTATTTTCTCTGGACTATAATGGTTTAGATGCATTAATGCATGTAATTACTTGAAAATTATATAAAGAAAAATATATATATAATTTCGTAGCTTGAATTTTCTTCTTGATTTGCTTGCTTGAATTCTTTATTGTGTACGTCAATTCCATAAACTTTCTTTGTTATTAATGATGCCTCTAAATTGAATTGTTGTTACTAAAGGGGACATCCGCCTCTTGCCTTTGGCCAACAGGATGCTCCTATCTATTTCATTTTAAAGTATAATGCTATTTCTCATTTTATTATTGCTTTGAATTGTAATTTACTGTTAGCTTTAAGTCTTTATCTGAAATAAGGTTTAAATAAATAAATATTTCTTTAAAAATTGTGTAATTATATTCTGTTACTTACATAAATATATTGTTATAATAACCGCCCATTTTCTCAGAATTTTTATTAATTATATGGATCAGTTCGGATTGTTGCAGAATAATAAGATTTTGTAGACTTTTATATGATCCATTCAGGACGTGGTACCCACCCATTTTCTCAGAATTGATATCAACTATGTAGAGAACGTCTGATTTTCGTAGAATGATAAAATTTGGTAGAGTGATAGGATTTATGACATGCAATTAAAGGGAAAATTAAAAATTTTGCATTCGGCGGGCGTGGCAACCATTTATTTTCACATAATTAATATTAAATATATTGGGAGCACTTTCGACTGGTGCAGGATTATGAAAGAAAAAGTTAAAATTATGAAATTTTTCAAGCAGGGGTGTTTCATCCAGCCACTTCTTACCATTTATTATCATTTCAATGGAGCACTTCTAACTTATGAAAATTGGTAGAGGGGTAGGACTTGTAGTACATATGTACATAAATAAAACCTAAATTAAAAACTTACGTTTCCTCGTGAGGCTCTCATTAGGTGTCTATTCTACCCACTTCGTTTGTACTTTAGATCTCACTACTTTTCACGGCTGACTTTTAAAGCAAAGGTTTTTGTATATATAAACGGTGATTTTTTAAGAGCTTGGTTTTTGAAAATTCAAAAAAACACAGAAACTTGTAAAAAGTGAATGAAATTTTTATTTGGATCGATAAATCAATTTCTGCCATTTACTTTTTAAAAATAATTTCACTTAAATGTTGCCCGCGGCTACGCTCCAGGTGGTCCATTCTGAAGGTCCAATTTTGGCAAACTTTTTCACACATTTCGGCCGGAATCTCACCAATGACGCGTTCAATGGTGGCTTCCAAGGCAGCAATCGTGTTTGGCTTGTCCTCATAGACAATAGACTTAACATAGCCCCACAAAAAATAGTCTAACGGGGTCAAATCACATGATCTTGGTGGCCAATTGACTGCGCCAAAACGTGAGATCAACTGCTCACCAAATTCGCCTCTTAATTGATGCATGGTTTCGCGTGCAGTGTGGCATGTGGCACCGTCCTGTTGGAACCACATGTCGACCGAGTTCAATTGTTGCATTTTCGGCAAAAAAAATCTGTTATCATCGAGCGGTACCTTTCTCCATTGACCGTAACCCTGCGGCCTTCATCGTCCTTGAAGAAGTACGGCCCAATGATGCCGCCTGCCCATAAACCGCACCAAACAGTGCATTTTTCGGGATGCATTGGTAGCTGCTGAATTGCCTCTGGCTGCTCTTCACTCCAAATACGGCAATTCTGCTTATTCACGTATCCATTTAGCCAAAATGAGCCTCGTCGCTGAAACGGACGTAGCTTGCGAAACACATTTTTCACAGAGCACGAATTTTGATAATAAATTTCAATAATTTGCAAACGTTGTTCAGGCGTAAGTCTATTCATGATGAAATGGCAAACAATACTGAATCGAAATGTCAAATGTTCGTGGAATTTGTCATGTGTGATCTGTCAAAAATATAAACGTCAAAAACCAAGTAACAAAAAAATCACCCGTTAGAAGAACAATTTTTTTAACATTTATGATTTTGGTGTGATTTCACACTACTTTTTGCAAGGATTCTTTTTATCAGGAAAAATATCAAATATTTTAAGTAGAGTTATATGGAAGAACCTCAAAATTATCAGAAAAATCTGTTATTCATTTATTACTGACTTTAATTATGTGGGTGGCCTCGGCGCGATAGTAAAATAAATGTCATACAATGAGTTGCTAGTTTACTCATTCATGCTGTTTAGGCATAGAACTAACAACATGTGATTGAGTAAACCTAGTATACCGATAAAATATGACAAAGAATAAAAAAAAATGAATGCGAATTATAAGGGACATAGATAAATGAGACACGGAAATTTCTCCGAATTAGTTCAGCCGCTATCCCTGGAGACAAAAATCTGAGGCAACAACCACCTACAGTCTCAGAACATCGCGCCAATTAAACCAATTTTTTGTGCATCATCGTTTCGCTCGTACCACTGTAAATATCGCTGCTGTAAGTGAAAGTGTTGCCGAAGACCCGAATGTGTCGATTCCTCGTCGTTCTCAGGAATTAGGACTGTTACGGCACATTATGGCGTATTTTGCATTTCGATCTACACCTACATCCATATAAAGTCCAGCTCACACAACAACTGAAGCCAGCTGACCATTCACAACGTCGTAGATACGTCGAATGGGTGCTTGAACAGGCGGTGGACGGCGATTTTTCGAACAAAATTTTCTTCAGCGACGAAGCACATTTCTCACTCGGTGGGTATGTTAATAAACAAAATTGTCGTATTTGGATTTCTGAGAATCCTCAAGTAATTGAAGAGAGACCATTACATCCACAAAAAGTCACTGTTTGGGCGCTCTTTGGTCCGGAGGTGTGATAAGACCTTACTTCTTAGATAACGACGATGGAACGATGTCACCGTCAATTCAGAGCGTTATGGTCATATGATAACCGACTTTTTTTTGCCTGCTATTGAAGAATACGACTTGGAGAATATGTGGTCTCAACAAGACGGTGCCACATGTCACACAACTCGTGCGAATATGGCTTTATTGCAAGACATTTCCTTGCCGTGTAATTTCTCGTCGTGACGATATCAACTGGCCACCAAGATCATGCGATTTGACACCGCTGGACTTTTTTTTTGTGAGGCTACGCGAAAGACCGTGTTTATGCAGATAAACCTTGAACTCTTGAGCACTTGAAAACCAACATTCGTCAAGTTATGGCTGAGATACCGCCCAACATGTGTCAAAAAGTGGTCGAAAATTACCTCAAAAGAATCGATGCTGGCAACAATTCGCGTGGTGGTCATTTAAATGATGTAGTGCTTCACACATAATGTCAACGTTCAAACTTTATATTAAAAAAGAAATATCAAAAAAAATGTTTTATATGTGTTTTAGTTACGATTACTTTTGAAACCGCAAAATGGATAACCCTTTACGATAAAAAGTGTCTTTTTTATTTTGTTTGTGCAGAATAACATTAGCTACGATGCGTACCTACAACAAAAGAACATATAGTTTTCGAGTAATTTGGAAAAAACTGAAGATTGGTTGAAAACCAGATTGTTTTATTATCACGGGGTGAACCATATGGGTTATTGGCGATAATAAAACACGGCTAGTATTTTCGCAGCAGTGATAATGACAACAACAGAAAATAATGAAAACAGAAAAAAATATGTACACTGGATATTTTTTTCTGTTTTTCTTTGATTTTAGCATTTTTTTGTGTATCTTTCAAAATTTAAGAGATGATCAGAGAAATTTAAAGAGAGCTGTGCAGTAAAATGGCCAAGTGATTTGGTTCAAGTTATACCGCTGTGTAGATCCATAGAATTATTTTCGATTGAAGACCCCATTTTTTACCGAACGTTCTATTACAATTATAGAAAGCATCATTAGCCTTAACCCGTTGTTCAATGTTGAGTTTCAAGTTTAGTTTAGGGTCAAGGATGACTCCTAAATATCTCGCACTAGAGGTGGTGATTGCTTGTGGCCATTCAATTGATGTAGGGTAAAAGTGGGTACCTAAGTAAGTCCTTGTAGTAAAGAGTAAAAATTTTCTTTTGCCTTGGTTAACCCCTAGTCCACAACTCGTTACATAATTGATAATCTTAAACAAAGCCTCTGTGATTCACTGTCAGTGTTGGGAATTTACCCGACACTAAAATAAACTCTGTTACTATTTTTTTTTCTTTTTTTTATCCTTTTTGAATGCATAAGATATTTACGTTAAAAGATAATAATGATTGTAAATTTAGTTAGTCGTATTGTCATATAGCTTTATAAATTAATTTAAATTTAACTTTTAAATTTATTGTATTTCTATTGTAAAAGTTTCGAATATAATGAAATGAATTATAACGTAATAACATTTGATTATCTTATTTTGTACATTATATATTTTTTGCTTTCAGATAAAATCAATACTTCATTCAACTGATGAGAACTTACACCAAAAATGATAAACAAATTTCAAAATTGATATCAAATACCATACAAATAAAATAAAAAATTAATAGTGGAATAACAATAATACATGATAATAACTATAATAAAATTACGAACAACTCCTAAATAATTTAATTTATTTAATAAAATAAATGCATATATAAAACGCATGACATTTATACAGAATAACTGTAATAAAAAAAAAACAGACTAAGTAATAGCGACCTATTGTTTTTTTTTTAAATGTTTCACTTTTAACATAGTTCTCGAACATTCAAATAATAAAATAAATCCGATTCACGAAAGCCATTTAAAATTAATAAATAATTAAAAAAAATAAAAAAAATAGTTGTGATAACGATATCAATAATTCTGAGTGCTTAAATAATTTATAAGCTTATTATATAAAACTAAAATACAAAAATCAGAAAATATAATATTAAACATACCACGATTACGAAAAAATATAATTGTTACATATATATACAAAAAAAAAAAACTAAACATGTTTTTTTTTCTCTAAAATATGCGCAAGCTTATACAAAAGTAAAAATACTGATAGTGATAATACAAGGTGGTCCAGCAACAAATTTAGAAAATAGGAACATGATAAAAAACAACAAAATTTTGGACACAGTGTAAAGTGAATTATATATGCTTAAACTTTTTTAAAATTAAGACTAAACACACAATAAAAAAAATTGTTTATATAAATAAATATAAAAATACAAATATATATATATATAGTTATATATAATATGCAGCTTTAAACTTAAAAACAAAAACAAAAAAAACTTCTTTACATAAATGTGTAACTATAATATTAAAAACGAAAAAAAAAATACACATAAGTATTAAATAGTTGAGATAGATATTTCTACACAAGTGATTACCTTAGCCAATGGAATATGTAAAATAAAAATATTAAAATTAATTTTTATCTTTCGTTATAATATAAACACACATACATATAATATATACAAATAATAACATCAATAAAAAAAATAAGTTTCGCGTTTTCATAAAAATAGTGTTAGTGTTTTGATGTGTTATTACATATGTTGTAATAATAGACTTTATTGAACGAACAAATTTATTAAAGACTTAATATATATAATATATATGTATATATATATATATTAAAAAATTAATAAATAATTGTTATACGCTTAAATTCGTTGTGAAAAAATTTTATAAAAAAATTATATTAAGAAAAAACATTTATAATGATATTAGTAGTAGATCATTTGGTAAATTAAAAATCACATATTATGAAAAAAAAAACACTTTATACACTTATGCATGTAAAAAACCATTTGAAAATGATAAAATTGACGTCCGAATCAAAGTGTGAATTTTACTAAAAAAAAAAAAAGAAAAAAAAAGAACATTCATCATTGAATCGATAACTCGGCAGGGTGAGTGGTGAAAAATAATTACGGACGCGGACATATCAGCAATCTCTACACGAATCCAACTACAGATTGATGATCAACAAAATAACCAATTTTTATTAACAAAGTGAAACAAACAATGTAAGTTATTTAAACTTTACAGAAACCATTTTTAATACTTTTTTATTTCATTATATATTTTTTTAATGCCGCATGTTTTTTTTTTAATTATTTATTCTACTTTATGATTTTCTTTTACTTACTAAGTGTATGTGTGTGTTACATGAATGGAATCCACATTCTCCGGGTTGTATATTATGTCATAATAATCAGCAATATATATAGACATTAATATACAGTGGCGAAACAAAATAATAGCACTAACGTAACCAACAATCTTTCCAAAGGCATTGCAATTCTATTTGTCAGTTTTAATAACTTAAAAACACACATAAAAGTAAAATATAATAAAAGTAAGTTTTATAAAAATTGTGTAGTAAAAATATTGAAGGTTCTATTTACCACTCTAAAACCATTAAATAGCACCACAATGCCAAAGCGCACTTAAGGTTAAAAAAATAGAAAAAATAAATTAGTTTTTCTTTTTGCAATTATTATCTATTCCAGCTGATGCCGTTATTCAGTTTTAATATTTAGTTGTGTGACCCTTATTGGCAATATCGGTCGCACAACGTTTTTGCATTGAATCAAGCAAACTCTGGCATCGACTTAGCGGAATTTCTCTTCAGGACTTTTTAATTACGTTCCAAAGTGATTCGTTGCTAGTTGGTTTGGAAGCAGCAACTACTTTTTTTGGGCCTACGCCATATTAAGAAAAGCAAGCCCACACCATTGCATTTGACCCTACATGTTTGATGGTTTTACATGTGTAATGAGGATTGTATTCCGCATTCAAGGGGGCGTCTGACATATGAACGGGAGCCTTTTCCGCCATATAGAACAATTTTGCTCTCGTCTGACCATAAGAGCTTGCTCCATTTTTCAACTGACCATTTTAGGTGTTGTTTTGCAAACTCAATACGTTTGGCTACATGCTTCGCAATAAGGAGTGGAACTTTCCTTGGGCTACATGCTTCTAAATTATGTGGTCTTAAACAATTACGAACTGCTTGGACCGTTGCAGCTATATTTAGATCCTTTTTGATTTCAGTTGTTTGTTTAAAAGGCTCCTTCCTTGCTATGGCGGATTAATAGATTTTTAAGCAACTTTGACATGGCGCGTTTCCGCCCTCGTGTTTCAGCTTTTTGTTTGCCAAAAGATTTGTGATACAAAATGTCTTTTTTTTTAACAAATCAAACAATGCCTTGGTGGTGCTATTTTATTTTTCGGCACTGTATATAGGGTGTTTCGTTAAAAGTTAAATGCCGATTTGTAAAATGGTTATTGGATATGTTCTAAGATAATAGGTCTTTTTTCTAATGTGGAATAATAAGGTGTACCTTGGACTATGCTAAGACAAACATGTTCGCTAATACACTAGACAGCAAATAAACTGGGCCTCCCGCTTTTCTTTAAAAATGCATTTTGGAATAGATTTTTATTGGATTATATATTAATTTAACCTAATAGTTAAAACATACTTATACAAACAAAAAAGCATTATGACATGGCATTTGCCGTCTGCCAGATTAAAAATTTAAAAAAATTCAAATACTTTATAAGCTAACATAATTTTATGTAATTTAAAAAGAATTTAATATTACGATTTTCATATCTAACAAAGGTAAAAACCAGAAGTCATCATTCATAATTCTTGCTCTATATCTTAGCCCTTAGCGCGATTTTGCAGTATTCATACAGCTTGGGTACACCCATCCCATTCATGCTGGCAAGGACTTGTTCCTCTGACAGAAAGGCATTCCCTAGAATACTTCTTCGTGTTTCTCTGAGAGTTGGGCACCTTCCGTCGAAATGAATATCGTCTTCTCTTTCCCTTAAATTGCAAATACTACACTCCAAAGGTAAATCGGGTATGTGCGGTATGAAGTTTAGGCTGAGTAATTCGCTCCGAAGTCTGACCATTTTAGCAATCACGTTTATTTGAATCACGAAAGTAATTACTTTCTGCGAGATTATGGTTCAGCCTACTATATATCGTTCTGAATAGGAAAGTGGAGGCTTCAGCTACATATTCTTTTCTACATTTTATATCTACCTTAAATATCAAATTGTACAGGAGAGTTTTACAGCTCGATATATTTTCCACGTTTAAATTAAATATTACATCGCTTTTTTGGCGAGACATGTCCACTCCCTGTACCAGCTATGTTGATATTGGTACGCCTTTTATAACTATTTTTGTGACCAGTCGGAAATAAGGCATCTTGAAAACTTTCGGTAGATTGTTTTAAGGTTTTGACGTATAAAGGTGAGAGTCCAGTTTCTAACATAAGAACATAGTTTGGTGTGTTCGTTGGTAGGCGAAATATTCTCTTCACATAGAGTGTTAAAAGTTTCTCCACCGTGAGAAATTTTTTACATCCCCAAACTTGGGCGCCATACAAAAGGATACTCTCTACAACCGCTTCAAATATTTTATGTTTAATGCTATGAGCTATATTTACGTTCATAAAAATTCTTTTCCACGAGATATTAATAGCGGTTTTAGCTTTTTGCAGTTTTTCATTTAGATGTTTCTCCATACTCAAGTTTCTCGAAAAAATTATGCCTAGGTATTTGTATTCGTTGACACATTCAATATCTTCTCCGTTAAACTTCCATTTTTCATTCGATGCGTTTCGACCACCGCCTTTTTTTTAAATCATTACCTTAGACTTTTTAATATTCACGATTTAGTTTCACGACAACAATAGTGATATGATTTATTAATCATGAGCTGTAAAGTTTCTGGGGAATACGCAAACATGACTATAGCATTAGCAAATAACAATGCCTTAATACGCACCCCTGCGAAATCAACACCACCAGGAAGGTAATCGATGAGATCATTAATGAAGAGCGAAAACAGGGTGGGACTCAATGTGCAACCTTGCCCCACTCCCGAAGTGGTTGCGAACCAATCCGAAAGATCATTCCATTTCACACGGCCGCCTATGTTGCTTTATACAAATCTTCGAGCACACGTCCGAACTTCAGCGACAATCCAAGACCATGCAGTTTGTAAAACAAAGCGACTTGGTTGATTGTGTCGAAAGCTGCTTTGAAGTCTATAAAAAAACACATACAATTCTCTACCTTACATACAAAATCTCTCCGCTAGACTCCTGAGAATGAATATGTTATCTATTGTAGACTAGCCTGATCTAAAGCCACCTTGAAACTCTGTCAGTACGTTCTGGGCTGCAATCCACGTTGTGATTCGTTTATGTAACATTGTTGAGAAAATCTTATATGTTGAATTAAAAAAGGAAATTCCTCAGTAGTTCGTTGGATATGACAAGGATCCTTTTTTATGTATCGGAAATATTATCGCATCCTGGAATTCAACTGCTGAAAGATTTCCCTCCATAACTGTATTAAATAGCGTTAGCAGATGTGTTTTAAGTGAGACTGTTCCGTATTTGTAAAACTCGACTGGAATACCGTTAGCACCCGCCGCTTTCCCATCTTTAAGAGTCCATGGCGTTTGTTCTAGTTCCTGTAAATAATATTTTAGAAGTTTTTGACCAAGTTGGGTTTTATTTGGACTTGGAGAATTTTTAAAAAGTGATTCTCATCGGCTTTATTGGTTGTAAAGATGATTCAATGAAAGCAATTTTCATTTTATTTTCCCAACGTTCCGATGGTGGTTGCCGTTTTCTTCAGAGGTGTTTTTTATTTACAAAATGAAACAGAGATATAATGTTTGTACATATTGATATAAGTAAACGAACAAAATATGACTTACATAACGTTAAATTTTAAGATTTTTACTTTTTGAAATTACTGAACAATAATTTGTTTAAGACATATAAAAAAAAAACAGATTAAAAACAGATATTTGACACTTCGCATTTGAAGATTAGTCTACGTTTTATGATATTTACTGTCAGAAACTAAGGAACAGTAAACGGCTGATATATTTTGTGTGTCTTGTTTGCGGTTCATATTATTTTTGTTGTTAATTATATGCAGTGTCTAGTGTGTAACGTTTAGATGTATGTTTTTCTGTTGCAAGGATTTCCACTCCCTCGAAGTTTGGTGTGTGACCGGTTTCAATGCTGTGAGAAGCCAGTGCCGTCTTCTCAGAACTTTTTAGGTGAATATCTGACTTGTGGTTCGCCATTGCCGAAGGGGTTGTTTGGTAGTGCCGATGTAGCACATATTACAGGATTCATCCGTTTTCCCTTGGTAATTTATTTTATAAACTACGTGTGAACGGCGATCTTTGCCGGTTTTCGTCTTCAGGTTGGTGAATAGGGATGCAACAGTCTGGTTTGACCTATATGCAAAGTTGACTTCCGGGTTGTTTTTCGCGACCATTTCTTTGAAATTTTCGGAAAGTTTGGGTACATAAACGACACTCTTTTAAACACATCTCCTCTCTGCCAACTTATTTTCAGAACGAACTTGGTGTTTTTGACGAAGCATCAAGTTCCTTATAACTTCTGTCGGAAAGCTGTTGTTTAAGAGTATTTGCGTAACTTTTTCTTCGTTAGCGCAGTGGAATTTTCGGTCACTCAACGCAAAGACTTTGTTTATTAAGTTCGACGCAGTGTTTATACGAATGTGCTTGGCTTGATTAGATTGGAAATTGACAAGTCTCCAAGATGACATATCCTTCTGGTACCAGTCGAAAGAATGTAGATCATTTTCGCGGTAAACCTTAACGTGCAAGAACGCTATCGATCTATTTTTTTCCCACTCTACGGTGAATTGTATTTTTTCATTAAACTGGTTAAAGCATCGTTAGACATTTTCAATTTCTTCTCTGTCCACAAACGCAAAGATATCATGAACATATCTTGCCATAAACTCAGGTTTGTAGCTTAGTTTAAAACATTCCTCGAGTAAAAAATCTTAAACCAAGTCCGCAATCGTCGGTGAAAGAGGATTTCCCATTGGCATTCCGTGTACTTGTATGTTGATTGCAAGCTGAACGGGAACACTAGTAAAAAGAGAAACAGCGTCATAAGAAACCAAAATATCGTTTGTGTCAAGTACAAAATCTTTTGCATTGGATTTAAACTTCAACGAATTTTTTACAGAGTGAGGAGATTTTTTCGTGACACAGTAATATTTTACCCAAGTACTTTGAAAGTTCGTAAGAAGGAACTTTCATCGATGACGTTATCGCCGGAGAGGCATGTTTGGCTTGTGAATCTTTGGTAAACCATATATTGCATGGATTTGTGCTGTGTGGGTAGTCATAATTGTTTTTCCCTTTCATGGAACATCTTGTTGGTGTGCAACCATTTCACAAATTCATTATTTTTGTTTTGTAGAAGGGTGAGGGGGCTTGCTCTTGCGACCCTGTATGTAGAGCAGTCAGACAGTAGTTCCGTAATCTTGCCTTCATATTTATTTATTTATTTCATCAATGGATTAATCTGCTGATTACATTTAAAACAATAAATTAGCTTACAAAATAAACAATTATATTACACAACAATAGTGAATTAGACATAAACATAAAGTTAAAAACTCTAAGGCTTTTCGTTTAAATTGATCCCTACTCATTACGATGTCGACTTCATTGCAGACGGAATTGAAAAATATCAAAGATCGTGAGATAGGCTCATTTAAACCATAGTTAGTTCTATGACTAGATACATAAAATAGAACACGTCTGTTCCGAAGTAATCTTTCCGGGACATAAAACGTAATAAAACTCAACAAATCGATAGAATCAATGCGATTGGAGAGAATGTCTTTAATAAATATGATACTATGTGCTTTCCTTCTAATTTCAAGCGTTTTCAAATTAATAAATGCATATCTTGAAGTATAATCTGGCATTTCACCAGCCCAGTTAAGATTTCGAAGTGCAAATCTGGTAAATCTTTTCTGAATTCGCTCGATTATTTGAATCCCATTCGCATAAAATGGACACTAAATTATAGAACAGTATTCCAGATAGCGAAGAACTAACGAATTAAATAAGGTTTTAAGTGTATAAACATCTTTGAATTCATTTGAGTTTCGTTTTAGAAAACCTAGCATTGAATTGCCTTTAGAAACTATAAAATCGATATGTGCACTGAAATTTAATTTTGAATCTACAAACACACCAAGATCCTTTACCAGATCAACTCTTAAAAATGCGTCATGATTGAATTTATATAAATAGCTTAAAACTCGGAGCGATCTTGTGCACTAAAAATTTTACATTTAGAGAAATTTAATTCTAAGTGATTGTATACGCACCAATCTAGAAAAAGATCTATTTCCATCTGAAAATTAGAACAGTCTTCTATAGAGCGAATGGAATATAAAATTTTAACGTCGTCAGCATACATTAGACAAATAGATTTGTGAAAAGTCGAAGGTAGATCATTAATGAAAAGCAGAAAGAGCAAGGGACCAAGATGACTTCCCTGAGGAAGAAGAATGTTGATTCAACATTAATAGGATTTGAGTAATATCTATTGATATGAACTATTTGTGTTCTATCAGAAAGATATGACTCTAACCACATAACAAAATGATTATTACATCCTAACATCTTTAGTTTATGTAATAGTAAACCGTGATGGACTCAGTCAAATGCCTTAATAAAATCCGTATAGAGTACATCAACTTGGAATCCCTTTTCAATTTCGTTCAAACAAAAATTTGTGAATAGACAGAGATTAGTGGCCGATGAGCGACCTTTCATGAAACCGTGTTGACCTGACGATAAAAGCTGTTTAACAGATGAATAGAACTTATCAGTAATAATCTTTTCCAAAAGCTTTGGTAAAGCTGAAAGCTTTGAAATTGGCCTATAATTTTTAATTAATTGCTTGGGACCACTTTTATAGATAGGGTGTATGTATGATATTTTCCACTCATCCACAAACTTCCCTGAAGAAGGGATTTGTTATAGAGGAGTGTGAGAGGAAAACAAATAGAAGGGGAGCATTTTGCTAATAAAAGGGGTGGAATTTTATCATAGCCTGCTTTTTTGGACACATCCAATTCGCATAAAGCTTCTATTACTTCAATTACAGATAGTTGTGGAAGCATAAAATTAATGCTGGGATTAAAATTTGAATACATAGAATTTATATCATTGACCGAGTCAGTGTTTTTTTTTTTTTTTTTTTTGATAATCTACACGCGCTCAAGGGATTATGAATACCCTTTAAATGTTTCAACACAGCGCGGGCGTGAGGGTGAGGTTAAGGAAGAGAAAGAATGATAGGAAAGATGTGTTGTAAGAAGATTTAAAAAACTTAGCAAAAAGATTGGATGAGGATTGTAAATCGTTAGATTATTTATCTTCATTTTCTTTTTTAAAATAGGAACAAAAAGTTCTATGTCCTCAAAGAGAATACTTTTGAATATTGAGTACATGTCCTTAAGGAAACAACTATGAAAAATATTTTCCCAATCAAATGTATTATAAAAGTTATTGAATGTAATAAAATCGGCATTTACAAAGTTAAAACTTCTCTCTTCAATAGGTGCGAGAGGTGCAAATTCATAAAATTCAAGATTTACTTCAAATGCAATATGGTGAACAGAATTATTTAATAAAGGGAATTAAGCAATTTCTATATTAAATTTTAAATCATTATTAATAAAAACAAAATCAAGAATTCTACCAAGATAATTTTTAATAAAATTAATTTGAAAGAGATTAAGTGAAGATAATGAATCGACGACTAAACATTCAATTTCTTTATATGCATTAAATGGAACTAATGTTTGTTCATATTCTATGAAGCACCAGTCGATTTCACCAAGGTTGAAATCGCCGAATACACAAGGATACTGATCAGTCGTCAATTCACTAACAATAGAAATAATATTTGAAATATGGTAGGAATATAGTTCTATTGGACTACGCGTTCTGATATAACTTACAATAAAATAAAATTCCGTAGAAAAAACGCCTGTAGAGCTGGCAGACACACAAATTTGCTCGATATCATCGGAATCATTTGGTAATTTACATTCTTTACTGGTGAACTTCGATCTAACAGCTATCAACACACCACCACCTCGGTCCATTCCGGTTGAAGGAGGTCGGTCTTTCCTGTATATTTGGTAAGAATTGTCAAAGAATTCGTTTGAAATAAAATGTGGATTCAATCAGGTTTCCACAATGACGATAACGTCGAACTCATGAAGTGATGACGAAGTAAATGATGGGATTTATTTCTTATACCACCAGCAATTTGAAAGTAAACGCGCAGTTTCGATGATGATATATCATTTACTTGAGCTGAGTCTATATTTTCTGGGTTGGGAACTCGGCAGTTTATTTCACCTTGGAATTGACGTCCTTCTTTGGAAAATTTACAAATTTTTTAATTTGCACATGAACAGGCCAAATTATTGGATCTAAGGCCTTATCAAGAAAATTAGCAGGAAGCCCTAATTTAAAATTTACATAACGAAGGAAAGTAGAGTCAGTGTCTTTTTTAATCAGCTTAGTACAACGCAGAGAGCTTTTGGGAATCTTCAATTTAATTACAGCATAATCCATAACATTATTTTCTGTGACGTTGCTGTCCAGACGAGAGAGATGTATAAAACGCAGCCGGGGAACAGACTGAAATGTAAATTCACCATCAATTGCAGCCGCAGTACCAAATATTGTTTTTTTAGTACGATAAGCATTCTTTTTATTTGAATTTGAAAAAGAACCATTGGCAACAGCGTCATTATTAGCAGCACCAACACCCAACACAACTAAAGGCGAAGTAGGCTCACCTGCACCATTGCGCACGGCATCAGTATCAACAGCAATGTTATCAGCTTCACCACCCTCCTCCATACCTTTAGCAACACCATCAGTATCTCTCACAACAGCAACAACTGCAACAGAGTCCACGGCGGCGGCGTCGTTGGCTGCCGAAACGGCATCAGCATCAACAACAACAACAACATCTGACCTTTTTTGTCGTCTGAATTTGATTTTTGTAAAAAACTATCATTAGTTCTATCAGTGCCCGTAGATAGAGATGATAGACAGTTTTCATCTGCCGCAGTCACAGCATTCCCTTTCGATGTCGATGCTTGCACATTAACAACATTAGCAAAATCATTACTCTGCGTGGAAGAGTTCGAATTGCTTGTTATTTTTGTGTTTAGCTTAGAGGAAATCTGTTTTTTTTTCCTTTGCCAAAGGTTTTGCTGTTGTTAGCGATAAGTTTCGATGCAGTTGACGGAGACGGAGAAAGTTTAGGCAATGGGGAATAAAGAGAGCGAGGGGAGGAAGAAATGTTTTTTTCTTTTAACAGATTTAATTGATTGCTTTTATGTGTAGGCAATGGTTTAACTTGAGAGCGTGTTATTCGTATTGGTTTCACAAGTTTATCGAAATCAGATTTGCGCTCTGTGAAGAAGCTATATAAGTCTTTTAAAATGGGTATGCAGCTTAAAAAAGAAATGTCTGCATAAACCGCACTTCCAGAAAATGTTTTCATTAGAATTAACCGAAATGCAATCGGAATCACTCATTTTGGTGCATTTAAAATGGAAACCGGATGGGCAAATTCCGCAATAAATTAAATTGCACTTAGAAGTTAAGAAATTACATTCGGAACATTGGATGTCCATAATGAAAACAAGAGAACAGTCACATTGCCTTTATCAGCTGCTACAATTATGATGTTTTTGTGTTTTTTAAAAAAATTTACCGCATCTTTGTGTACCTTCGTGATGTATTTGTCACATATTCTAAATATTCCCTTTACTTCGTTCATCACTCCTTTCTCCAGACCAATTCTAGCGTTTAGATCCCCAATCGTTTGAAGATCTCATGTGGTTGAGTATTTCCCTTGTTCTAGTACGGGAGGTAGTGTTGAGTTTTTGCCAGTCATCTTACACCGAATAATTCTTATTAGTATTGATAGATATGTGTTAAATAATCACAAAAATGCGCGTTAGACGCCGTGCCGGTGGAGGAGCTAGGTGTAACGGCGGGTCAAAGTGGTATAATTTTTTTTTTAAAAAAGTCATTTTACACCGCTCCAAAATTTGAGGGATAGTTATTGATGTTCCAATTAATATAAAAGTTGTTGTCAGCCGCATGGATGGCGGTGGAAAGACCGTCAGCCACGCCCCTAAACTTTAAAAAAAATTTTAAAAAAAGTAATTTTACACTGAATGAATTTTTTATAGATGAATCTTCAACCTTTCAATATAATAAAACAAACCGTCAGGCGCCCGTATATCGGTGGAAAGACCGTCACCACACAAACATTTGGCTGATGGCTTATTTTTATTTGTTAATAAGCAAACAACCTGAAAATTACAGTTTTCATCGGTATAATATTAGTTTCATATTAATTTCTTCACTTCTTGTCGGAGATAGCTGAATTAGTTAAGTAAACGGAACTCTAAAAAGAAGATAGATACATTTTTGACATGTTGTTAGGTATAACTGGTAGATAAAAAAAATTTATTACACAACCACGCCCCGTCTGCCCCTTCACTATATACCAAAAAACAAATCGCATAGAACACCAAAAATTATCGACCTTTTTCAAGTTTTTGCATACCTCAAGCAATTTTGTTGGTTTACCTGTTTGGCCGCTAGAGCCAGCTGAAAAAAGGAAAAATTTGTCTATTTTTTTTTTAAACCTGTTTTCTCGAATTTTTTCACTCATAATTCCAAAACTATGCTTCTAATTACAAATATCTCTAAATTTACTAAAACTGCATTAAATTCTCTATAAAATGAATAGCTTTATCAGTTATTTTGACCAAACCGTGTTGCCGCTAGAGCATTTGCACTTAGTCCACGGAATTAGTCCTAAACCTTCGCTGATGAATCTTTATTCATTTGGGTGTTAGAATTACAATAAATACCATTTATTTTATGTTTAAAAAATGGTAGGTAGGTATTTAATCATTTATTTTTCTTTGTACATAACTATACAAAAATATTTTATATTATATAAATTTACATATATTATTTATAGAAACTACTCTAATTTGTTTTTTTATTTTTAAATAAATCAGTAGCTTTTTCTTTGCACCCAAAGCAAAGCTATCTTACACAAATATATTTAACATAAAATAATATTTAAATATTATCAAATAATAATATTAATTTCAAACCAATTGAAATAGCTATATTTTTCAAAAACGTGTGACTATGTCAATGCTTTAAGAATAAAAAAAACAATCGTATCTGTTGTAGTTTGCTATCGAAAGTTAATTATTTTATCAAAATATCACCAAAGTTAAAACCATTTTGCGTATTTGTTTTAAAAACATGTGATCCGCTTAATGAGTTTTCTAAGTCTTTTGGAAAAATGTAAAATTATTTTTGAAATTTGTAGAAAAAAAACAAATTTTCTATGAAAGAAACTAATTTTGCAGTGGAAATAAATAAAGTGCAAAAATAAGAATAAGAAAGAAAAAGCTACTGATTTATTTAAAAATGAAAAAAACAAATTAGAGTAGTTTCTATAAACAATATATATAAATTTATATAATATAAAATATTATGGTAATTCTAACACCCAAATGAATAAAGATTGATCAGCGAAGGTTTAGGACTAATTCCGTGGACTAAGTGCGAAATGCTATTAATAAAATATAATGTTTTGTATTTGACATTTATGTACATACTAAGGCCTTGGCTAAACCATCAAAGACGGTGGTTTAGTGAAGGAATAAGAATTGAAATTAAGAACAAAATTTAAGGGGACATAGAATAAAAAGAAATAGAGTTGACACTTATTGTTGTAGATTTTGTTTATGGATTTTCGATTTTTTAGTAATTGAAAATTTAGTAAATCCATTAACTAGCTGTGGACTAGACAATTTTTTAATTAATATGGTTGTTTAAAAAATCCAACAACGTAGTTATATATGTACCTTGTTTGAGAAAGTATTTTTATAATTTGAGTTTAAAAAAATTAGTTGAATAAATGTGTTTTCTCAACGTAGGGAATCTATAAAACTTAGTCCGAAGGCCTGTTCTGAAGGGCAAATCCAAGGCTTGTGATAATTGTAGATGATATATATATATATCTAGGTATACATTATACATGCATATTTACTTTTTTATTATTTACATATTTTATTTTCCTGCTTGAGAGTGGGTAAATGAAAAAAACTTCGTTTTCTACTTTTTACATATATAATTTCAAAATGCTCTAGCGGCAACACGGTTTGGTCAAAATAAGTGATAAAGCTATTCATTTTATAGAAAATTTAATGCAGTTTTAGTAAATTTAGAGATATTTGTAATTAGAAGCATAGTTTTGGAATTATGAGTGAAAAAATTCGAGAAAACAGGTTAAAAAAAAAAATAGGCAAATTCTTCCTTTTTTCAGCTGGCTCTAGCGGCCAAACAGGTAAACCAACAAAATTGATTGAGGTATGCATTTTGTAGGAAATTTAGTGTACTTTATTTTTGTAGTAGTAGATTGACGCCAAAAATGTACAATTTTTGAGTTTTTGGCAAAAACTTGAAAAAGGTCGATAATTTTTGGTGTTCTATGCGATTTGTTTTTTGGTATATAGTGAAGGGGCGGACGGGGCGTGGTTGTGTAATTATTTTTTTTTATCTACCGGTAATACCTAACAACATCTCAAAAATGTAGGACTATCCCGCTTTTTTTAGGGTAACTATTTTATTTTTAGAGTTCCGTTTGCTTAACTAATTCAGCTATCTCCGACAAGAAGTGACGAAATTAATATGAAACTAATATTATACCGATGAAAACTGTAATTTTCAGGTTGTTTGCTTATTAACAAATAAAAATAAGCCATCAACCGAATGTTTGCGTTGTTAAAATGAGTCAGTTTATCATTTAAAGTGACTGAGTAACATCCAGATCAACTGGGTTCCCGTCATGTTAATTCTTAAAGTTTTTTACAACTTTAGGGGTGTGACTGACGGTTTTTCGCCGCCATCCTCATCGTCGCATTTGAAGATGTTGTTTTGGTCCAAACAGAATGTTCTATTCTCGAATAAAAGCGTTTGTCTTATCACTTTAGAGTTTTTGCTAAATGCATTGATATTTGCTTCAGAACGAGCGTTTCATGTTGATTAAAATGAATGGAAACTCGTTAGGATTATTCAATTTATTTAGTGTTAATTTAATATTATACAAAAGGGAGTCATTTTCTAGTTCAGATGATTTAAGTAATCATAATATGGAAAAAAAGAATTTAATCCAATAACAGAGCAAATTAAAAAAAGTTTTAGATCAGTTTTTAGTATTGTCTCGCCTTGATCGGATAACTGCCAGCTTATTTGTATTCACCGACCTCACGAGCTTGAAGAAGAAATCCATTGTACGAATTCCGACGTCGTCGCGTAGTTACTGGGTTACCATATAGCTGCATGAGGCCGTGCATTATCATGCATTAACTGTATAAACTGCCTGATATATCCTGCGTAAGGTACCATATGGTCTGCAAGGATTTCAACAATGTAGCGATAAGAATTCAATCCACGTGTACGGCCCTTGTCGGTTCGATGAAACTAAAGCTGTATGTGCGATTTAGGAGATGCCACCCCAGACCTTTACATATCCTCCTCCATTTGCAACAGTTTTCTCAATACAACAGGTGGTGAGAATAACGCTAACCAAACGACCAACGCGACGATTACTCTCTTGAGTCGATCACTTTCATGTAGAGACTCGCCCTCCTCAGTAAAGAGTACATTACCCTACTGCTCTAACGTCCAATCCCTGTGCTCTCTAGCAAATCAGGCCGTGCTCGACGGTGGGCTACGGTTAATGCTGGGCATGTTGCAGCTCTCTTTGGATTCAGGTTCTGTTAAGAAAGCCTCCTTCTGACAGTATCTGAACAGCATATGAATACTTGGTGTTCGTCACGTAGACACTAAGTTTAATATAATGATCATCTGCTGCGGAGGAAGCCCTAGGTCTGCCCGTACCTGCACATCGATCGAAATGCTCCAGTCTCACGGTATCTTCTTTAAACTCTGCACCGAGGATCTGGTTATTTGAAGTCTTGGAGCAACCTCACGTTGCGCAACGCCTATTTGAAGTAGTGCTACAGCTTGAGCTGCTTCCTGAGGTGTCATTATTCACCGAAAAATCGTAAAAACGCGGCTAGATGGGTTTACGTTGGTTGGACCTTATAATTTTCTACAGCAAATATGAGAGCTGTTCAAACGATGACCAGAAACTAAAAAAATAAAATGCACGACTGGATCGCACTAACTTGCTCTTATGTTCGATCACATTGTATGCAAAAGATTTCTATTAAAAATCTAAATATATGTTTAAAGTCGTTTTTTTTACTTAATTTATTATATATACAAAATTTCTTAAAATAAATTGATATGACAATATTAAATATTTAGTAATATAAACTTAAAAACAACAGATTAAATCGGCTAAATCAAATAAAAAATAATTAGAAATTCTGAAATAAATTCTTAAACTAATATGAGCTCAAAAATAAGTACGCCATTTTATTTCTTGGATAAATTTGAATTTATGAGAAAAAAATTAAAAACCTGTGGTGTTTTTTTAGAAAAAATAAATTTTAAACTTTTTGAAAACATTTTTCAAAAAAAAAATTCAAAATCGCCAATTCATAGGTATTCAGCTAATACATATAACTATAATTTTTGAAAAAAAAAAAAAATTAATGGACAGTTTTCCAAATATAAATAAAAAAAATTAAAATCCAAAAAAAATATTAATTAAAAATATTGGTACGCAGTATAAATTATGCAACCTAAACCTACATATATGTATGTATGTGAAATTTCGAAAGAATCGGTTAAGCCAATTACGAGATAGTCGAAGGCAACAAAAACGGTCCTATGGAAAGTACCGTTTTTAGACAGAAATAGTCGCTTGCTCTTTCTTCATAAATACCAACCATATGCATGCCTACAGCCAAAAGCAACCAAAAAATATCTACCTACCTAGACGAAAAAAAACCGATGTTCTTTTTTGTTGTTGTTTATTGGATGTGCTTGTGCGTAACTCTATACTTCGCTGCGAGAGGAAATTAAATAAAATGCACGACTGGATCGCACTAACTTGCTCTTATGTTCGATCACATTGTATGCAAAAGATTTCTATTAAAAATCTAAATATATGTTTAAAGTCGTCTTTTACTTATTGGGCTACCTAATCCTATATATGTGTGAAATTCCGAAAGAATCGGTTAAGCCATTTATGAGATAGTTGAATGCAAAAAAACGGTCCTATGGAAAGTACCGTTTTTATACATTATTTTTAATTTTTTTTCAACCATATGATCGGTCGTACTTAAAAAGTTGCACTGATTTATTTAAATCAAAATCGTAAGAGCCGCTTCCGAGAAAAATAAGCTTTAACGTAACGGTTATATGGCAGGTACCGTTATTTTTTGAGCTAAAAACAACAAATTTCAATTTCCCCTCTGAACAATACCTAAAAAACTCTATATACCATATTTGAAGCAATTCGGCCCACCTGTTTGGGCTGTAGGTGTTTACATAGAGACGGACTGACTGCCAGACAGACATACAGACGTATAGAATTTGTTCGTCTTCGCTATCATCGTAATATCATGTTTGATTGTTATCTCAAAACTTTTTTTTTCCACGAATGCATAACTTGACTTATAGTACCTATAATCGGAAGTAAAAATGATAATATACACTGAAGAAAAAAGAACGGTAATCGCGAAATCAAGTCAAAATGGGGAAATCGTTAGCATTATGTTTTTTGCTTGATTACAATGTGAATCTAGTACACGATTTTATAGACCAATATAGAGGAATGCGAACACTTTGATGATTAGGAGGGAACTAACTTTATTGTTCTAATTCTTGCTAACTAGGCGGTACTTAATCTAATACTAATACTAAATACTACATTTTATGTGTGTACATAACACTTCTCTCCTTTTAAAATCAGGTTACATAAAAGTATTAATAAAAATAATAATACATTTGTTTGTATATGTATGTAAATTAATTTTGGTACATTTTGTATTTCTATATTAATTTATATATATATATATATATATATATATATTATTTATATTAATACGAGTATAATTCACAAATTACTTCCTTTTAATATTTGTATCTTACATTTTTCGATTTTGCTCTCTTAGACCGTCTCATATATATATGGTCGTTTTTAGCATTCTCCTTATCTTTTTGTACTAATTCGTGTCTACTATATTTTTGACATCTTTTTTCTGCCATCTCTTCAATATTTTGTTTAACAGGAAACTCAATTGTTTAGTGAAAACCTTACCCGTTTTACATGATAAGCTTTTTTTAAATCACCTATGTGTGCGACTCTAACATTACCATTATTAATTTTAATTTTAAATAAACTTACTTATCTTCTTAATAATCTCAGCTAAAACGTAATTAGCATAGTTTTTATATACATTCTTATATCTAACTATTTCATTTGGAACAAATTTATTTTCATTTATTAATTTATCTCTTACAATTTTTTTGTACATCATTAACATTTTTTAAATTTTGGAATTCTTAATTCATTTACTCTTTTTGTTTTCAAAAATAATTTACTTATAACAGTGTTTGGTCTATATTTAAATAAGAGTTCAGCCGGTGATTTTTGAGTTAATGTGGTCGGAGTGTTTCTATATTTAAAAAGAAAATTATCAATTTTCCATTGCATTAGTAAATTTTTCGTATTTTTATCAAGTACAAACATTTTTAATGAATTTTTCAACGCCTGGACTGCTCTACCGGCAAGCCCGTTCGAGTGTGGGTGATATGCTGGTGATTTTAAGGCTATAGAATTTTTTTCACAAAACTCTAAAAACTCATGAGACGCAAAGGGTTGACCATTATCCGTTACAATTTTGTTAGGTAAACCGAAATAAGCAAGCAATGTCCGTAAAGTTGATATTAGCGATTGTGACGTGGAGCGATTGATTCATTACCTTAACACCAATGAATTTTGAATAATCGTCTACTATGACGAACATATTAAAACCCTCTAAGTAACAAAAATCCATATGTATCCGCTGAAAAGGCTCAACAACAACCATAGGCCATGGATTTAAATCTGCTGATGACTTTTTATTTTCAGACATAGCACAAATTTCGCATTCCCTTATATACCACTCCTATCCACCAAAAATATCCTGTTCTCAATTGTTTCATTCCAATATGACCGTCATGTAGGTAACCTAATATTTGAGACCTAATGCATTCCGAAATAATGATTCTCTCACTATAAAACAAACAACCATTCTCAGCAGATAGAGAGTCTATTTTAGTCAAATATTGCTTTAGTCTATTCCGTTCATCATTATTCTCTGGACATCCGTTCATAACAAAATTATATAATTTGTTTAAATTTTCATCTCTCTGCGTTGCTTCTGCTATATCATCTAGCTTGATAGGAAGCTCATTCGAAACATTAAAACAATTTAGAAAATGTTCATCCACTATACCCTCTTCTAGTGGCAATCTAGATAACGCATCGGCATTCTGCATTCTACTACCTGAACGGTATTTATCCTCGTAATCATACATACGAGTAGATAGTTCTATAGAACCATCTTTGCAAACGACTCAATGCGATTTCCGTATTACCCTTTTTTACTTTGCAACGCCTGTTGATCTGTACATATAGTAAAAATCTTTCCATAAAAGTATTTATGAAACTTGCGTACAGAAAACAAGAGTTCCTCTATGTGTTTGTGCGTAACCTTTTTCCGCTTTATTCAAGGTACTCGAAACAAAAAAACACTGGGCGCTCTTGCCCGTCAATAACATGTGACAAGACGCCACCTACGCCATATGGGCTGCAATTACAACTAACAACTATCGGCAGATAGGAGTTATAATGAAAGTAGTGTTTTCCAGTAGCAATTTCTTACTCTTCTGAAAAACCCTTTCACAACTCGATGTCCATTTAAATGGTATATTTTCTTTCTTTAACGATGCGTATAACAAATGTAATTCACCTGATAAGTGTGGAATGTAACGTGAGTAATATTGTAACAATCCTAAATAAGATCTTAGCTTGCTTTCGGAGTCTGGTGACAGCGCAGACCAGATTGTTTCAATCTTCTCTAAATTCGGACGGATACCTTCTGCGCTTATCCGATGTCCCAAGTGATCCACTTCATTTTCAAAAAAACTTACACTTGACACCGTTCACTATAACGTTAAACTCATCTAATCTTTTCAAAACAACCTCTAAATTTTCAGAACACTCCTCCATGCCAATCAAAATGTGGTCTATCACTTTCGGGAATTCTGCAGGAGTTATACTTACGACAAAAGGCAACATATTGTAACGCAATAACCCCTTATATGTTATAAAAGTAACGTATTCTTTTGACCTCGCACTTAAGGCCAATTGTTGATAAGCTCCCGCAAAATATAGCACACAAAAAAATTTACCACCAATAGACGGGCGGAAGTGGTTAGAACAAATGTTCAATAAATCTGTTAATAGTGACTTTACAGTTCATGCATATTCGCATATTCGCAAACTTCCACCCTTCTTTACTACTTCAACTATAGGAGTTGCCCATTTACTATGCGTTACCGGTGCCATAATCCCAATTTTACATGACCTATCTAGCTCATCCTCCACCTGTTTTCTCATCCCATAAGATAGGTTCAGTATATGCCTTTAAAAAAACTGGCGTTGTTTCTCGCATCAGTTTAATATCAACTTCAAAGTTTTTGATCGGTTCAATAAAATCTTTCTTTAAGATAACTACCATAATAATCTTTGTTTTTCATATTAAAATTCATTGAATTGACACATGATTCATTATTTGCCACTTCGGTTGTTTACCTGGTTAGGATCTTCAACATTAACTGGAACCGCACCGACCACATTAACTATCTCACCCATAACCACCTGTAAAGTTTTAGAGCACTGAATAAACCAATGTTCTTAAAATATGTAGCATAATTATCCAAATGAACTGCCGAAGCACAAGCTCCACTATCTACTTCGAAATCAATAAAAAAATTATTTACACATACTTTAATAATAATGGTTCATCGAGATCTAATCTGTTTATGTATCCGATGTTCAATGTGTTGTCTTCTGTTTCATCGCTTTCGCCCCAACTAATGGCTTTGATATGCCTTGCATTTCTATTCTCAAGTTGTCTGTTGGTTTTTACTGTTGTCACTGTTGCATTACAATCACGAGCTAAATGTCCCCATCGTTTACATCGATAGCATTGATAACGGCATGATCGCCTAGAAAAACTTCTTACTCCATTTTTTTCCACCTTCTCTGCTGCCACTGTAATCACGATAATTTTTTGTTCTACGTTGATCATACTTGCGATTTCCCGTTTGGGAATTCCATGAGTTTCTGTTGGCAGGTGAATAACGGCGAGATGGTCTGCTTATTGAATTTACGGTGTTTACTGGATTCATCAACTTCATTTCGCTCTCTGTCATCTCTATTGTTGTTGCTATTTCTTGGGTTAATTTTGCTGTGTTCAGCAAGCGCTCTTGTATTTTTTTCCTTCTTAAGGCCACATGCAAATTTATCCCTTAATGCTTCTTCTAAAAATTGATTAATTGATCCTCACAAACCACAGATTTTGAGTTTATTACTGTGAAAATCAAATTAGCATCTCGTAACTTATTTATCATGTGTTGCTACATCCGTCCGTCCCAACCATTAAGATCGTTTCAACTCGTTGTCGACGCTATCGATTTTATATTTGAAAATGCTGATTTGTATGGGTGATTTCAACCTCCCACACATTGAATGGGCTCCCAACGACGAGGGCACCTATTTCTATTCAACAAATGCAAAATCTAGCATTGAAACATTATTGACTGACTGTATTGCTGACTCGAGCCTTTTTCAAACTAGTAGTGTCACTAACAGTCTTAATAGACAGCTCGACCTTATCTTCACGCCTGACCCCGAAAACTCCATAGTTACTGAGTGTGATCACCTTCTTTCTAATCTCGACATTTTTCACCCGCCTCTTCTTATTTCTTTCTATTATAAATCATTTCACATTTCCACACATCCCGATTACTCAATCAATTTTAAAAAATCCAACTTTCCCAAACTAAACATGCTTCTCAGTAAAATTGATTTCGATTTTGCCAACAAGCCAATTGATGATGCTCTGACTAGCTTCTATACCGACATTTTCAGTTGTTTCGCCCACTCTGTTCCGTTTGTGCGACGTAAGAATTTTTCTACTTCACCTTGGTGGTATAATAAAGAACTTCGAACACTTCGTAATCTAAGAAACAATCTATGGCGGAAATACTTAATATCCACTTCGTCTGACGACTATCAAAATTTCTCAAATGCCTTTACACTATTTTCAAATCTTTGCGAATGACTTTATAAAGACTACATTACTCGCATGAATTCCTCCATAAAATCAAACCCCAAGTGTTTCTATGAGTTCATCAATATTAAAAGAAAATTTGATGGCTATCCTTCCACCCTCTCGTTCAATAACAATTCCTCCAGATCCTTCCATAATCACCAATTATTTTAGAAATTTTTTCCAACAGTCCTTTACTGACTGTGCCATCGAACCAGATATTCATTACTTCCACTACTTGAAAAATTCCCCTCAAACCACATTTACTTCTCTCAATCAGCCAATCATAATCAAAGAGAAAATAGAAAAGCTCAATGATGACTACTCTGAAGGCCCTGATGCGATACCAGCAATCGTCCTTAAGAAGTGTTCGAATATCTTGATACAGCCTCTGTGCACCCTGTTCAGACTATCCATCTTCCAAAGCAGCTTTCCATTCATAAAAATGTTGCCAAAAACAATATTTCCAACTGTCCAGGTGTCCTGCAGAACAATCTAGATGCTTTTTCCCTTTGGTGCAAAAATAACCTCGCGCTCAACGTCAGCACATGTCATATTTTAACTTCTTCACATAAACGCCTGCCTCTACCTCTCCGAACTTATCGTATAAATGACGAAATTGTACCCGTGGTGAATTCATCTCGCGATTTGGGTGTCATTTGTGTTAAGGAGCTCAACTTTCGCTCCCACATTGACAACACTATTAATAAAGCCAACTCGATGCTTGGGTTCATAAAACGATGGTCTAGAGAATTTTCCGACCCATACATTACAAAATCACTTTTTGTCTCATTTGTCCGACCTATCTTTGAATACGCCTCTCAAGTTTGGTCCCCCCATCAAACGGATCGAAGCAGTTCAGCGGAGATTTATTCGTTTTGCCTTGCGTACTCTTCCATGGAATGATAATTATTTACTACCCCCATATGCTCATCTCCTGCAACTGATAAACCTTCAGTCTCTAGAAAAACGACGTGAAATCGCAGATACACTTTTTATTCATGACATATTAACTGGTAATATGGACTGCTATGAATTGTTAAGGCAAATTTCATTAAAAACCAAATGCATTAAATCTTAGGTCAGTAACCCTTTTCCGTATCCCTTTTCATCGTACAAACTATTCCTATTATAATCCCATGTCTTGTATGCTACGCAATGCCAACAATGTTTCATTTATCTTTGATTTCAACACTTCTAAAAATGTACTTCTCAATAGTCTTTTGTCCCAATAACTCATTTTTCTTTCTCTTCCTTTAATATTTCTAGTAAACTGTCTTTATATATTATAATAATAATTTATTATTTTCAAGTTATAATATTTATAAATATATTTAAATATTATATTATATTAGTTATATTTAAATGTTTTAATATTGAAATTATGCTTATATATTTCTGAACGCTTTCCACTCCTGACATTCCTCCTTTATTTGTTTTTTTATTTCAAAGTCAATTTAGTATTCTTTAGTTCTAAGGATTCAAATGTATAGTTTTAAGATATATGCTTGAATTAAGCTAAATAAAATAAAATAAAATAGAATTTGAATCGTTGTGCGATAACATTGGCTTTCGGCTCAAAATAGTCTGAGATTTTCGTTACAATTTCATCATTCTTCAATGTAGCGGGATCTGTCGGAGTCACGAGGGAATTCAGAATTTTATTTAATTCTCCTCCAGCCACACTGATGAAAATGAAAGATGGGAACACCTTATCATCATCTACGGTAATCCTGTTAAGTTTAAGAAGCTGGACCATGCGCTGCTGGTATTGCTTAAAGTCGCCCCCCATTTTGAAAAATTCGATATTCCCCATTAAAGCTGTTGTGGGAATTGTACTGACACTTGATTTCGTGTCATTCGCCATAATTACGCGCTTCGAATCAGTTACAATTTGTTGTATTAATTTTTTTTCTAATTTATCCTCGTCGCCATTTATTACACAATTTTGTAGACCAATATAGAGCAATGCGAACACGTTAATTTTTAGGAAGGAACTAACTTTATTTTTCTCATTCTTACTAACTAGGCGGCACTTAATCTAATACTAATACTGAATACTACATATTATGTGTGTACATAACAGAATCAACGGTATTAAGAAACCGTTTAAAGTTATTTTAATCAGCATGAAACGCACTTTCTGTAGGTAACACTTTTTTAGTGGTAAATGTTTCATACTTCTAAAAAAATCGAATCAAAGTTCGAACGTAGCAAGTGGCCCTGTTTATTTGCTGTTAAGTGTACTTTCTGCAGAAATTGTTGTTCGGGCTCTCTTTAAAAAAAAAAATTATTATTTCTTTGAAGTGTTTTTCTTAAGCAACTATTAGCGGAGATGTTTGTCTTAGCAAAAAAAAGTAAAGGTAAGGAAAGTTTTTTTTCTTTTTTATTCTTGATAAATGGTGTTCACCTCCATATAGAAGATATACCCTTACTATAGAACGATTTGTTCTTAAAACAATCACCTCTAATACAGAGACCCTCGTAGCATATTTATGCACACAAATCTGCTTCCATGGAACGATTGCAATTGCAAGTGAATAAGTACCACAAAACAAAATACATAGTTTTTGATATAACAATCAGTTTATGTTAATAAGTTTGTTCATTGAAGAAAAAGTTAGAACAGAATTTTGAGAAACGTCATAACAAGATAGAACAACTTAGAACAGTCAGTCATCTGACAGAAATTATAAAAACATGTATTGTTGTTTATCAACAGTTAGAGTTCGTTTGTTCTTGCCGAAAAATTCTTTAAACAAATAATTTGAACTGGAGTTGAATTTAATTAAAAAAAAAAAAACAAATTGTTGATGAAATTAAGTTATTCCGACATGGAACGCGATTTATCAACTGATTCTTCATCGGATTCGTGTAATGACACCGTGACTTATGTGGTGACAGGTGGTTTTGACAGTTCTCACAAATCTATTTCAACCTTTTCTACCTAAAAAAACAAATGCAAAAAATCCTGTTCTAGGGTGTTCCAAACTGTACCATTAATTCGTTGGTTTAATCACGAAATTACCAGCTTAGGTTAGTAAATTATTAATGTTTTTGCCACTGTTTCATTTAAGGCATTTTAAAATGTTTCCCAATTTGTGTAAGAAATCTAAAAGGCCATGTATAAAATTCAAAATTAAGTGGAACATTTGTATAGCCTCCTATTTTAGGTTGGGTTCGATGAAAAATTCGTTTGATATTTTTTCTCGTAAGTTCGTAGTATTTTTTTTTTACGGTCAATTCACTCAATTATTCTCAGCAATTTGGAATAACTTTCTGTTATTCTGCGCTTAATGTGGTTTTCCATTGGCACAAGAATTTAATTCTTTTTTTTTCATACAAATCTGCCAAAACACGGATTTCTAACGGGTGTTTTTTTTAGACGTGTGGTTTTCATTCTGGCAATTCTTTTTTCGGAGTTGGTCTTTTTGACAATTGTCACTTGATTTATGCTCAGTTTGGTTTGCCATTTCATAATGAATTGACTTACTCCTAAAAAACACGTCGCGCGGCCCAAAACGAAATGGCCACCGATCCCGATTTTCACAAGAAATTTTTGTTCAGTGATGAAGCTCACTTTTGGTTAAATGGGTATGTTAATAAGCAAAATTGTCGTATTTGGAGTGATCATAGCCTACAATCCATTATTAAGACTCCGCGCCGGCCGCGGCGGTAAATCCTCAAAAAGTCACTGTTTGGTGTGCTCTATGGGAATCATTGGTCCATATTTCTTCAAAAACGAAGCCGGCATAATGTTACAGTCAATAGGGAACGTAATAGAGCCATGATTAATGACTTTCGTGCCTGAATTGGATGATGTTGGTGTGGACAACCAACAAGATGGCGCTACATGCCATACTGCCAAAGAAACTTTTGGCGAGCGCATTATTTCACGCCGTGGGCTTGTGGCAGGGCCTCCTAAATCGTGCGATTTAACACCGCTGTACTATTTTTTATGGGGTTATGCGAAGTCGCTTGTGTACGTAGATAAGCCCGAGACGATTGACACCTTGGAAGAGAATATTCGGCGCGTTATTGCTGGCATACGACCCCAATTGCTTCAAAAAGTGGTCGAAAATTGTGCCTCTCGGCTGGAATTTATTCGAGCCAGCCGCTGAGGCCACTTGCCCGAAATCATTTTTAAAACATAATAGCAAACCCTCATCTTTATAATAAAGAAAAATGTTCCTTAGTCATAACAGTAGATTATATGCGTTTTATTTTTTCTTGAAAACCACACGTCTAAAAATAACACCCGTTATAATTAAATCCTTCCACTGGGCAACAAAAATAATTTTTTTGTATTCTGAATCAAATTCGCAGATCCGTATTTTTCGGTCAATATACCCCTCTTTTTTACTAACACCACTAAACCCTAGTATAATTGGAAACAATTAGTTTAACAACCATCAGTTTCACAAAAACGAATATACGCCAATACCATAGCAAAAGAAAATTTAATTTAAATCGCGTCCCATTCGCTACGAAAAATAAGTAATGCAAATGTAATGCCGACTCGAGTTTTGCCTTTTCGATCTGCAATTCAAAAGAACACTCCGATCCAAAACACCAACAAACACATCCAATTTGATTCTGAAGTTTTTATATAGCTGTATGTGTGTAATTTTCACATGTTGATACATACATATATATCCTAAATAGTTTTTTTTCCCAGTTATAATTTGTAAACATGGCCGCACAATAAGACAATAAAAATTTGTTTGTGGACATGTTAAAATCCGTTTTTATTTATTATGAATTTGGTTATTGCCTTTTTAGTATTATTTTATTTAAAAGGTTTAATTCTTTTGTCAAAATATTTTCAATTTAAAATTGAAGTTGAATTGATGACGTTTACATTCAATGAACACTATCAGAAATTATCAATTATAATTTTTTGTTCATACTTTTTGCACTCATTCAAGGGCAACAGCCCTTAAATGTTTCAACACAGTAGTGGAGCGATAAGGGAGTATTAAAACCGGAATCGAAGCAGCAACTGCAACAGATGTGCTATTTGTTATGTGGCTATAATAAAGCTGTTCAGCTTTGATGTAATTTTTTGGTTAAATGATGGAAATATTTTACGAATTTGTAAAACAAAATCTTTTTAGTCAAAGACAAAAAATACAATAGATAGTTAAGTAGTTTCATTTTAACTCATTGTATATAGCATATTAAAGAAAAAACAACGAAAAAGCACTATAATCTGTTCAGCAAAAATTGTCAATACAGGGAAAACAGGGCATTTGCCTCTCACTCTGGTTTCATTGGCTTGCATAAATATAACTCAAATAAAAGCTCTCATAGGGTTAGCATTATAAATCGCCGCAAATATGACTAAAATGTGTGTATGGTTTTGTTTACCATCTGCTTAATTAAAGCAATAAAAAATTGAAATTAAAAAAAAAACTAATGTTTTTCCACACCACCAATCGGTAAGACAAAATGCGTTTTTTTTAAGGGTATCTTGATTTCATTCAATTTATTGAGAGTTTTTCAAGGGATAAGAGGAAACATTCAAATTATCGAGTGTCAAATTTTCGAGAGTCGAATGTACAACCAAAGAAAAAGAAAATCAAAGCTTCTCCTCACCTTACTAAATTTTGTTCTCAAAAGCTTTAAAACATACTCTTTGGTAAAACTCCATTGAAAGGCTCTTGTATTACTTTCAATGGGCTTTCTCTTGAAGTGTATATTTGTGTTCTCTGTCCAACGAAAATAGTTAGTACAGGGAAGATCAGACGCTTGCCTCTCACTCTGACTGTAAGGATGCCAATAAGTTCGTACTGTTTTAAAGCTCTTACAAGGTTGCCATAGTAAGCGTACTAAATTACCACAAACGTAGCAGTGGTAACTCTGATTCAATGTGTTTATCTTAAAACCATACAACGAGTGCATGGTGAAGGCACACAAGCAGAAGTGTGCACTTGGTATTGTTTATGCAGTAGGTAGGATATGTTTGCATGAATGCTGGTTTTAGCAAGAAAGATTACAAAAAATATTTCGTATGTAACACAGTGGTTATTTTCAGTAGTAATTTCAGGAACGGGCACCAGTGTATTTCAAAAAGCTCTCCCATATAGCCTGTACTGACTATTTTTTGTTGGAAAGAGTATAGATGATCAGTATCTATCACAAATGAGAAATACCAAGGTGGCAAACTTTCGTAAGTTTCACCCTCTAAAACCCATTTGTTTGATTGTTGTATTTGTAAATTTCACTAAATCCAACAGCAAAATGTGGTGTAGTGAAACACGGATGCAAAAATTTCAGCTTCATAACGATATTAGCAACGGACATAGGGCATCCACAACGCCAGCTCGCCATCGTGTTCGTTTTCTGGATATGAGTCGCAACCAGGCGCGAAACGTCCATATACTTAACACGATTCCTTGCGTCTTACCTTTTGAAAATCTCATCCTTAACAACTTAAGCTTCTGACAACATGAATCTAGTTTAACCCTACACCTGTACACGCTGTCAACATTATTATAACAACTCTACTTTCAGTGCTTTTATAGAGAAGAAGAATGTGTATAGACTCATGTTTGCTTTTCAACTCAATCCTGACCAAACATAAAACTATACCACGAAACAAAATAACCCGCCATATCTCCGGGTTATAAAGTTTCTCGCTGGATAGAACAAATTTGTTTTCTTTCCTCTCATTTCATACACTGTTTACTGGGTTTGATACTTCTCTGTTCAATACACGCTTTCTTATGGAAGAAAATAACGCGATGTTCAGCGACTTTTTTTTTTTTGGTGAATTTGTATGTATCCCTCATATGCTTGCTATTCATTTTGTAAATGAGTCTCTGTTGCGTAGTGCGCATCGCCTTCGACTTTTTTGAAAATTTGTGTGTATCTCTCAATCAATGCGCCGATGAATCAACATGTATGGGGCAGTATTTAATTATTATAGATTTTTTATACGATAGTTGAGTGAGGTAGGTTTTTGCATTTTGCTTGTAAAAAAAAGTTCATTCAAAGAAAAAAATTGGTATAGCACAAAAAAACTAACCCTTCTTTTTACTTATTTTATGAATTTATATGTATCTCCCCCTTTTAGGCGACTAATTTATTGTTTAAACTTAAACGCTTTGGGTTCTGAAAACTAAGTTTGGACGTGAAATAAAACACAACTTGCTCGGCCGGAGGTCGATTCCAGAGTGAATCGTTCTTTATTCTTCTCTTCGATTGTACCGAAAACTTACATCTAAGGAAATTATATATGTATAGGTATACCAATAATAATGAAAGGAATTATATATATGTATAACAATAGTAATGAAGGGAATTATATATGTGTATAACAATAATAGAATAACGAATATTGCACTGGCTGGTTGATCAGTGTTGCCACTGGGCCTACATAATTACTAAAATTCGGCCATTCTGACCATTTAAGATCACCTGATCTTTTACAATCTATTGAACGTTTTTATGTTTGGTACCTCGACTTCCGAACCATGGTTTCATATTACTGACTGTCCAAACACCTTGATATGGTAAGCGTGTTTGTTGAACATTTTTCACATTTTTGATTACATACCTATTGTTTCGCAGTACCTTTGTTATTCGATATGGTGCCTTAAAACTTGGTAATAGTTTTTTGGGTGTACCAGGATGTGAATCGAAATTTTTGACTAACACGTAATATCCTGACTTATACTTTATTGGCTGTTGACGTTTCTTGTCTACATACTTTTTATTATAAGCTTGTGCTTGTTCTTGTTTTAAGACTGCTTCTTGTCTTATCTGTTTGTGATCCCTTTGAACTATCTTACGTTGAACTTCTAAATGGTCCCTAAATTCGTCTACCGCATACCCTTTATGATTTATCCCGAACAGCATAACACTCGGATGTTTTCCTCATTCGGTTTACGGTGTTGTTCAAAGTGAACACGACAGTCTCCACATCATGATCCCAATAAACCCCTTCCTCTGGTTTGACTAACTTGGCTATCATTGGACCTATACTTTTGTTGAATCTTTCAGCTTGATCGTTGGCCTGTGGTGACCCTGTCGCAATTTGTATGTGTTTTACGTTATTTTCTAATAGGAAATCTTTAAATTCACCAGCTGTAAAAGCACTGCCTCTATCTGAAACTATACATTTCGGCCTGCTCTACGATCGAAAATAGTCTGACAACGCTTTTATTACCTCCTTTGTGTTAGTTGTTTTAGTGGAATAAAACCTAATGAATTTTGTGAAAGCATCGATGACTACTAAGATATCTTTTTTCAACTTCCGGGAATGGTCCACCGGTCCATAATGGTCTATATGTATAACTTCGAACGGGACATCACATTTAGGTATGTAGGTATATTGTTTAAAAAAACTTCCTCTTTTCCATGCTTGGGAGAATAAACCATACACTTTAAACAATTTTGTATATGAGTGTTTACCTTTTCTCTCGCTCTAACGAAGCAATAACTTTTTTTTATAAGTTCTGCCGTTTTGTCGATACCTATGTGCCCCATTTCGTCGTGATACTTATATATAACCTGTTTTTACATACTTTCAGGGACACAACAAAATTGTTAAATCATTTAGTTTTTTTTTTTGAACACCGTTTCGCATTTCGTACAGCCGATGTTCTGATGGTAGTAACGAATCTTTAAGTTTTAACAAAGTGTTATCTTTACCTTGTGATATGACTAGGTTTTCTTCAAAAGTATTGGTTTCCAAAACTAGGATATTCGTTGAACGGCTTAACGCATCCACATGTTGCATACGTGTACCAGCTCTGTGCTCAAGTTCATAATCCTAGTTTTTAAACTTTAGTGCCCATCTTGCTATTCTAGGATTAAGTTCCGTTTTATTAAGTGTCAACGTAAGTGAGTTGCAATCCGTTACTATTGTGAAATGCCTATCTTGTAAATATACTCTAAATCTTTTAATTGCAGTGACTATAGCCAAAGTTTCCAACTGAAAACTATGGTATTTCGCTTCGTCGTCTGTCTGTTGTTCTTTTGGAAAATAAAATATTGGGTGTAATTTTCCATCCCCTTTTTTTTGTAAAAGTATATCACCCAAACCTATCGCACTTGCATCACAGTGTAGTTCTGTATAGTCTCTGGGATCATATAGTGCTAAAATTGGAGATTCTATCAACTTGTTTTTTTCCCGTGGGTAGGTGTAAAACCTTCAAAAGGCTCTATGAGAACCGAAAAACGCGTGCTCATAGGAGTGTGAGATTCTTACTGCACTAAAAACACCTCCTCCTCCCGATTGCAACTAAGTTGAAATTTATCTAGCAATTTACTTTTAACGAATTTAATTAACGTGTTGCAGGTAACTATCCCGTGATAGTTCCTGCTTATACCTCGATTTTAAAGCATATTCTCGTTAGTGGACTAGATCAGAAGGATTTGTCCTTCGCAGGCGGCGTACTAAATTCGTCTCATCGATAATTTCGATTATAGTACTATTGCAGTGTTGTAATAGCCGTTTTCTATGATTTCGAAAAAAAAATTTTATTTCATCGCGAACCGTGGGAATCCCGAGATCTCTGTGGTGATCTTCGTTTCTAATGTACCAAGGTGCTTTTACAAACGATCTTAGGAGTTTATTTTCAAATGTTTGTAATGTATTTAAATTAGAATCTCGCGTACATCCCCAGCTTTGTATACCGTATGTCAAGACAGGCTTAAGCACCTGCCGGTACAAAATTAGCTTATTTTCGATACTGAGCTTAGTGTTTCCCGAGCAACCAGTACATATCTCTGAGTTTATTATTTAACTTTTCGCATTTGTTTTTAGCATGCGGTTTCCATTTTAATTTCGCGTCTAGAGTCATTCCGAGATATTTTGCTTCGTTAGCAAATGGAACTTGAACCGTATTAACAAATACCGGTAATGTATTAATTTTCTTATACGTAAAATCTACATGGACTGATTTTTATTTATTTACTTCGTTGAGCGATATCCGCCATGTTTTTGTCCAATCATTGACATTATTCAGGGCTTTTTGTAATTTTGTCGTAGAATCATTTATCATTGGCTCACTGCTAGTATTGCAGTGTCGTCAGCAAACGTGGCTACGGTAGTGTCTTCTGTTTGAGGTATATCACGTGTAAATATTAGGTACAATATTGGACCTAAAACACTTCCCTGTGGTACTCCACGCACTATTTCTTTGAGATCCGAGCAATCGTTTCCATGTCCATGCTTTTAGAAGCGTATAAAATGCTTTAGGCAGAATTTGTCTTAATTTAAAATTTAGGCCTTCGTGCCACACCTTATCAAAAGCTTGCGACACGTCTAGGAAGACCGCCGAACAAATTTCCTTTTCTTCAAGAGTTTTCTCAATGACGTGAGTGATCCTATGCACTTGGTCAATTGTCGAATGCTTGCTTCTAAATCTGAACTGATGTTCAGGTATTAGGAGCTTTTCTTCTATTATTGGCTGCAGGCGCAGAAGTAATATTCTTTTAAAGACCTTAAATACTACGGGCAGAAGCGAAATAGGTCTATAAGATTTCTTATCATGTGATGGTTTTCCTGGTTTGAGAACCTTTATAACTTCCGCAACCTTCCATTGGCTCGGAACGTACTTTAGCCTTAGAGTGGCATTTATTATATAAAGAAGATTAATTAACCCTTTGCGAGGAAGCATTTTGAGAACTTCGGCCGTAATTAGGTCATATCCCGGAGCTTTCTTATACTTAAGCTTTCTTATTTCTCTACTTAATTCGGCAAGGGTAACATTTCTTGTTATGTAATTTTCGCTTGAGTTAGAACTTATATTTTAATTTTTGTTGAGTACTTGTCCATCAAAAGTTTTAAATGTGTTCTCCAAGTAATCCGCGAAAACGTTTGCTTTCTCTTTGTTGCTTTTTGCCCATTCGTTTTGATCATTTTTAATCGGAGGCACTGAGAGCTTTGGTTTCTTCGTTACTTTAACAGCTTTCCAGAGTGAGTAGTTGGATTCTTTTCCTGCTTTCAAGATAATTTCCAACTTCAGAATTTTTGAATTCTGCCATCGTCTTTTTTATTAAATTACACAAGCGATTTAAATTTACCTTGTGTTGAGGAGCTCGAGTTTGCTGCCATTTCTTACGTGCTTTTCGTTTCTCTTTTACTAAATCTTTTATTTTCTGCGGATATTTTAGGTTTTTAAAGCGCGGCATTTCTCTTTGGTACGGGGTGTTTTTCCATGCGGCTTGTTGTACGATATTGACGAAGTTATCTACTGCGTCTTCAAGTTCGAGAGGCGTTTGTAGTGAAACCCTAAATTTAACGTTTTCCTCTATATCTTTCTTAAAACCTTCCCAGTTAGTTTTCCCATTGGTTAGCGTGGGTGATTTTTCATTTTGAACAAGATTTTCGCTCATAGTGAGAATAACAGCAGAATCATCTGTGAAAAGATCAAAGCTTTCTGTTATGCTAATTTTATTTGAGGGTATTCCTTTGACCACAAAAAAATCAATAAAGTCAGGTATTTTCGATGGATCAGTCGGCCAGTAAGTCGGGTTGCCAGTCGAATGAAAATCGCAATTATTTTCTATTATTTCCATATACTTCGTACAGCATTCGACCCTTTTGAGAAATAACTCTAGATCCCCAAAAGCTGTGCTTCGTATTAAAGTCACCACCAAGAATAAAATTTTGTTTAAGTAACTTTAGCACGTTCATAAATTTTGTTTTTGGTTTGGCTAAAATTGAAAAATTCTTCAGGAACCTACGAAAATATGAACATAGGCCTTAAAAGCTTTGAACTGAGTGTGCGTTTTGTGATAACGGAAATGTTTGTATTGACTCTAATCCCTTATGGTCGGCTTGTATATGTACCTTCACCAGTGATAGTATAACCCAGATATTTTATTTTTGTTTGAAGAAACTCGCACTTATCTCACCTTAGCTCTAACTTATTTATAACTAGGCTTCTCGAAATGTTCGCCCAGATCCCTTGTCGCTATTATTATATCATCGATATATATTATAACATCGTCTTTTCTTATCATATCTGCAAAAATTTTATTTACGTGTCTTTGAAAAACTGATGGGGCCTTTCTCAGCCCGAAAGGCATTCTCAGAAATTCGTATTGTCCTAGAGGTGTGACGAATGACGTGTATTTAACGGACTCTTTATGCATATGCACATGAAAAAATCCGTTTTTTAAATCTAGATTTGTAAATACTCGTTTGTCAGCCAGGCGATCTTACAAATCGTCTATCAATGGAATATGGAAACTATCTTTTGTTGTTACTTTGTTTAGAACTTTATAATCTATGCACATTATAAGATTCCGGTTTTTGCTTCACCTATAGGGGAAACAACCTGTGACTCACTTGTTCTAATATACTCGTAACCTTTTTCTAAATATTCGTCTAGCAGTTTGTTTAATTCCGACTTTCCTGTATGTGACAACCTGTTTTTACTAACGGTTCTATTGGACGTCGAGGCACCAAATAACAATTTTTGTAAATATTACGTAGATATTTTTGTGTTGCATAATCTGTACTTAGTCCGATTTTTAAAGTTTCTTCCTCTTTATCACCAATTACATTATTTGTTGGCAAATGACTTCTCTTGTCTACAAATTCGCTTACGTTATGGCTATAAATTGATTTATTAATACTTTTTACATATTTTTCATAATTTTGACTACTTTTGAGCTCATCGTTGTTTTTATTTACATTAAGTTCGCTATCGTATTGACTATATTTCGTTTTATCATTAGTATTATCATTAATAAAATTTTTATAACATTGTTTATCTTTATACTTATCGTTTTTATGTTTTTCGTTATAATTTGAAACCAACCTAAAATTACCAGCTTTCAAAAAATTTCTCCCCTGAACCACCTCATAGCAATTCGATATATCGTCAACTACAAACATTTCCGCTGGAATTACTAAATTTTCCCATTTAACAAAACACCACAACTTTCCAACAATTAAGAGTTTACTTTTATTTATACCAAAATAAGATACATTATTTTTGTTCAAAATTAACTTGACTCCTTCGGGAGGCACGACTGCTTTATAAAATGTATGGGGCTACCCGTGTGTATGAGGCATTCTAGCAGGAAATTTTGTGATTTATGGTCTACCTTTAATGGCAAATACAAATAACTTACATAATCTTTTCTTTTTCCACCAGTTGAACCGTATATTTCTTTTTCGGACACGCCGACAATCGGTGTTCCATTGAGCCATATCCGTATTACCATTTTGTCTTTCTACACTCAGCGGCGATGTGTCCAATGCAGTTACAATTGAAGTACCTCGGACATTCTTTTTTCTGTTGACTCATCGTTGTTGTTGACGTTGACTGTACGTTGTTCGGCTTTGGTTGTTCTACTTTACCCAGTGTCTGTAGTAAATGCGAACGGTCTTTAAAATTATTAACCAGTGCATATAACCTTAAATTTGTGTCACTGATGCCTTCCACCACGTATTCAACAAATTCATCTTCCTCGATGCCCAATCCGTTTGAAACCACCACCTTATCGTTGTAATATTCGTAACATTTTTCTTCGTACTGCCATTTACGCGCCTCGAACTTTCGTCTCATCGTTAACTTGTTTCCCTTGTTCCCAAACACCTCCGTCATTTCCGTTAGTAAATCATTGAGATTTTCTTTGGCAAAATTCGGTTTCGAATAAAGCCATTGTTGGGCTTTTCCTTTTAATTTGTTTACTAGTACTTTTGGGAGCATTTTTGTTTCGATATTGTATGCCTTCTCTGCGCTCCTTAACTGTGCTAGCCAAATTTCGCCCCACGGTCATACTCGGGCAGCATATCTTTGTAGGTATTGTATTTTCTTTCCTCTTTATCGTCTGTCTCCTCACCACATTGTCTATCGTTTTTATTTCTTTTTTCTTCGCTCATTTGTTTTTTGTTCAATTCTATCTCCATCTGTCGCTTTACAAATTAATTTTCTCTTGCTAGCAATTCTGTCTCCCTTTTTACTAAACTTAACTCTCTTGTGAGGAGTTCATTTTCCTTTATTAACTTTGATTGTGGACTACCACTCTGACAATTTCCATTCTCCTACTCAATGTTCGTTGCTCTAGTTGTAATTGCCGTTATCATCATCGTTGTCGTCGTCGTCATTGTTTTCGTTGTTTTTATCTGTTGTCGCGTCGTTGCTCGTCTTCGGTCGCTTTCCACGGCTTTCCGTTGGCACATTGTTGAGACGCGTCGGCTTGGTGCCGTTGCTTGGCATTTCCACACGTTGTAGCCACTCGCGCAACTGGGCCACTGAAAATTTGCATCGCTTCCACTGAAGTGTTCATAATGACGATGAATGATGGATCTATGAACAACTGTTTAGGGTGAGTAAAAGATAAATACAACACCACAGTCGATATAGGGAAAAGAGAAAAAAAAATTAAATGGACGTTGGAAATTTACTAGAAGGGGCGCGCACACGATTGTTTTATAAACCCGACACCGCTCTATTTTATATTTTAATTGTAAATTAATATTTGATTGTTTAGCAACTCGTTAGGGTTTCTATCCCACTTCTGAGGTTTTAGGCGACTAATTTATTGCTTAAACTTAAACTGTTTGGTTTTGAAAACGAAGTTTGGACGTGAAATGAAACACAACTGCTCGGTCGGAGGTCGATTCCAGAGTGAATCGTTCTTTATTCTTCTCTTCGCTTGTACCGAAAACTGACATCTAAGGAAATTATATATGTATAGGTATAACAATAGTAATGAAGGGAATTATATATGTGTATAACAATTGTAATGAATGGAATTATATAATAACAATAATAGCATAACGAATGCCACTGAGCGTACATAATTACTACACCATAGGGTTGAATCCTGTATCTAAAAGGTTAAAGTTGCCACTCCACTATCCAATAATGTGGCACAACTGGCCCAAATGAATTCTGCAAATCCCAATGAGGTTTAAACTTATTTAAAAAATTCAGTTTACAAGGAGAACACAGTGCAATACCATAATTGATGTTGTGTTTGTTGTGAATTTTGTAAATAAATATTGAACATTTAGATTCGAACCATTCAAATTAAAAGTGTGAAAAGTTTTTGGGTAGTAAGTTTTAGTGAATATGACTTTAATAGTTGTAGAATGATGTCTAACAGATTCTCTCTTATAATAGTCAAATAATCTTAATCAGCTTAGTTTTATTCAGAAAAAAAGTTGTTGAGTTAGGACGCTCTATCCCTTCCACGATAATAGATTTCAAACGAAAAGATGGTTTCGTTTCCCATTTTAACGTTTCATTGTAACAAAAGTATACTAGATTGACAGGGAGTAATTGTAAATTAAATAAAATGTTTTGTTTTCCTTGCCCTCTTTTTTCCAACTTTGCAAGTGTTTGGAGTGCTGTTCTACGGTACTTTTCGGAGGATGGAATTAATGAAAGGTTTCTTGTTTTTTTTTTTGACGTTAGTGAGTCTCGGACGCAGATGAGCCGACAAAGCATATTTTTAATATACTTGATATATTCTCCTGCAAGGACAAACTAATTGGCCAAACTTACGATGGTGCGGCAGATATGTCTGGGGAAGTGGGTGGTGTTAAAAGGAAAGTCCTTGATGCTTGTCCAATGGCTAACTTTATTAATTCCTATGCTCACGTTTTAAATTTAATTTTATCGAGATCACTTGAAAATATATCGGAATTAAAAGTTTTTTTTGGCAGTATTAACACTATTGTCCGTTTTTTTAAGAAATCAACTAAACGTTCAAAACTTTTAAAACAAATAGCCAACCGACGAAAGCCTGGGGTATCGGAAACTCGCTGGTATTATCAGTCGCGGATAATAAACCCCGTTTTAAATTGTAGATTATATATAATTCTAGCTTTTAATAGAATATTAGACAACCCTAGTGAATGTGACACTGACTTGTCTTCTATTGCCGAGAGCTTGTTAATTATAAGTATTAGAGGCATTAGATTTTTGTGTTTTTCTTAATATTCTTTCTGTAATTTTTGCTAAGACTGACTTTCTTTTCAATCGGTTCAAAATAAGCAAACTGATGTTGAATTTGCAAAAAGAGAAATCGAAAGTTTTGGGTCTTGGCATAGCTCTGACTTTCTTAACAAATTTGAATCCATTTTAGAAAGCATAAGCGATTGCGCGGAAACACCACGAAAACGAGGATTACTCGAAATTGATTCCAAAACACGTTATAAAAGTCGTTTTGCAGAAATAAAAGACAATATTATATCCCAAATAAATACAAGATATAAAACTTCCACGGATATATTTTTTTAGATTTACTTAATAAATCAAAATATGATAATTTCGCAGTTTGCAATCCAGATGAAAAAATATCATTTTTAATAAATTTTCCCTGTTTTTTTTTTTGTATACAACATCTTCTCTTCGACAATTTGACGTTTTAGCACTTCATAACCATTTAAATAACGAATTATTGTGTGAAACATTCCCGCAAATTTTTAACTTAACAATAAATTTATTTAAGATATTGTATTTGCATCCGCCAAAAATTTTTCTTTCGAAACCGCCTATGCGTTAAGCTCTTGTTACATTTAACTTAAATGACTTAAGGTATAACAAATTCGGTTTGAATTGCTCAACCGTATGGCTTGATACTAAGTTATGCATTGAACGAAATAATTTCAAGTAAGCTTCCGAAACTTAATTTTTTGTTGACTAATTTTTCTTCGACTTACCTTTTGAAATCACGCCTCGCAACTGGTCGCAACTCCCTCCAACTCTTGCCTAGTTGGGCTGACTCCTCCTTGACTGTCCTTCTTAATGAGCTTCTCGGTCGTCCAACTCTTCTTCCTTCTTGAGTGAGCGGATTCCACTGCATTGCCTGCGGCGCAATATAGTTGTCGCATTTTCGAAGCGTGTGTCCGATCCACTGCCACTTTTGACGTCGTATAATAGAATCAATAGCTTCCTGATCCGTTTTCCTGAGGAGCTCTTCATTTTATATAAGATTGGGACAGAAAATCCTAAGGATGTTTCATAGCCATCTATTAATAAACGCTTGCAGCTTTTTAATGACAGCTACTGTTACTTTCCAAGTGCCGCAACCGTAAAGTAAAACGGATGGTCATGGTTGGGTGTACGATATGTTGCAGGAAATTAACACAACAATTCGTGTAAGTTGGTCAGTGATTTGAAAAAAGCTCGCTCATAAGCACTCTACTGATAATTTTTTGCTGAACAGAGTACATATAACAATATTACAATATCAGGAATTGAAGAAAACTTGAACTTTGTTTTAACCTTATGTAAATGTTATTTAATAGTTTGACTCGTTTGGTCGAGAAAGGTAGAAAAAGTGCAATTGTCCCTCATGGATAGGCGCAATAATATTTGTTGTATTAAGAATTCAGCTCTCAAAACGAAGTGCTTTTATTATATTTCTTTTGTATGTACAAACTGGAGAATGTTAGTAATTAAGTAGCTTATGTATGTAAAAAAAAATAATCCATTCCAGTTAATAAGCAATACAGTGGAAGGCGCGCAGAAAACTAATAATGTTTATTAGGGTTAATTAACGTTCTTTTCAAATTCATGGGGTGTATTCAAAAATATCAAGGGACTTGCCTCAACAAAATAATCATGATCTTCAAAAATTAAAATCTTCGAGTTTTAGTGTAAAAGATACAATTTTTTTAGTTAATAAATATTGAAACATTTTCTTTGAATAAAAACTTCGTAACATACAAATTTGTACTAAGTATCATAAAAAGCTTAATTTCAAGTCTAACAGCACCCTAACAAAATTGTACTCAATAAAAGTTGTATCTTTGAGTAACATGGTTTGGCATTGCGATTTCTAAATTGGGGTAACACTAACTACAACTAGTCTTAGATCGAAAGAAAGAAGTTTTAAATTGGATAAATGCGGGCGAAACCGCACGTGTGCTAGAACTGTTTTTTTGTATTATGTCGTATGGAAAACAAAATGTACGACTATACTCTGTCCAACAAAAATAGTCAGTACAGGGAAGATAGTATCCTTGCCTCTCACTCTGACTGTAATAGTTGCCAATAAGTTCGTAATGTTTTAAAGCTCTTACAGAGTTCCAGTAGTAAGCATACTAAATTACCACAAACGTAGCAGTCCTAACTCTGATTCAATGTGTTTATTTTAAAAGCACATAAAGATGGTTGAGTGCATGGTGAAGGCATACAAGCAGCGGTGTGCACTTGGATGTGCAGTACGTAGGTCATGATGGAATAAACGCTGGTTTTACCAAGATTACAAAAACAAGTTGTATGTAACTGAGTCGTTATTTCCAGTCGGAATTTCAGCGACAGGCACCAGTGTATTTCAAAAAGACTCCTATAAGGCCTGTACTGACTATTTTTGTTGGACAAAGTATAGATGATACAAACTTGATTTAAAAACTCAAGGGTATAAACAACTCTGTACATTGCTTACAGAAAAAGTGGAAAGAAATCAGTTTTTTTGCGATATAAACAAATTCAAAAAACATTTGGGAGGGCCATTAAAAAGATACTCAAAAATAAGACATTGTTTTATCCAAGAACCTGGATCAATCATTTAAAAGTATAGCTGTCGCGTCGCGTCTGCGTGCTATAAACGATGACGGAACTATGAACATGCCATTAAAAAAAATCCAATGGAGTTAAAAAAAATGCATGTCCATGCAGCGACGCGACGACGCCGACGTGTAAAAAAAAACTACTTTTTGAAGAAGACATAAGCGCTGTAAGCTTATTCATAAATTGTAAATTGTGTTTCATGTATGTATATGTGTTTGTTTTTACTCGCGATGTATGTGGGTACTATATGGAAAGTTTTGCAGTCTGAAAAAAAATTGAACTCGAGTTTTTAATTAAACTTGACATTACGATGATAGAGAAAACCAAAAAGTGGGCCCCGCAATTCCGTCTGTCTCTCTGTCTGTCTCTACAACGCTCTACAGCCTGCGACTAAAGCGAGTTTCTTAAAACTGGATATCAAAGCGTCTAAGTGATTGTCTTAAATAGATTTTTGAATCGTTTTTTTTTAGACCCAAACCTAACGGGTACCAACCATACATTTTTTTCTACCATCTTAAATTTTTCGAAAACGGCTCAACGATTTAATAAAAAAATCTGTACACTACTATAGGCGTATTCTAAATTTTGGTCTGAATTTGTTTTTAAGTACTTTGTTATTAGAACCATTTTGATTATCGACATTCTCATGAACAGCTGGACGGATTTCGATCAAAACTTTTATCTAGGAGATCTTTCAATTTCTAAATAATATAGCGTACCAAAATTTTCGAAAAATATTTTTTTGGGGTTTTGAAAAAAAATATCATTTTTAATTGAAAATTAAATATTTCGAAAATTTATTACGATTATTTTTTGAAATTATACTTTTAAGCTTATATTATTAAATACATAAAATTGTCATACCAATTTTTCTTTTTGGAAAAAATTAAAGAATTTTGGATATAAAAGTTTAATAAAAAAAACCACTTAAAATATATTTAACCGTTTCTACTAAGAATCTTAGGCTTATGATGTGATCGAACATAAGCATAAGCTTGGTGCGATCGAGTCGTGCATTTTATTTGTAGTGGCTTTTTTCATAGGCGTACCGTTACTTACTCTGCAATAGGAATATTGATGCAACAAATTGAAGCAGTGTTGAAAATGAAATGAACGACTTGACATGAAACTGCCTACTGAGTAAAGGCGCACTGCTTGCGGATTGGATTTTGGACATCTGTATGTCCAGTGGAGTCGTAAGCTAAAGTGGCGAATTTTAATTAAAATAATTGTATACATAACATACCTTCATATGTATATGGCAGATCTACACAATGAGCTAAATTCAAAAGTTTTGAGTATTTATTCTAGCTCGGACAAGCACTACTTATTACACGTTTTTGGCCTGACTTCCCCTGCCTAAGGTTATGTTATGTTGAAGGGGCTGTCAGCGTTGCATCTAACAACTTGGACCAGGGTTGGTCCCTTTGATTTTTTCGGGTACAACCCCAAAAAATTGGAGAAAAATTTCACGGTTTTTGAATCACAATATAACAATCAAAAAAATGTATATTTAAAAAAGTATCCTCTTTAGGTTTTCTATAATTTATTTTATAATTTTTTATAAATACTCGTACATACATATGTATAGTGCAATTTGATACCAAGAAAAATTCTTTATATTTTATTTTTGAATACGTTTTTAACATACAAAATTTCAAATCGTTTTTTTTTTTCATTTAAATTATAAAATACACATATGATTTACATTTAACAATTTAAAAGAAATCTATGGCGTTTTTTGTACATCACATACCAAAATAGTATTTTTTTCCATTATGTAGATAACATTCATTTAATTTTGAAGTTTTTTTACGGACAAAAAAATAATTTTCAAAGATGTAATCGCTACATTTTAAGCATTTAGGCCCGTTTGCTGATACACAACTAAAGCATTAAGATTCTACTTAAGGACTTATGTGACAGTTTACGCAGAGGAAAAAGTAGCCTATAAGCGTTTTAAGTTGAACATAAATATTTATGATGCGTATCAGAAGTTTTTTAGAATCGAAGTAGAATTAGATGTTTCGCTTGTGTGTACAAATTTCTTCTGGGAATATTCTCGAAAATTCACGTTTTTGTTTTGTATTGTTAGAAAATGTAAGACGTCAAATTTTTGTCTAAAGGCGTGCTTACACTAATATAAATTTATGCCTTGATATGCCCAACATAAAATTGTCTACATGCTATCGGATGGCAAACAATCGAAACATTACGTCACATGCCTTGAACCCTGTAAAACCATACGTTCAATTAAAATAAAATGCACGACTGGATCCTACAAACTTGCTCTTGTAGCTAACAACTTTAGTGTTACTCACTGACGCTGTTTGCAGGTATGTAGCTAGACTAAATAGTTATCCTATGCAGATTTAAAGCCCATGTAGGTAATATTACCTTGATTGTTAGTATAATGAATTGGCGAATGCATGATTCAAGGAATAGGTACCTACCTACAAATGTATATTTAAATGGATTTAAATTATTTAAACAAGGAGGGTAATAATGTAAATATGTACAATGAAATATGTATATAATGAAAGTGAATCGTGTATATGTGGGAGATCGTTTTTTAAACTTATTTAAACTATCAAAACCGTCACTTTAATCGGTTTTTCGAAAAAAAAGAAGAACGCCATTAGATGCCACGGATCAATGAAAATTTTATAAAAAAGTATCTCGAAAATTATAGGACGTGTTTTGATGAAATCTTGTTTTTTATTTTTCGTTTTTTGAAAACAAGTTTTTTGAAATTTTGTTATGCAATTTTTTTTAGAGATTATTAATGTACATGCGAATATAAAATTTAAAATTATTTCTTTTTTTTTAAATATTCATTTTCCAAAAAAAAAAATTCAATAATTAATTTTAATTAAAAAAAAAAGTTATTCAAAATTTTGAAATGCAAAATTAATTAAGCTACTTAGATCTTCTCAGATATAAAATTTGACAGAAATCCATATACCGTTACCGAGAAAGCCAAAAATTGAAAAAAAAAACCGTTATATGAAAGGTACCGTTAATATACTTTTCCCTTAAACTTGGTTCAGATTAAATGATAGCTATTGCAAACAAAAAAGTTCTCAAATTTTTTTTTTATCAAAATCGTTGGAGTCGTTTTTGAGAAAAATAAGCTTTTCCTAAACCTTTATATGGCAGGTACCGTTATTATTAGGCCTAAAAATAAAATTTCAATTTTCCCTCTGAGGAATGCCAAAAGAATCACACATACCAAATTTGATCGTAATCGCTTAAGCCGTTTAGGCTGTAGCTTGTTATACATACTGACGGACAGACTGACAGATAGACAGACATTTTTTGGCGACCACTTTTTAGGCTTCTTATGATCTTAATGTCATGTTTGATTGCTATTTTTTCGTTTACGTATGCATAAATTGCCTTATAGTACTTATAATCCCAAGTAAAGAGGAAGAATTACTTTTGTATTCGCTGAATACAACATTTTTGTTCCACAACGATTTTAACATAGAAAATTTGTATTGACTTATAAAATTCCGCTATAGAGACGTTACTCTAGAAAAAAAGCTTACTTAGATATGAGCATAGAAAACTGCCAGCTTCGATATTGGAAAACATTTAAACTTCAGTTAAAAGAGATTTTGAAACAATAAATAATTTGTAAAGCTTTTACCTTAAGAATAGAGGGGATCAGTGCAGTTTACTGTTAAGGAATAACACTATTCTCTTAGTAATTGAAGTGTGAAGTTCTCTTGGAACCCAAACCTAATATTAGCATCTACAACTGTCTGATTTGGTTTTGTTTGTTTTCGTAACGTGTGGCGAATTAATGCTCGAGTATTGCAACATAGTGGGCTTTGAAAGAATTTCTTTGCAGCCAATGTTCATACTGCGAACAGCAGGCCAGCTGTTTGGCACTATAAGTGATACCCAAGTAGGTGAAGATTTTGACCGTTCAGAATTTAGCCTACAAGGATATAGCTTAGTGTCATTATTCTTCCTACACCATGGTATCGCCCTCTATGTGCGAATGATTTCACGTGGTTTAAATTCACCATCCATAAGCGCATCATCCACACATGCTTTATTTATCGTAGCCCATGTTTGGACAGTAATTCGACTTTGAATGAATTCGATGCGCTGTCCGAATCTATCCAAAGAATTTTTTTCCCAAAATCCGCACAGTTAAATTATTGTTAACGGCTATTTCAATGTATACAATTCCAAGTGGATACGGTCTTTGCTTCTCATAAGAAAACATTTATTAGAGGACAGTATGGCAATACGAGAAAGCCAACTGTTATGTTGATTCCAGCGCTGGTATGATTACAATCATAAATCTTAAAAGGATGAAGGCTTTTATACCGAACAGAACCAAAAGCATCAAACCAAAAGAAAACTCATTGTTCGATTTGATCTGTACATAGGTTATCAGGTTGAGAGAAGTACGAGTAAGTTTCCAATGTTATAAAGCCAACCCAACTCAGGAAAACCGGAATAAGTTCAGACAAGCTAGAAAGACCTGTAACAGCCATATTCCACTAACCAAATTTTTGCATGAGCAAAAATTAAGGCAGAAAATACTACAAATGTCCCGAAGGTGGTAAACATTTTTGGTCGTTTGTAAAAAACGCAATTGCACTTACGTCCGTTCTTTTTAAGGTCATGGAAACGCTAATTAATTATCAGCTTAAGAAATATCTTGTAGAGCAAGCTCCTTAATGACCGGCAGTATAACTTTCGTAGGAATAGGTCCACTGGTGAACTGATGGTATATCGCACCGAACAATGGCACGAATCTTTACATCTATTTGCAGAAAGTAAGCTTGATACGTTTCAAAAACATTGACAGAGTTTGGCAATAAGCTCTCTTCTTCAATACAAATCGTATTGGGCGGTTTCAAGTCTGAAATCCACAAAATAAATACTGGTAGGCCCCATTTCTCATTTTCATTAATGATCTCTTATCTGGAACTTCTAATCCACTAAATTGTTTTACGGACGATAGAACTCACAGATTTTCATATTCGTTTGCATATTCACCTCCTTGTTCTTCGGATGTGGAACCTGAACGGCAGCGTATGATAGTGATAACCTCATTAGATTCTGATCTCGACAGCATTGTCCAATGTGAAATACAAAACCGCGTAGAATTTAATGCTTCAAAATTCAATGCTGTCTTCTGTCGTCAAAGCGGGAACCTCCCCCAATGCCGTTGTCTATAAGCGGCGCTTGCATTGAGAAAACCGAACATATATTTGGTTCTCCGGTATGTCCATCACCGACCACCTATTGTGAAATGACCACATTCGATGTCGCCAAAAACGCTGCAAGGTGTTTAGATTTTCTAAGACGATGTAAACAATATTTCTCTTCTTCTGATCTGGATGTAATCTATAAAGGCTACATTCGTGCAAAGCTTGAGTACAATTGTCATATATGGGCAGGAGCTTCCATAACTCACTTTTAAGTCTGCTACTAGGAATGCTCGTCAGTTTAACCTTGAGCCCAACTTCAGACGTACTCTCAAGTATAGGAATTCCTTCTTTAGCCGCACCACACGAATGTTGAATGATTACCAGACCTAATTTTTCCCTCCCATTACGATATTCAAATATTTAAAACCAATGTGCATCGTTATCTCCTGTCTAATTTTATCCCATTTACCTAATTGGTAGTGCTGTGTTTAAAATTTGAAGGAAGGCTAGTCATAAACTCTTGGGTGCGTGCAAAATTGAAAAAAAAATCGATGGTCTCAAAACAAAACTGTTATAAATAAGCCTGCATTCCTTAAAAGAATAACATTTGAACAAAAATTTCTTATAAATTTAAGGAAATACATAAATTTAATATGTACGTTTAAAAATTAACAGTAAAGTAAGATCAATTCTTTTTTACACAAATACATATTAAATTACGGGCGAAACTACCATTTATAAAACAAATAAAAAATAATTAAAAAAAAAAGTATTTAGAAATATTATTTTGTATGCTACCCCACTGTATAAATTATTTAAAAAAAAAAAACTGATATATATGATGTTTTTAAGTTATTTTTTTTTATGTTTAGCCATGTTCTTGCTATACACGTTCTTTGTCACTTAATAATGACATGTATAACAAAACTTAAAATAAATAACGCTTTTTGCTTTAAATGTTAATTCTCATATCCCATCTTTATATATATATATATTTTGTTTTGCTTGTCCAGCATTAATATTTTCATATATACATACATACATACTTATATACCTTCATTTTTAAAATTAATGTTGTTTTTTGTATAGTTCAATTTAAAAAAAAACATCATTTTTTACTCTGTATAATAAAACCATAAATATTTTATAATTTTTGTTAGTATTTTATTGCGATTATCTTACTAATTCATTTTTTTTTTTGTTTTTGTTGGTGCTCTCTCGACTCTTTTTTTTCTCTCTGACTTACAGTTTAAGCATTTAAGAAAAATTGCAGTCTGTAAAATTTGAAAAAAAAAACATATAAAAGGAACAAAACTTGTAGAGTTATCCAAAACAAAAAAAAATAATTTCAAAATTGTTTAAAAAACATAAGCCTGAAGAAACAAGTATATCAACTTATTTTCCATGGATTTTAATTGATTCCGTACGGACTTGGCCGAAATTTGCACAATGTTAGCTGCTAATTTACCAGTATGCCAATATGCTGGAATGGTAAGACAAATAATTAGAAAGAAAAAGAAAAGCTTTCATAATTTTGTTTTGTTAAATTTTAAGAGGAGGGAAATGGGGATTTTTGTGTGAAGAAAAAAGATGTATATATATATATTATATCGTATGAGTGGAAAAAAGTGTCGAAATTCATATACACGTACTAGGTATTGAGGATTTAAAAAAATTAAAAGTTTTTCAATAGAAATTGATTATGTGGTAGTTTTTTTTTTTTTTGTATTCGTATAACTTGAAACTCACGATCCCTGTTGAATGACACTATCCAACGACCTAAGTTCACGTGTCAGATTTCGCACCATGTTATGATATATGAGTATATAAAAAAAATGGGTATTTGACGTCCAATCGACGACTTTTCTAAACCATAGAATAAAAGTTAATTCGTAAAATATAAATTTTGATTAATAAAAAACTAAAAGTCTGTCTAAAAATCCATCAATAAAATCTATTATGGCCTGTAAATGATTGTCAAAATTGTCATAATTCTTATTCCGACCCTAAATCACCTTCTTTTGCAATGACACATTTCACTTAATCGATATGTTAAGGATAAAACGTCACTAAATCGTGTTTTCATACTTGCGATATACATATGTATGTATGTTGGTACTATAGGGCAAGTTTTGCATTTGAAAAAAAAATCGAACACGAGATTTTAATCAAACACCAAAAAGTGAGTCTTGCAATTCTGTCGTGCATTTTATTTTTAATAGTTTGGGTTGTGAAAATCGTAGCATAATGAAAACAAAATTTAAGAACTTCCACAATTCTTGATCGATCTAAATGAAATATATGTACATTATATGTATACATATACCCATAACCTCAAAAGTGAGTAAATACCATCGCATTTTTATGGTTTGGTTTTAATTTCAGTTATGATTTCTGACCGAATTTAAAAACCGAAACGAAATTAAATCCGCCCGAATTGAAAAATGTTTTTCTGATTTCCAGCCATTTGCAGTGTAAGCAACTTAAAATCAACAAAACGTTTTCGAAATTAGCTGTGAAGACAAGTTTTAATTTCAAATTTATTAAATTTCTTTGAAAATTCTAGAACTTAGGTAATTCTTTTATAATATAAAACAATTTTGATGCTAAAGTTTGATTACTGTTCATGTGTTGGTTCAAATCGGCAATTTAATTAATTGTCTTACATCTTTACTGGATGAAGAAACAATAATAAAAAATTATTAATTGGCACATAAAACTAGTTTTCCCTTTGACTCCATTGCTGTACTCCTGACCAAAGTTTCTTCTAAAGGCGTCAGATATAATTATTTGCATTCGCCACTACCAGCCGCAGGTATTTGTTTTTTATGTTGAATCATCTTCTTTTTAATAAAGACACACCTTTAAAATGCATACAAAAACGTGATTAATATGCACTACAATTTCGAGGCCAATTGTTTACTTTTTTTTCCATCCAGTTAAATCTCACTTTTTACTCGGCTCTGTCCGTCTTAACCCACTCTCTTCCAAGGTAAGGATAGTTCTCTATAAATGCAACTAAAATCGCATATTATTAATGTGTGGTACGCTTTTCCCTGTTTCATTTATATTTTTTATATTATGTTAACTTATAATTTATTAAAGAAAAAAAAACAATAAAAACTTACATTTTTGTTCCACCGCATCTGTTTTCTCCAACAAAAAGATAACCGAATTGAAAACGTCAAATATTTGGCGTTTTGCAGATCTGTTCGTTTTTAAGAACACCCGGAAATACGTAAAACGTCAAATAATACGGAAAACAGAAATGCGAAATTCGAAAATGGCGGGTTTGGTAATTCGAATGAAAATCAGAATAGGGATGATAATTTTATTAGGAATAAAACATTTTTCTTTATAAACCTTAATTCATTAAGATTTGTAACCGAAATTTCGAATTACAAATTTTATAGTTTATAATATTAATTTAATAAACATAAACAATAAACAACCATCGAACAATAATGCTTTCCGAGAACTGTCAAACCTTTCGTGGAATGCAATTGAAAGCTCATTTTAAATAATGTAGTACATTATTCAATTAGATATATTTATGGAATCTGCCCTAAGTTGAGCTTAGACTATAGACTAAGGGTATCGCAGACTATCTCAGAGACTAATCGAAGTGATTTTTAGGAGGCGTGATTTAATGATTTGTTTGCGAGAATAAAAGTTTCTATGCTCAATGGAATCAATAGAGTATTTGAAACCAAGAACTCTTAAGGAAAATTGCAAATGTCCAGTTTTATTGCGAATTGCATTGAACTTTAAGACAAAGAATTTTTTATTTCTAACTGGTATTTAAATCGGAAAGTTCACCTTTGTTCCAATGCATACCTATATATTTCTTCTAAAACAAAGAAAACTGAACAAGTCTCAACTAAAAATTTAAAGGCCGTGTGAATAAAATCAAATTTTTGGATAGAAAGAAGAAGAAATCATTTAAAACCATTCCGAGAAAAAAAGAGCTAAATCATTTAAAGGTTATTTTTTTAACGTATGCTACGAGTGCTGAAACTTCCTATTTTTTTTTATTTTTTTTTACTAGGAAAATTAATAATTTCGGCGGTAATGAGAATTCATTCACCACCCCAAAAAATTTTTTAAAGCCATCCTTCAGGAAACCTTTTTAAAAATAAAGGTTGAAATAAAATCCCATATAACATAGCATCAGATAATACAGGGCACTAGTAGTACTACCTACAAGAAATTAAGTTCCGGTTCTAGATTTACTATTTGAACCACATATTGAGCAAGCCGTGATAGCCACGATTGTTAAGGCGTGGGCTATAGTCTAGTCTACAGTGGGTGGAAGATACCTCGGTTCGAATCTCGCCAGTTTGCCAAAAAACAAAATTCGAATAAAAGTTTTTTTACGCGTAATATAAATTTGAATAGTTTTTTTTTTTGCATTAGATTAAATGATAGAGTAATTATTTAAGTTTTTTTTACGCATAATATAAATTGGAATAGTTTTTTTTTGCATTAGATTAAATAATAGAGATTTTTAATTCTCCAATTAATTTGAGAAACAAACTTACCTAAGGAAAATTAAAGTTCTTTTTCCAATTAATTTGAGAAACGTACCTAAGGAAAATTAAATTTCTTTTCGCGTATTAATATATATATAGTATGTGTCTATAAAGTATATGACAATCAAACGAAGCAGAATAATTAAGAAAAGGAACATTCTCAACTATAAAGTTTCCGATTGCAGTGGCCACTTCAACAGGAATATATGGTGAGTTTTATGTACCTGAATAAAATTTAATTGTGATAATATGTACCTACATATACCGAAATTATATTTTTTATATATATAATTAAACAAAACAATTTTAGTACGCGAATAGAGCGGGAGGTTTTAAAAGGGGATTAATGAAATAAGTTTAAAATACATAAAAAAAAGAAGAAAAACGATTAATTCTTAAAAAAGTCCTAAATTGCTCATAAATCGAATTAATTTTAATTCGATTAATTAAAGTTTTCTTTACATAAGAACAGAGTTGCCAACGTAAGGAATTCGATTTTCATTAGTATTAAATAAATTTTACAAAGGTTAAATAATTAAATTTTAAATTTCTTTTTACTTTTAAATTAAATTTTGGTAACCAATAAAATAACATCATTTGAAATGAAGCAAATTATTTTTAATTTGTATTGAAGAGATTTTTCTTAAATTAAGTGTGAGTAAGTTTTAGTAAAAAGGATGAGAAGGAGATGGAGAGGGGGATGAAATAGAGGGGAGGGGGGAAGTCTAGTCAAGGGGTTGCTCTAGCGAGGGAGGCAACCAGGAAAGGAGGATTTTTGTAAATTTTCTCGTGCATTAATAACACCTGAATGCATAGTCTGGCATGTAGATATTTTTTTTCTAATGATCTCTTGGTTCAAGAACCACTCCCATCGCTGAACTAGGGGTTTAATAAGTGCCAGAAAGGACCTCAAGAAAAACCAGCTCGTTACAAAATGGCGCCCATAACTTGGATCCCACTATCTTTAATGATAGTGAGGATGCATTTTGAGTCAAATCAAATTTTTTATTACAATTTCATTTTTTTTTTCAATTTTTTTTTTTTTTTTTTGCACATACGGTTTTTATTTTTTTTTTGTGTAGCTGCAGTTTCCGTGTGAGTCTCGGTGACTAGGTGTGGAGCACTCGGTACGTACACATTAAACAAAAAATGCTTGAGCTGGACAGTTCGAGTCTTTGGGTATTTGGTTACAGAAGGTACTCAAATAGCCGGACAATCTAGTTCATATACATTTACATGTACATATATCAAAAATAACCATCGGAAGAGACCCGTTGATATGAGAGGCGTCTTCGGAGATCCGTCCGACAGCGTTCCATTTCGATTTCCAACATTTTCAGAGTCTTCGCATATGAAAGATTTTTTCTATCCGAGGTCCTGAAAATCAAAGAAAGTTACATTTTCAATTAATAATATTAGAGTCAATAGCATAAAGTAAAATTACATACTTAGCATATTTTAGTTTTTTCGTATTTGATTTGTGACTTGCAGGACTATGGCTTCTTCTCCATCTACCAAAATTATCCTTCTCAAAGTTTTAATTCTCATCCTTTTTGCATTTTATATGAACAAACTAAAGTTTTTGTTTGAAATCTATATTTTAACAATTTCAAACTGAATATTGATATAACATATATAACATATTTTTGAAATATAATTTTTCCGAATTATATATTTTTTAAAATTTATTTAAATTTTGGTTTGACCTTTTTTATTCAATATAAACAATTGGCTATTGGTGAATTGAGAATCAGGGTTTTCAGCCTACACGGTCACTGAGCAGGAATGTCTTGCAGCTAGACTAAGTATAGCCCTACGTCGATGGATTACCTTTCAAGGTAATAACGGACCATTCCAGTCTTAAATGGTTGATGTCGTTTAAAGAGTTGAGTGGAAGGCTCGCTCGGTGGAGTTTGGAGCTCCAAGGTTTCGGTTTTCCATCGAGCATCGAAGTGGGTCCCTAAACGTAGTCCCAGATACTTCATCTCGTATGGATATGGAAGAGATTTCTACTAAAGTGACCGAAAGAGAAAATGAGCTTAATGAGTTTTTTTGACAGCGGCTTGTGGTGAGATTGATCTTGAATCCGTTGAGTTTAATTCGGAGCAATATACCCAATTGAGAAAAAACATCGTTTAAAATCAATTTGCGCTTCCTGGCCTAGTTGTATCGGGAAAATTCATATACAAAAGAGTTGGGTTCAGGAATGGTGATTTCAAGGAGGAGGATTCACTGTGGCGACTTTAAAGACATCAATTCATTTGTGAGTGACTGGGAAATATATAAGATGGTAAAGGCTCCAAACTCAGTTCTTCGTCGGCCAGTCACCAAGCAGATGGTATCTGAAAGGCCTATTCAACGACTTTACGTCAATTTTTGGGACCATATTTGATCACGAAAAGAGGAAATCTGTTTATCTTTATCGTTGTCCGCCACTTCACTAAATTCACGTTTCTAAAAGCCTTTCCTAAAGCTATCACTTCCAGAATTGTCCACTTTTTAGAAAACGAGATATTTCATACTTTCGGCACCCCTGATTTTATCCATTCCTATAATGGACGTCAGTTCGTTTCCAGGGACCTTGATTTAGAACTAGATGCAAGATTTCCTTTTCGAAACCGTTTTATTTTTTCTATATACGCTCTTCAAATCTATCTTTACCTAAGTAGGATGCGTCTCGCATTACTACACATAACTGGCACTATACCCGTCTCATGTACAACCGACGATATAATATTCGCAATGTTGATGTTTTTGTGTTATCCCGTTAATCAAATGGTTCTTATTTACTCATAAAAATGTATAAGTTGAAATGCATTTCATATAAAATCACGACATTTAATTAACACAAATAATTTCCAAATATCGATAATACACTAATAGAAATCGATAAAGGATTTCTTATGAACAACTTTGTTGCACTACACTCGTGCTTATGATTTAATCACTCGAGCACTTTATTTTTTTTATTTCAATTTTTTTGAACTCCGACCGATAAACAGATGCATGGGTTCATTTGCATCTTCCAGATAACGATTTATCTGGAAAAAGCAAAGCCTTGAACTGAGTACCAGGCCAGCTAAACTTCCTGCCAAAGTTTGTTCAAATTTGAACTAGCGGATCATTAATTGCTTTATCAAATCACAACGTCCACAAGTTCCCAATAGGATTGAGATCTGGAGATTGAGCTGGGCGGAATAGGTTAAGGTGATTTGTGATTGCCACATTTACGAAAATCCCATGTGATCAAATTATATTTTTCGTCTGTGTAACTTGGCACCACTTTGAGAGAGGTACTAAGAGTTGGCATAAATCAATTATATATGTATGTTTGATTTTTTTGTCTGCAAACTGTTTTGTTTTTTCATGCAATGTTGAGTGCCCAAACGTTAGTACCCTTTTAATATTAACAAACAAATTTTATAATTATCTCGAAATCCAAATAAGTTAAAATAAAAAGTAAAACCTAGTCGTTCAGTTCGCGGAATTCAATTAAGATATTTCCAATTTTTTTTGTTTCGTTTGTTTCCCAAAAGTTTTTTTTTTAATGTTTAGTATTAATTTATTCTAAACGCCAATTAATAACAAAATAAATTAAAAATTGAAATAAATGTGTGAGAAAAACAATGCTTTTACCTGATTACAAGTACTTCGATTTTGGTAGATCGAATATAGTTTTTTGAATGTTTTGTATTAAATGTGTGCACACATATGATGTCTTTTTTACGGAAAATTAGAAAACAAAACAATTTTATATGAAAATGACAACAAAATAGCTGTCACAAGAAAAAGTCAGAAAAGTGTGATTATCACATGTGACTATCACTTTACGCAGACCAAATTTATTTTTTGTGAATGTCAACAATCACAAATCACCTTAGCCGATTCCACCCTTGCCAATTCCTTGATCACGATTTTTTGGGTGGATAACCATTGCGTCACAGACCTAGCGGTATGCTTTGGATCCTTGGCCTGTTTAAATGTCCACTCCAAGGGCATTTCTTTTATCAGCAAACGGTAGGATTGTATTCCTAAGGATTTCTGTGTATATTTTTATTATCCGTAATACCTGCTTTTATGCGATGAATTGGTCCCATGCCATACAAGGAAAACATACTCAAACAAAAATGACATCCGCAATGCTTAACACTGTTGTGTACTTTAGTTTTTCCTGATTTTTTCCGAGTCGGTCATATTTTTTTCCATCATATCCAAAGATTAAACTTGGAATCATCCGTTCACAAAATATTTTTCCACCAATTTTGATCTTTAGAAATATTTTGCTCCTTTGCAAACTTTAATCAACGAAGACGGGGCAAATTTCTTCTGGCAATTCAATTCAAATTTTTTTTTTTCACGGATGCGGTTTTTAATAGACCGTGTCTACTCTGCTCATGCGGGCGATGGCATCATCAGTTCGGTACTTCCTGCTTTTTGGCAATGGTAAAGAAGAGCATTTACAACCTTGTTACTCGAAAAATGTTAATTTTCGATCTATTGAATTTGAGGACCTTCATTTTTAAAATCGCGAACTCGTAGCATAAATGCTCTCTGCAATGCTTGCCACGCCCCAAACTACTTATTCACATCCAATTTTACCAATTTTGTTAATGAAACTTGAAACTCTAGGCTCTCCCACTTACTTTTAAAATGTTCAAAATATTTACCATAAATGTATTATGTTTACAATGAAAACAATATGTGATTGTCTTCATTTGAATGCACCTTACTTACCTTCTGACTTACATTTGACTTTGTTTATTAAAGATATTGGAGATAGAAGTAATATCCCGTTACCTTACACTTAAAAGCCACAACAAAAAAGTTCTTACACTATTGGCATGGAAAATGAACTTATGATTTAAGGCTTAGTTGAATTTCTTGACAAAGCTGTGCTATTTATTTTGTCGCCGCTGTATATTGTTTGAATCGCTCTTTTTTTAGCGTTTAAAAACATGAAAACTATTCACATTAAAAAAAGGACTAAATAATCGTTAAGTATTTTAGAAATTTAAAAAAAAAATATTTTTTTTTCTAAACTAGTTTAGAATAAAGCTATTACCATCCATAAAACATTTTTTTCTTCTGTTTCATAAATTTCATTCAAAGAAAGAATTCTTTCTTTCTTTCTGGTTCTTCTAACTATTGCCGTGTAATTCGGGTTGCTTTTAAAAGACCTCAGGTTTTACTTACAGGCATATAGTTAAAATTATTTTTATTATTTTTATTTTTAATAAAAAAAAAAAAAACAAAATTTATAAAAAAAACTAATAAAAAAAATTAAAAAAAAACAAATAATAAAAAAACGATTCTTTGCATTAGAGTGATACTTACAAAATCTATCTTATATTATCTTTATGAAAAGTGGACTCTAAGACGTGCATTTCTAATCTAATTGTTAACTTTCACTTGACGTGTAGCCTCAAGATTCCCTCTTGGTATGACTTGACCTTGACTTAGAATTACTCTTAATGAAAATTGTTTTGAGGGTTGAATCGCGTGAAATCCTTAAATCTCAATATAATTTTAAAATACTTTACACCTGTCTACCTACCACAGGTGTCCCTACTTGTTTAAGTCCCCTATTATGGTTGTCAAATATCAATACGATATTTGATAGCTCTCAGTGAAATTAATGAATCGGTATTATGGTTGTTAACTATACAAAATTTTGATAAACTGTGAGTTAGATTGGGACTTGCCATCTGTTGTGAGTTGTCCATTGATAACTTGATATTACTGTTGTCAAAAATATTGTTATCTATAAAATTTTCAATCAGTCAGAAATTCGCAGCTGATAAATTAACTTTTAAAGTTTTTTCAACTGTTTACTTAAAATTTAAATATAACGAATTGTCATCGGATTCTGAGGAAGAGAATCGACATGAACAAAAAGGGAATCGAAATGCATCAAACGATTTACAACTGTAAGTCAGTCCGTTGATTAAGCCTGTTTGGGCATCTAAAAATTCTTCGATTTTCTTATTTATCGTTGGCTTACTCTCCAAATTCATTTGGCAACATCCAAGTGCTCTTCCATCAGCTGTGCGAGCCTCACAATTCTATTCCTTTCTACGTAATTCCTAATAAGAAACAAATATGAACATTATTTTATACAAATAATATTTTGGTGAAATACAAAAACAGCTTACGAGACGAGAGCGATGAGACGAAAGCAATGCCGTGTAAAACCCAAACGTCAGATCAAATAGGACCGATTCATAATTGTATTTTGTTCAGCATTATCAATAGGGTTAAAGCTATTAAATGACAACAATAATACCAAAAGTTCTATCAATTGAAACGTTCTATCGTTATCAACGAAATGATATTTGAGAACCATAATTGGGCCCTAATACAACCTTTAACATTCACACGCTTTTCTAAGTGCTAAAAAATCTTTATATTTCTTTTTTATATAGCTAAAAGAGATATTTTTTTAGCACACCGCCATATTAAAAAAAAACATGTGCGTCTCGGGACGCCCGACAGAAGTAATAACTTAAACTAATTTAAGTTGAACTATTTAATATTGAAATTGCTTAACTTGAGAAAAGCTTCAAAAGTTCATCGTTAATTTGTTTAATTTCAAAAGTTCTCCGTATGCGTGAGAGAAAGTAAAGGAGGCTTTACATGCATCTTCATCTTCGTCTGCATTGACATCTGCAAAAAAAGAGGAAACAAAATAAGAAAATCATACTTGTGCGATAGAGAGCGAAAACCAAAATGGAGATTATCTTCATCTATGAAGATTATAGGAAGTACGAACCTGAAGATTGCAGATTATAGTGAAGATGAACATGTTCATCTTCATTATAGCATTTTCATCTGCACCATAATTTGTTTCGTTCAGATAACGAATTTTCAAGTTTTTTTTTTACCATTTCACCTCAGTTTGCTAAAAAACAACGAAAATAGCGAACATTTTCTTCTCAAAACTACATACCTGAACGCTAAGAACATGTGATTGTGAGATGTGTCAAGAAAGTTATAGCAGAGTTCGAGTAAGTTATTAGTGTGTACCCTGTCTTACTTTTATGTTTGTTTTATATTATTGGCCCGCTCTACTTTTCTTCAAGTCTGCAGATGCAGATCCATGTAAAGCCGAACAGCCTTTTGACGAAACGGCTTACCCTCCCAAAAGAAGTTATCGCTTCAAAAAAAATAGATACATATATAACAAAATTATTTTTGAGGAAAATCCTATTACGACAGTTAAAGAATTATTCGATTTTGTGTACGTTGTGTGTTATTTAGTAAGTTACACTGAAGGGTATTTAAAAATCCATTTTAGTGATGCTTTTGATATTAAATAAAATGGAAGAAAGAGTAAACTCACAAAATAATAAATACAATTTTAGAGACCTCCGAAAATTGAAATTTATTTTGTATATTTCAGATTCTGATTTCTTGAAAAGGTAGGGGTTTATGAGGTAGATATCAACAATTTTAAAATTAATCCTTCAACAAAATCACCAAGAGCGTGTTTATTTGTTAAAATGGGCATTTCAAGACAGTAAAGTGCAAAATTTTCTTCAATTTTAAAATTAAAAGTGTTTAAAAATGTCTGTCTCTTATACTTTTTTGTTTAATAGTAAGCTACGTTTATTCCTTATATAAAAAATGCACATGCATGAAAGTTTTAATTAAAACTAAAAATTGAAGCGTATTTACAAAATTCCAAGCAAACCAAACCAAGAGTTGTACAAGACTCTTGGTTTGTTTGCAAAATTTAGGTCCTCGGAATATGCAACAACTAAACGAACAAGCGATCTAAAATATTATTATATTTGAAAGTGGCAGGGTCCGGGCAGTGTCATTCATGAACGATCCTGGTGATGATGATAATTTATATATATATATCTTCATCTATACAATAGTTTGTTTTTTCTTCTTGTATTTTTCCAGTTCTTTGAGCAGTCTTGAATATCGCCTCATTTTAATATCAGAATTTCTCGCAAACAGAATTTTGTTACGAACCAGCCAAAAACTATCACAAAATTTGCATTCATTGATTATTTCGAAAACAACATAACCTAACCTTGAAAAAACGCCCTGGTTTTTTTTTGTATCATGAACAATTACCGTAAGACAAATTTATTAAGGCAGTTATTAAAAGATACACATTTTTCCCATAATCGGCATAATTCTACCATAAATAAAATAAAGTACCTGAATTTTTTATATTTGGGATTTCTCAAAAAAAATCACATTTAAAAAACAAAATAAAAAAAAGAACCTGTTCTCCCTTTGTCCAGGCTATAGTTTTGTTTAGTAGTTTAAAAACGCAAAAATTCCTGATTATTAACTAAACCATGGACTTATTATATATGGACTGCCTGTCTAATGTCAGCTTCAACAATTGTGAAAAAAAAATTGAGATCGCGTTGCTATCTTTCGTGACGCCACTTCAGGAAAAAAAATAACTACTTAAAATTTTGACATAGAAGCTAGCGCCATCTGTCCTTAAAAAATCAAAAAGTTGCATTTACCAATAAGTAATAACCGTCATTTTTAAATTTCATACATAGAAATGTGTGACATCTATGGTATTTTTTTAAATTCTATACATAGAAATGTGCGACATCTATGATATCTTCAGTCACCTAATTCCGGTATTACACGGTGCATGCCTGGCATGAATGAATTGAAGAGATAAATAAAGAACGAAAAGATGAAACAGAAATAATTGTATATGAACACGGGCGGGTAGGTGTACTGCGTGTTTTTGACGTTTCTCTCTCTACTCTTTATTTTTTTTTTTATTTTTGGGATTTGCTGTATTTAATTTTAGATGTTGATGAATAAATTCCATTCCAAATGGCTGACGAATTCAAATGCAGCAAGGAATTAACTTCTGAGCTCATTTTTAATTACGAAATGCCCTCCCACACAGGACGAACATTTTTTGGACTAAAACCGGTTTTAGTCTTTAGCACACACGAGATGATTTCAGACTGAGCAGAGAAATGTATACATGAACCTCTTCCATCGTATTTCCATCGTGTATTTAACATTTGTAAACTGTTGTGTATGGGTGGGTTAGGTTCAGTCTTCGTGCATCCACGAAATGTAGATTTAAAATTTCAGTCCGTTTCGTATTGTAAACTTTGCTTCCCTTGTCCACAAAACAGGTCTCAGTCCGGACGAAATAGTCTCGTGTGTGCAGGCCCATTCTCTATAATCCGCATTACCGCATTGCAGTAAAAAATAAAACAACCAAGAGTTGCGCGTTAAATTCACGCACCGTCTAATACCTGAATTATTATTATAGTTTTTATAATAAGTGTAGTTTATTTGGTATGTGACCTTTTTTATTTAACTGAATAGAAACTATTTCCTGCGGGCCTTAGATCAATTGTTAACTAATTAAGTTAATTGACATTCCACATCATGTGGTGTACTTATATATAAACGGTGATTTTTTAAGAGCTTGGTTTTTGAAAATTCAAAAAAACACAGAAACTTGTAAAAAGTGAATGAAATTTCTATTTGGATCGATAAATCAATTTCTGCCATTTACTTTTTCAAAATAATTTCACTTAAATGTTGCCCGCGGCTACGCTTCAGGTGGTCCATTCTGAAGGTCCAATTTTGGCAAACTTTTTCACACATTTCGGCCGGAATCTCACCAATGACGCGTTCAATGTTGGCTTCCAAGGCAGCAATCGTGTTTGGCTTGTCCCCATAGACAATAGACTTAACATAGCCCCACAAAAAATAGTCTAACGGGGTCAAATCACATGATCTTGGTGGCCAATTGACTGCGCCAAAACGTGAGATCAACTGCTCACCAAATTCGCCTCTCAATTGATGCATGGTTTCGCGTGCAGTGTGGCAAACACATTTTTCACAGAGCACGAATTTTGATAATAAATTTCAATAATTTGCAAACGTTGTTCAGGCGTAAGTCTATTCATGATGAAATGGCAAACAATACTGAATCGAAATGTCAAATATTCGTGGAATTTGTCATGTGTGATCTGTCAAAAATATAAACGTCAAAAACCAAGTAGCAAAAAAATCACCCGTTATATGTATTTTATGTTTGATCCATAGAAAGCCTGATGAAGAACATACACATTTTCGAAACGTCGTAAAAAATAACATCTTTTATTGACTATATTTTTTATGTATATTTTGTATATATATTTTTATATATATTTTTTATATATTTTTTATATTTATTTTTTATATATATTTTTTATATATATTGTTTATATATATTTTTTTCCGCTAGTTGCAGTGAAGAGGGTTAGTGTCGCCCAAAATGACTGAGACTAAAATGTAATGAACTTGAGATAAGCAACTAGCAATCCATATATAATACGTCAAAGAAATCAACAATGTTGCAAAACCGAAATTGCAAATTTTGTGAAATTATAGGTCTGATCCAGACTTTGTGGGCAGAATTTGGCAGCTTATACAATTTTGAAGAGTGAGGATGAAGTTCTCTCATAAAGATACAAAGTCCGAAAAAGTACAGCTTGAGCACATTTTTCTGCCAATTTTTAAACGTCAACAGAACATTTGTTTTTTTTTTTTAAATTTTTGTTTGTTCAAAAATTCACATTTTTTTCTCTTCAAACTAATAATTTTGTATTTTCTTGAATATCAATTAATTTATTAGTTCAACAACAATTGCTGTCTACAAAAATTTACTGGACAGAAATTGGCAAGAAATTGTCTGGAAGAGGAAATATTTTACTCTCTCAAGAGTGCTCTCTTCTGCCCAAAACTGCCAAATTTGCAAGTCTGGAACAGGAATTGGCAGAAATAGGTGCCATTTATCAGTGTGGATCAGACCTATTTTTTCTGAAAAAAGTACTCAAACAAAACTTTTGCCTCAATTGCCAAATAAAAAGTCAACTTAGTACATTTTATAGCTGCTCGTACTCAGAACGACGAAAAAGTTAGAAATTCTTTGGATCTGAAATTTATTGATCGTTAAAATGTTGACCCTTATTCGTTTATTGGAGAAAAATTTTGCAGATTGGAAGTTTTTTTCTTTCTAAATAGCATGTGCAAGTTAAAATCTAAATTGCAATGAGTACGGACAATAAAAATTCGGAACATTTTTGTTTATGTTGAACTGGATGAAAAAAGAAAAATGTACTATAGAAGAATGAAAATCAATTAAATTGTATACGATTTATGTAGTACGTGAACCAGGAATAGGCTTGATTATTTTTACTTTTTTATTGCAGAACAAATAATTATGTGGAGTTTTTTAATTATGATAAAGAAATACAAAACAAAAAAGAAAGAACATTTTTCGTTATTTTATAATTGTCTAAATTGTGTCGCCTTTTTAATTTTTGTTTTTTTTTTCTGTTTTTTTTTTGTTTCGTTTTTATTTCTTAATTATTCTAGCAGCCAGGACAAAATAATAACAACAACAGTAATACTGGTAATGGAAGTAATAGCGGTGCTGCTGGTGGTGGGCTTGTAGGTGGTGGAACATCGGCTGCAGCTGCTAAAAATCAACTCGAACAGCTGAACACAATGCGTGAAGCGTTATTCTCTCAAGATGGCTGGGGATGCCAACATGTTAATCAGGATACAAATTGGGAAGTACCCAGCTCACCAGAACCAACAAACAAAGACCCATCAGCTGGTCCTCCAATATGGAAACCAAATATTAATAATGGCACTGATTTATGGGAATCAAATTTACGCAATGGTGGCCAACCACCACCACAACCAGTACAAAAGACCCCATGGGGTCATACTCCGTCAACAAATTTAGGTGGAACATGGGGGGAAGATGATGATGGCACCGATACGAGTAATGTTTGGACAGGTGCACCCGCAAATCAAGCTGGGCCACAATGGGGTCAAACAAGTGGAGGTCCTGGTACAGGAGGTTCGTTTTTCTTGATTTACTCACTGCTAATATTTAAACCTGTTTTTGTTTGTATTATTATTTGCAGGCAGTAGTAATGCTGGAGCTACAACTACAAATGCTTGGGGGGATCCACGTGACATGAGACCTTGTCCAATTGATATCCGCAATGTTGACCCAAGGGAATTACGCACACCCAATACGGACCCTCGTGATATGCGCGGAATGATCGATCCACGCGATCCCATACGAGGTGACCCCCGAGGGATATCAGGCCGTCTGAATGGAACATCCGAAATGTGGGGACAACACCATCCGATTCCACCTCATGGCCAAATACCACTTAATAAGATGGTGGCAACAGCTTCGTCGGCAGTACAACCTGTTGCGACGGGATCCAACACAAATACCCAATGGGGATCAGCACAATCAGTAGTAGGACCAAAGGAAATGACGACTGTTATGGGCACCGGTGCCGGTAACCAAGGTATAGTGAGTGGCCAAGTAGGCGGCGGAAAACAACCGACTGGCTGGGAAGAACCATCGCCTCCTCCGCAACGGCGTAATATTCCAAATTATGACGATGGTACCTCATTGTGGGGACAACAATCTCGTGTACCTGGTGGTGGCTCTCACTGGAAAGATATGTCTGATCCAATGTCACGTAATCATCTGATTCGCGGAGCCATTGGTAATCCAAATGTAGTTGGGGGCAATAGTGGTGGCAGTAATGCGGGTGTCAATAATTCTGTGGGTGTTGGTGGTCCAGTAAGTGGTAATACTGGCAGTACCAATTCAGCCCCAATGAATAGTGGTAGCGGACCACCAGGGCGACTTAGTGGAGTTCCCGCTGTGGGTCCACAACTAAAGCCTGACAACACAATGTGGGTTCATCCAGCAGCGGCGGCTGCGGCTGCAGCTGCTGCAGCAGCAGCCGCAGCAGTTGCGAGTGCGCCCCGCAACAATGGTGCTTGGGGTGACGATCATAACACCGGTTCAGGTCCTAATTGGGGTGATGACAAAGTTCCAGGTATGTCCAATTTAGGTGGCGCCGGTGGGGGTGGTGGATCGTGGAATGATAGCACAGCCGCAGCGGCTTGGAATAAAAATCAAAATAAAATCTCAGTTGCCGGAGGTGGTGTGGGCCAAGGTGGATGGGGTGATTCAAATGATATTGCCAATGAGTGGGGCGCCCATAATATTTCCAAACCCCAAGCCAAACTCATCGGTCTAAATAGCGACATGATCAAATCAAGCAAACAATATCGCATGTTGGTTGAGACTGGCTTCAAAAAAGAAGACGTTGAACGTGCATTGATAGCAACTAATCTAAATGTCGAAGAAGCTGCCGAAATTTTGAATTCTCGTGCTAATGCAATAGAATCATGGCGAAGACATGATGAATCAATGGCAACACTTGGTGGCTTTGATCATTCCAATTCGGGTGGCTTCCCAGGACGTTTTTCTTCAGCTAATGCACAACCATCAATGCCATTCCCACCTGTTAGGGTAAGGAAACAATTATTGTTATTTATATTTTAATTACTATTTTGTCTTTTCCCAGAATACTAATATACTTAGCAATATGGGAGGAAATAACGTTGGAGGTAATCCAAATTTGGCAGCTCTCAATAACATTCAACCACTCCAAGTTCAAAAATACTTAAACCAAGGTGGACCGCACAGTGTAGGTGGACCACAGTCAGCCGCTGCTGTAGCTGCTTTTGGTTCAAATGCAGCAGCGGCTGCTGCTGCCGCTGCCGCGGCATCACACAATTCTGGCCAACCAACAGCTCAACAATTACGGATGCTTGTTCAGCAAATACAACTTGCTGTTCAAAGTGGATATTTGTCGAGCCAAATATTAAATCAACCCCTTGCACCGGCAACTTTAGTATTATTGAACCAATTGTTAAGCAATATTAAAGTAAGTTTTTTTTATTATCAGTGTCATTGAGTTTTAGATTGAAAATTTTAAAAAAATCTACTTGGCATCCTAAAATATATCATATATTTAGTTTTAAATAAATTAATTTAATTTTACTCTTGTAGCATCTCCAAGGAGCTCAAGCATCCTTAGGGCGAGGTAATAATGCGAGTAACATGCAAATAAATGTAACTGTTGCTAAATATAAGCAACAAATATCAAATCTTCAAAGCCAAATTAATGCACAGCAAGCGGTTTATGTTAAACAACAGCAGCCGCAACAACAATCACAACAACAGCCACATCCCGCTGCTGCTCATGTAACAGGTGCAAATGTAGAATATCTTAGAGGACAACATGATGCCATAAGTGCTCTTCAAGGAAATTTTTCAGAAATTAATTTAAACAAAGTGAGTAAAACTTTTTTCTATGGTAATTTTTTAATTTTTTTTTTGCAAAAAAAAACAAGCCTGGAGGATATCAAGGTGCTCCTAACCAACAGTCCAGATTAAATCAATGGAAGCTTCCAGTATTAGAAAAGGATGTGTCATCAGAAAGTACTGATTTTTCACGCGCGCCAGGTGCTACAGCTAAACCAAGTATCTCGTCATCAGCTGCAAATAATATGGGATCCCTTGGATTGCAAGGAGACGGGTAAAAAGCTTTTCATCATTTTTTTTTTACTGTATTCATATACTAATTCACAATTAGAACTTGGTCAACGGGAAGAAATATTGGCGATGGATGGCCTGATTCGACAAATGATAATGAGAATAAAGACTGGCCAGTTGCTCAACCTTCAGCTGCAACTGCTTTTACTGATTTAGTTCCAGAGTTTGAACCCGGAAAGCCGTGGAAGGTTTGTTTTGTGTTTATTTTTTTTTGTTAATTTTGTTTGTTTAAGAACTTAGCGATGGTTGTTTTCATAAAAGTCTCCCTAACAAAAAACTGCACTATCCATATTCATTGTCATATTTTCGATTGATCTAATTGCAGTGTGTTAATAAAACACTATCCCTTTGAGTTCTGATCATCAACTGTTTATTAGTCCTTCTTTCTAAGAAGCAATCATTCTCTCTTATATGTCTTGTACATGTTATATACCTACTATTTATATACATATATAATATAACTGGTATAAAGTGACCATACTCCACATCCCCTTTTCAAGTTCTATGCTAATAAACAAATGTGTATGCACATATACGAAAAATATTATAACATAATTCACCTATTACATACGTAGTTCAATTATATTTTTTTGTTTTTTTTTTTGTTTTTTTATGCAATTCAAAAGTAAATTTCTAATTATTAAATATTAGTAAAAATACAAGTATCTTTAAAGCCGATAGATATCTATTTGGTTTTGTTGCTATTCTTCCTGATTTGGTGGTTGTTACATATCTATACGTCAATTGTTGTGCTTTAGATGGTTTTTCAGTTTGTGTTGTTTGCCTTTTCCCCTCCGGCTTGTTTGTTATGTGACCTCGTTGGGCACATACGGAATCTCCTTACAGCCAGCATGTACCAGGTGATGCGAATTTCTTCTATAAGTTCCTCTTTCGGTACTAACTATGTATGATCTAGGAGAATTAGCTCGTTCTTTAATTTGACCCCATTCACTAATGTCACGGAGCCAAACTGTATCACCCATGTTAAACTCTTGTCTTTTTATAACTCCATGACGTCTGTTGTAGTCCTTAGCTTGCTTTTCCTTTAGAATCTTGTCCTTTTGTCTTGCTTGCTCTAATTTGTAATTGGTTCGAAGGCTTTCCCCGTTCATTGGCAGCGTGGGCTTAATTTTCCTTCCCATTAGCATTTCGGCAGGTGACAAGCCATTCACAAGAGGTGTTGCACGATATTCCATCAATGCCAATTAAAGATCCACGTTTTTCAGCAACAACGATTTAACCAGTTTAACGCATGATTCTATTAAACCATTGGATTGTTGATATTTTGGTGATGACGTTTCATGATGAAAACCCCATTCTCTAACAAATGTCGACTGATTAAGTCTCTGGAATTGTGGACCGTCATCCGACCTCACAACATCTGGTATTCCATGTCTGCAAAATATAGATTTAATTTTTATTAATAATATGATAGGATTTTTTATTATCTAACAAAGAAAATTTCTGGATATCTAGAAAAATAGTCGCTGATGAGCAATAACACTTGGAGCTGTGATAAAAAAGATCAACTACAATCTGCCAGGGTCTCTCCGCCATCTCGCTTCGCATAAATGTCTCATGTCGTGGTGTTACTTGTTGAATACATATAGAACATTTTCGTGTGTATTCCTCAATATCTTTCCAGTATCCTGACCACCATACCGATTGTCTGGCTCTTGCTTTACTATCTATCTATCTATCCCCAAGCTCAATATTGTAGCCCTTTAGGAATTACCATACGATCATAATACATAAGTAAATCGTAATTTGTGGCTAAACTAAGCCGATCGTTATAAAATGGCTTCAGTTCTGGTGGAAGCTTGTATTGGTTGGGCCATCCTTTCACACAGTATTCTGATACTAGTTCGAGGATTTGATCTAATTTCTGAGACTGAATTGTAGCCTTCAACTTGTTTTCTGAAATCGGTAAACTCGCAATAGTATAATTTAAAAAAGTTTCGATCTCTTTATCCAAACTGCTTTCATTATCTTGATGGTCGTTATACGGTAAGGGTACCCTCGAATGTGCATCAACGGCGGCTAAAAACTTTCGTTGGCTCTTCCAGTTGTGTAGTAAATCTTGTACACAAACTTCATCAACATTCTAAACTTTTGTAGACGTGGGGTCAAATCATTTACGTTTTTAGTTGAAAAAATTTGAACAAGCGGCTTGTGATCCGTCTCTATATAAAATTTTAAGCCCATAAGCAGGTATTGAAACTTCTCAAATGCAGCCCATGTCAACGCTAGATCCTCATTCTCAATCTGGGCGTAGCCTCTTTCTGATTCCGTCAGAGTCCTTGAGGCGTATGCTACAGGGCAAATATTTTCATTTTCATCTATTTGTAGGAGCACCGATCCTAGTCCATAAGACGACGCATCGGACGAAAGAATCGTTTTATGCTGAGGGTTGTAGAGTTCAAAAACTGGCGCACTGGTATTACGTAAATATAAGTACGCACCTTCTTTTTGTTATGTATTATCTCAGCGGAAAACTTTCCTAATACATTTAATTTTGGTCCATCGATACCGCAAATTGACTTGTCGGCATCATTTAGTTTTATGTGGGAAAAAAAATTCTGATAGATATCACCTGAAATTACATCCACCGGAGAGCCTGTATCGATCATAAATCTTACATTGTGGTCATTGCTAATTCTTGCTGCTGTTTTCCAATCTGTCTTACTTCCGTAATAGCTTTTTCTAATGTGAGCTTACTCTCTAATTGTAGCATTTCTTACAATTTCTGTCTCTTGCGCCAACAACTAATCTGTCTCGTATCAGCTCATCTCGCAAAGTTCTGTAATTGCTATTCTCCAATAGCAAGTTATAAAGTCCTCTATAATTTTCCCTTCCAATTGATGACGTAGATTGAATTTCGCGCGCTCATATATAACATTAGTTTTTATGATAAAAAAATGTGTAAATGCATCCATTACCTTTTTTTAATTCTTTTTTCTGCGTCGGTCAAGGTGAATGATAAAGATATGTTGTCTGCCTGCTCTCCCATCAGATAAATTGGGGTATTTACTTGTTCTTCATCTGTGCTGTTAATTAATTTCGAAGCTATGAAGAATCGATCAAACCGACGTTTCCACTTTGGCAATTCTGATGGATTGCTAAATGTAATGGTTCTGGAGCGCGCACCATGAAACTGCTACTGCTGCTATTTTCTGTAGTCATTGCTGATTTGTTTTTCTATTTTTTTTATCGTTCTGTGGTATTTCAGGTATTATCAAGAATTTACCACCGCTGCCACCATGTAGTGTATTAACAAAACACTATCCCTTTGAGTTCTGATCATGAACTGTTTATTAGTCCTTTCTAAGAAGCAAGCATTCTCTCTCATATGTGTTGTACATGTTATATACCTACTATATACATATATAATATAACTGGTAAGGTGACCATACTCCACATTAACCTATATGAACTGCAGTGCTACTGTTCTAAAACGTCAACATATCATCGGTGTCGAGTACTTAATGTTGAGTGACTGCAAACATAATTCTGGGTTCAACAATACATCGAAAAGATTTTCTGCGGGTTGGAAATACCCGATAATCAGTACGATTTTAAGTACTCGCATCTATTGGTAATTAAATTTATAAGCAGATGAAGTTTCAGTTGAACGCTATACTCGCTTTTTTACTCTGTTAAAAATTAAACAGAGCGTTGATTAAGGAATACGAAGGAAATAGTTTAATTCGATATCTCATTTTCGACTTGCCTCGTTTTGATCAATTAACGAATTCGACGAGTCGTAGATTCTACTTCCAAGATTTCCGATAATTGACAGCTGATTTCCAGTGAATATGTATTTTTAATCAAAATCATTTGTGTTAGAGGTGTATTAACTTTCTTATAAAATATTTATTTAAATTAAAAATGGACTCTTTAAAGTTTAGTTCTTTTTATATTTAAAAAAAATGTCGGTCTTAATTCAGTAAAAATATTTATAATTACTTATATTCTATTTATTTTTTTTTCCGAATGCAAAGGGCTCGCAAATCAAGAGTATAGAAGATGACCCAAGCATAACTCCTGGTAGTGTAGCTAGGTCTCCATTGTCTATTAATCCGACGCCAAAAGAAGCTGATATTTTTGCAAATACAAGCAAAAATTCTCCGACTGATTTACCACCATTAAGTTTAACATCATCAACATGGAGTTTTAATCCTTCAACAAGTAATCAAAATTTTCCAAGGTAAAAATGCAGTTTTTAATACCATGTGATTTATTTTTTCGGCACATTTTTGTTTTTCTTTTTATAGTTGGTCAGATAATGTATCACATCAATCAGAATTATGGCCTATGAATAAATCATCTCGTGGTCCACCGCCAGGCTTAGGTACAAATAAATCCAGTGGAGGAGGTGTTAATGTATCTGTTGCCTCTGTAACTAATCCATCCGCTGTATCTGGTAGCAGCTCAAATGGTTGGATAGGAAGTGGTTTAGGTGGTCGAGTTCCAAGTGCTAATTCAAATTGGACAACTACAAATTCTAGTTGGAACTCAAATTGGCTTCTGTTGAAAAATCTAACAACTCAAGTAAGTTAAGTAATATAAGATAAATAAGTCTAAGCAATAATATGTATTGCGGCTCGACAAAATAGTCAAAACAAAATTAATACAAATACATGATCAAGTATTTGTGAACACGACTAATGGCACACCAATTAAATGCGAATAAAAAAAACACTGCGTGGGATGTGTAAATGACCTCATTCAAACATCGAACCATAGCTATCCGGAAAGGTTGTTGTTGTTGTTGTAATGGGGGCGTTCACTCAAGTATTAGTTATTATGATATCTCGAATAACAAACTATCCGAGTATATGTGTGAACGAATCAGATAGGTAAGCTGAAAGCTCTCAAAAAATCAGAACAAAACTCATACCAAATGAAGTTTGCAGTCAGCTGGTCTGTACATTTGTTCTCGGATAGTTAGTTATTCCAATTGGCCTCATTCAATATCCGAACTAAAAGTTGGTGTTGTTGTATTCCCATGTAAGAACACAGCTGATGATAAAGCAACTGCTGCCAAAAAAAATGTTTACATGGGAATACAACAACACCAACCTATCGAGATAGCTAATTGTCCTGATATTGAATGAGGTCATTGGGATAACTCAAGAGATCTTCCATGAGAACAGCTGTTTTCTCATCAGATGTGCTTTTGCGTTACAACAACAGAAAGTTATTCCAGATTGCTCAGAATAAATGGCCGTGTTCGGTGCGATGCCGATATGCTAGCCAAGATACCTTAGTAGCGGGCTTGTATTCGAATGATCCAGGTAGCTTTCTCTGTGTCAGTTGTATTACATACACATCTGCAATTTTGAATCAGCTTTTCCTCAAATTCTGAACGAACCCAATAGTTTTGGTGTAGCTTGAGATTCGTGTTTGACAACATATGTTTAGTTCATCAGCTGTTTTTTCCTTAGGCGTTACAACAACGCAAATCAATCCGGATTGCTTTTTATATGCCACCGAACGCGGCCAATGAGTGAATGCCGCATCCCATGTAAGAACGCAACTAATTACAAAACAGGTGCTGCAAAAGCAATCAAGCTATCCGAAAAACTTCGGTATGCTTTTGTATCCCATGAGAAATGTCAGAAACGTATGCACACACCAATACGAATATAAACTATCCGATATTGGTTGTTCAGGAACTTAAGTGGATACTAACTTATCTTAGAAAGGCTATCGTACCGACATTTGAATTTACCCAATACGTTTGATGATCCGTATGGTTTAATTTTAATGTAATTGATCATTAGATATAATAAAACGGGGCTATTAAGAAAATAGCTAAGCGAATGTGGTCAAGACTAAAATTATCACATGTTTTACATTGTTGGTTTTATTTTCAGATCGATGGTTCGACACTACGTACCTTGTGCATGCAACATGGTCCTCTTATAAATTTTCATTTGTATTTAAATCAAGGAATTGCCTTATGTAAATATGCTACTAGAGAAGAAGCAAACAAAGCACAAATGACATTAAATAATTGTGTTCTTGGTAATACAACAATATGCGCCGAATCACCAAATGAAACTGAAGTTCAGAGTATCTTACAACATTTACCACCATCTGTCGGTCAAGCCAATGTGCCAGTTAGTGGTGTACCTGTGAGTGGTGCTGGTAGTAACGCTGGTAATGGCGGTGTTGTTGGTGGCGGAAATGGTGTATCATCGAATGTTGCCAATGTTGTTGGTGGAGTCAACAATTCTGGACCGAATGGCCCCGGAAATAATAATAATGGCAATAATTCGGGAGTTGGAGGTGGCAATAGCGCAAATAATCTCCAAAACTCAGGAAATAATTCAGGTGGAAGTGGAGGCGGTGGCGTTTCAACCGGTGGAAATGGTAGCAATTCAGCATGGCGACAACAAAATCCACAAAATCAATCTAGACCGACAGGTAGGGAAACTGATTTTGAGTACATAAAAAATTACGTACGTTCTATTGTTGAAGACTGAGTTTTCTTATTTATCAAGAATTAAAAAAAAAGTAATATTGAGACATACATATATATACAAATATACACACATAAAACCACTCCCACACATACACATACACACACACACATATATATATATATATATATATATATATATATATATATATATATATATATATATATATATATATATATATATAAACGCATATATATATATATATGCGTTTGTTTAAAATAGAAAACAATACATTAATACGGAATTTTTTTTGTTGGGTTAAAGTTCATTATATTTATAAATGTATATATTTATGCATAACTATGAGTTGAACTGTGAATTATTCTATGAATTAAATTTCTCAAAAGAAATACACTATTTTTAGATTTATCTTGCGATATTCTTATCCGGTGGTAAAAACAATTAGAATAATTAAAAATTAGGACCAGTCACTTTTATTTAAGTTACAAAAAAAAAAACATTTAAATTTTGCATGTATTTAAGCTCCTTATCTGCCCACAATTTACACATTAAATAAATTGTTTAAAATATTTATTATTATTATTTTAATATAACTAATTAATTGTATGCATTTTATATACTTATACTTCTCGACCTCTTTATTATTAAGTTGGAAATTACCTATTCCGGGATATGCAGAAACAAGGATTATGCTCAGTTGTTCATATTAGGCGTTTTTGTTTTTTAGTTCAGAGCAGTCTGAGTTGTCAAAAAATTTGTTTGTGTTTCTTTTTAACTTTGAGCATGCAGAGCTCAAAATTTGTGTTTCTTTTTTCGTTCTGAACATGTGTAGATCGCACTCGACGTGCTCGAACATAATTGACTGAGCATGTGAGTAAATTGCTGAACGCACCAAATGCCATGTGTGCCAAGAAGGAAAATGTGATGAAAAAAATAATTAGATACATACTTGTAAGTTGGCGAAAGAAGTTGATCGCTTGCTGATTTTCTGTATCTGGTGTGTGTCAGTGTACAAAAAAGGGTAGGTATTGCTTTTTATGGTTAGTATGGTTCAATTGTGTTTAAAAACCATATCAGTGTGCAGAGCTCGCTCTGTTTGGAATAAGTTCAGTGCATATTCTATGTGTTCGAACTCTGTTCAGTGCTCTGCTCTGAACGAAAAAAGAAAAACGCCTATTGTATATTATTGTCATGTTTTTTTTGCGCTTATAAAGCGTGTAGGAAGTATGCCAATCAATTCCACAGCAGTTCGTCATTAGATTAGTAAAATTACTTCCAGGACATTTGATATTCACAAAATAAATGTCGCTGCTGTTGTTCTCCAGGGCTCTTTTTATTTTTTTTACATATGCCACTTCTATTTCAATTGTATTGTTTTTCAGACGACATCAACGTATTTGCATGTATTATTTATTTCAATATTAACCTCCCTGTACTGCAATGGCAGCTTATGATTAGATTATTAAGTTATAAAAAATAAAGATTTATTTAAAAGTCAAACGCTCAAAATCAACGACTGTTTTCTGTGAATAAAGAAATGTACTACCTTTACCATATTATTTATTAATGCAATTTTTATTTAATGTTAATAACTGCCATGGACTCTTCTGTTTATTTTAGAGTATTTTGTAACGGTTGTAGTTTTCTAAAAAAAAAAAACGACGATTATTTAAAATATTTTTTACCTTCTACACTCAAACGCTTATTCCAGCCTTTAGAGTCCGGTATTATTAGTTAAAAAAATTGTAATAGGGATGAATGTTAGGAAAGCAGGGTCCTCCTATGAAAGTCCATTCTACTATTCATTCTATTTGAAAGTTGTTTACGATTCTACTTTCAAATGCTACTAGAACACGGTAAATTCTCCGCTTAAGTACAGCCGCCATCCCTGGAGATAAATTTGAGACAACAACTAGCTCTAGTCTCAGAACATAGCGTCACACATATTTCCTATCATTCTATATTTGCTTTCTCACGCCCGCGCTGTGTTAAAAATCATATAAAGGGTGACATTATAATCCCTTGAGGGCGTGTAAATTATATAAAAAAAAATTTACTTTCGAACAATTCTCGCATTGTATTTAATAACCCAAACAAAACATGACAATGACAAAAAATAAACACAGAATTGCCAAACAGAATTTATAGTACAATTGAATAATCTCTTCGTTTATATTTTAAAATTCCTATAAATTTTCGTTTATTTGCTTTACAACACTGCACAAATTGTTGTGAAACGAAATTTAGTATTCGACTTCTTTTTCCAAAAGTGTCATCTGTCTTTTTTTTATGTTTTTGGTTGTAAGTTCTTAATCGGTGATCAAAATATCGTCTAAGCATGGCTCAGCATCAGTCATACTGATTACTTCGGCGGTTTCTTAGTTTCATAGTGAGCCACTCATCTCATCAATTGCTTGGCGTAAGTCAAGCAACTCGCTGACTTGGGGACTCAAGAGGAGTAAGGGAATAGTAGTTTGGTGGCCCAGCGCTTGTTCCGGACAAACTTATTTTATATTTTCTTAGTTTGGCCTTTGTATGAACTTTGAAATCAGCACAAACTAACAATTAAAAAAAATGAAAAAAAACAAAATTTTCAATGTACCTTTCGACACTTGGAAAAGTCTGAATGCCTCGTCATGTCATTGCACAACTATTTCGAATTGCGATACCTTCATGTTGAAAATTTTAATAGATGCCCTGTGCTTATATAAAATATGCAAGTTACTATATTAATTAATAAAATCATTATAACTGTTTTACTTACATTGTGAAACAAACCTTCTGGATACTTCTTACTCGCAAACATATTTGATGTAGGACATTAACTTCTGAATTTGCAAGAATTTAATACTAACTTTCGCATTAGGTAGTATCAACAAATAATTGGCAGTACTTGAACTATTCGACTTTCGTTTTCAGACTTTCAGTACCGATTTTGCGAATTCGAACAGTTTCATTGTAGAATTGAATTAAATAGTAAGGCCCCAGCTACTGCCCCACTTGTGATCGGACAACAATTAATAGGGTTATAATATCAAATATTCTTGCATCTGCTGGTTAACATTAGCAATAAGAGGGTGGTTATTTGTAATTTTAATTCCCGAAAGTAGTTTGTTTTAAAATAGTTTCCCCGTGGTTAGATTTGATAAAGCATTTTGAAAATACCAATTTTTGTAAAGGCTTGGCGAATTTTAAAGTTTGTACTAAAATAAATATAAAAAAATTACATTAAAACAAAATTTTTCCCCTGCATATCTTTAATGATGCTTCCTTAGATTACTTTAGGTAGGCATTTTGTATAAAATCTAATAATATTTGGTTTGCTCCAGAGTTTATAGTTTAATTTACCAAAGAATTGATTTTGGTTTCTTTCGAAAAGGGACTTCTCCAACTCCTCTTCACCGGTATAACTAACAATATTACTTATTATTGTTATTAAAATAATTATTATTATTCTAAACACAGAACTTAATTTCGGGCACTATTATGTATCAGGCATTATTATTATTAATCTCTGTAAATTTGATTTAAAATACTTACGCTGAAGAAGGTTTTTGTTATTATAATTTATTTAACACTAAAAGTACGAAAGAAAAAACAATTTCTGTTTAATTTTATTTTTATAAGAACAACATTTTTTTTTCTAATATTTTAATTTAGTCAACGGCTATATTAAACAAAATAAAAAACGCATACACAATAAAATCATCATCGTTAAGAATATATGAGAAAGATGTGCAATGTCATATGCTCTTAAAAATGATTTTCTTTTAATTAAATTGGTATTTTCTGCTTCGGCTCAATTTTTATTTAATTTATTTTTAAGTACATTTTTTTATTGTTGTTTATTTTCTATTATTTTTACTGAGATTTACGAAAATGTATTTTTATAATAAACATTATATAATAACAATTACAATTGATAGTTTTCTAAAGATGAAAGTTTTGTTTTGAAATTATATTTAATGTTTTTTGTGGAAGTACAAAAATCCGTTGTTAAGTCGGGAATTCATAAATTTTATATTAAACATGAAAGCTTCAAGGTCTCGTTATTCAAATTACTGTACATTTTTTCTTAGACGCGTACGTGTATACCTGTAATGGCGCGAAATAATAATTTGTTTGGTATCTTTTTTTGTAGTAAAAAGTCTAAATACTGTCAAACTTCAAAAGTGGGGAAAAATTTGTAAATCTTGCAACAAACTTAGAAAAAGGGAATTGAGTAATTTGTGTTTAAAACGTTTCAGAATCCTCGTGATCCCGAAAAATCTATTATAGAATCATTCCTAGCTAAAATCTGGTACGAAATTAGTAGAATTTGGTATCATTGAATCCGAATGAAACGGAAATATTTTATTTTTCTCTACGACAAGTTATTCTTCTTGTAGGCAGGTGGAAAACGTAACGTCATAGTAAAAATGTAAGTATTTTTAATGAATTTTTATTAAAATTCAAATCTTCTCTCCAGTGCATAAAACCCCTTTTTTATTTGAAAAAAAAATGTAGACTGCGCCATCCCAACTACGGAATCCTTACCAGCACCAAGCTGGTAGCTAGCTTCTCCCAAAAATCTCAGCGCAGCAGCCAGCTTTATTGTTGAGGAAAATCGAAGTTCTTCAAACTCTGTTGCAGCTTATCTAAAACGTATTTAAACGCTTGTTTATTCAGTCCTAAATTTCTTATAAAACTGAAAGAGTTTCGATTTAATTATTTTTAAATTTGTCGATTCATATCTATACGTACAAGTTCTCATCCATATCAAATCGATTGCATGCATATTTCAGTTGTTTTATTTGGATTTTAAGCTTTTGCTTTCGCCTTAAAGCCTCGTTTCTTGCAACAATAATTGCAAGCGCTATGCAATCCATTTTATGTTTACAAAAATAAAAACTAAACTATTTTAACAATTGATATAAACTGAAATTTGTTTATTTATAATTGAAGTTGATTTGACGTAACACAGCTGATTTGAGTGTGAGAGCGTTCAATGAGGCAATAATTTTCTCGATCCCATTTTGATTCTGTGAACACAATTTTTCGGGAATCGTAGCGCAACAATCCGTTCGTAGATTTTTACGATGAAATCTGTGATAGAGCTATCATCATCCTCCGGATGCAAGGACAAAAAGCAGCGATGGGCATAAAATGATCACTCCAGACATTATCAAAACCAAACTAAATAAAATACACGACTGGATCGTACGAACTTGCTCTTGTAGCTAACAACTTTAATGTAGCTAACCATTCAGTTTTAGATAGTTAGGTGTAGTTATCCTATGCAGGCTTAAAGTATATGTAGGTAAGATTAACTTGATTTTTAGTATAATGAATTGTCGAATGTATGATTTAAAGAATAGTTATATAGGTACCTACCTACAAATGGATATTTAAATCTAAGTTATGGATCTTAATTATGTAAGTTAGGAGAGTTAACTATATCTGCATAGATATATGTACATATAGATGGAACCTAAGTAGTTAATCATACATATAATAATGAAAATGAAGGGCGTATAGATGGGTAGGTAGCTATATACATATATAACTTTATAATTAGGTGAAAAGTGGTTCTATGGGAAGTACCATTAATAAGTACGCAAAAAAATATTTTTATACTTGAAAGTGAACTGTACTAATTTAAGAACACACTTTTTTTTAATTCTTGGAGCCGTTTTCGAGAAATAAATTTTTTTCTTAAAGGGTTTTTTAACATTTGTATTGGAGGCACCGTTTTTTTTTTATTTTTTGCTTACATTAGTGTTAAGATTTTATTGGAGCGTCTGCATAAATTTTTTTTAAAAAATCACCCAACCGTTTTTCAGAAAATCGAAAACCAAAAAACTGGTACTAATAGAGGTACCAAAATTAACAATTACCAAAATGTATCGATTCTATGGAATGTTAATAATTCACTTATTAACCGTTTTGAAAGTTTGCTTCATTCTCTTGTTTGTTTCGCTTGGAAACTTTACGTCGCGCATTTATTGCCTTAAAAACTGGTTGCAATGGCAAAAAAGGTTGATGATATTTTTATATCTATATCTATTATATATAAATCTCGTGTCACGTTGATGTGTTGAACTTCGAAACTATCTAACCGATTTTCATGTTGTTTTTGTTTAATGTTTATTTTTGCTAAGATATGATAGTTTGTAATACTTAATAGTTAAAAATGACGGTACCTACTTGCCATACAAATTTTTCTACCATCTTGATTATTTCGAAAACGGCTCTAACGATTTTGATAAAAAAAGTGTGTGCACTATTTAAGGAACAGTCTACATTTCGGCCAAACATTTTTTTTTTACATATCTGTTATTAACGATACCTCCCAAACAAATTTGTTTTGATTTTCGACTTTATCATTTCGATCAACATTTTTACGTAGGAGGCCCTTCGAATTATAAATTGTCGAAAAATATTATGGGATTTTTGAAAAAAAAAATAATACTTTATTTTGTAGATTCAATATTTCGGAAACGTGTTTATGATTTTTTTTCTTGAAATTTGGTTTTAAGTTTATATTATTAAATATTTAAAATTCCCACACAAAGTTGTTGTGAGACAATCAGGGCTCACACTTCATTAATTTTATTTAGTAGGTATATCTTCTTTTCTCTTCTCATATAAATTATGCTTGTGCGTGAACTCCTTTTTTCGGATGAATCGATTTGAATGGAGAGTGCATATAAGAAATATTTTTGCTGTACGATGACTAAAAGCGGAGTTATGACCAAAAATGTCACTCACATGTTTGTTATTGATTTATTTGTAAAAACTTCTACACTACACTACAGCATTTGATTCCAATTAAATGGATATATAAACTGATTTTCAGCACCACGTTTCCAGAATAGTCGCACTCAAATTGACCTACGATTAGCCGCATTTCGTCCAGTCACATGCTGCGCAATCCGTAGGATGATTTTCATTAGAGTTAATTGCCTCAGTTCTAATATTCTGCCTCGCAAAAAATGTCCGCAACGAACTCGATTTAGCAGCTCTTCTGTATAAAATAATTAACGAAACTAAACTCAAAGTGGCAAATATGACACCCGTTTATACACAAATCAATTTCAGAAAACACTTGCGTGGTGTGACGACCCGAAGTGCTTTCAGAAATTTTGCTTTCTTGAAAGTAAAAAGTGGCTTTCAGAAAGCACTTTCCTTTCATAGTGTGACTGCTCTCTGAAAACACTTTCACGAACATTTCAAAATCGAAATTTTCGAAACGCTTTCTGAAAGCACTTTCCTTTCATTGTGTGACGACACCTTAAGGCGAGTTATGTATTCGTAAAAAAAATTCTAACGATCAAATATTACATTACGGTCATAGCGAAGCCAAGAAAAGTGATCGACAAAAAATGTCTGTATGTCTGTCTGTCCGTCTGTATGTATAACCAGCTGCAGCCTAAACGGCGTAAGCGATTACTTTCAAATTTGGTGTATGTGATTATTTTGGCATTCCTCAGAGGGAAAATTGAAAATTTATTTTTAGGCCTAAAAATAACGGTACCTGCCATATGGCCTTGAAGGAAAATCTTATTTTTCTCGAAAACCGCTCCAACGATTGCATGAAAGATTTGAGAAATTTTTTGTTGCTAATAGCTATTTGATATGAATCAATTTTACGGAAGTCTATTAACGGTGACATTTTATATAACTTTTTTTTTATTGTTGGCTTCTCGGTAACTGTACATTGGATTTCTGTCAAATTTTATACCTGAGAAGATCTAGGTAGCAAAACTAATTCTGCATATTAAAATTTTAAATAACTTTTTTTATAATTAAAATTATTTTTTGATAATAAAAAATAATTTTAAATTTTATAGTCACATGTTATTAATAAACTCTAAAAAACAGCATACCAAAATTTCAACAAAAAAATAGTTTTCAAAAAACTAAAAATAAAAAACCGGATTTCATCAAAATCCGTCCTACAATTTCCGAGATATTTTTTAAATAAAATTTTCATTCATCCGCGGCATCTAATGGTGTTCTTGTTTTTTTCGCGAAACCGATTAAAGTGATGGTTTTGGCAGTTTTTTAAAAATTTTACAGCATTCACTTTCATTTGTACATATGTATGTACATATATACATACCTCTATATAAAGGTAGGTACATATTACCCTCCTTATTTTCATAATTCAAATCCATTTAAATATACATTTGTAGGTAGGTTTCTATGTAACCATTCCTTGAATCATATGAGTTCCACAATTCATTATATTAAGAATCAAGGTAATCTTACCTACATCAGCTTTCATCCTACGAAGGATAACTAGACAACCTATACCTACTAACACCCTCAGTGGTTAGCTACGCTAAAGTTATTAGTTACAAGTTCGTACGATCCAGTCGTGCATTTTATTTATTCCTGTTTGTCTTTTCAATACAAAGATTTCATTCTTCTACGCAAATAATGAACACGCTGAGTTATCATTTTTTTTCGAATGTGCTCATCACTAAACCAAGAAAACAGCAGAAAAAACTTTACAGCTTGATGTTTTGACAGTTTTTACACCAGTTACCCACAGAAATGCATGTAGTAAGAATTCACAACTTTTTCAATGTAGGGGAAGTTTTTCTCCACCACTTTGACAGTCGTTGTAGTATTTTTTTTTATTAGTTAACAAGCAGCATTTTGTGAAAATGTGTACAAATTGTAACGAATTCGTACGAATTCAAAAGATGATAACAAACATAACAAACAGACCGAATTACAGTCGAACTTCTATAACTCGAACCATCACTTGCCAAAAATATAAATCGAGTTATCAAGACTGAGTTATGAAGTAAAACAGAAAACTAATATAAATTACGTAATATTTATCTGCGAATAAAAAAAGTACAGTTGTGATTATTTAAAATATTCTGTTATACTTGACTGACCAATGGCCACACCCTTCGTTCTTGACCCACTCTCCCTATCTTTATTAATTTAAATTTATCTTCAAACGATGTTTTTAATGCTCGTTTAACGACATATCCACGTTAGCTTTACTTTTAATAAAAACTTCACACACTGTTAATATCTACGTTAGATTCTTTACACTTTTTATTTCTTTTTTGTTTTATTTTCTAAAATAAGACCTTGAATTCGTATTATAACACATACGTATATCATCCTAATAATGTGTGTTCTAACACCGGGACATGACAGATTTTACTTACACTTAAGAGAATCACAATTTTCAACACACACATATGTATACAAGGTCATAGAACATACAAACACAGTGCCCACAAACGCAATACATTATGAAATAAACTTGTAAAATACACAGAATTTGATAATTTCCCTAAAAAATTCGACTTATCAAATGTGACGCCAAATAATATCTTCGAGTTATCGAGACATTCGAGCTATCGAGACATTCGAGTTATCAAACAAAAATTACATGTAAACTTCAGTCTTCGCGCTATTGAAAACCAATTGTAATCGAGTTTTCGAAGCTCGACTGTATTTTCAGTATTGATTTCGACTTAAAATAATAAATAAAGTTCATTTACAAAAGGGTGTTTTATGTCAGTGGATCTCTGACTAAAGTATTTATAAGATGTCTATTATTATTTTACCTCTCAAGAGAACAAGAGAGAAAACCTAAAAATGAAGTTGTGAATCAACAAATAATTTTGATTATAGTGATATTGGGCAAGGAAATATATTTTAGGATTTTTCGTCTATTTGAGGCTTACTGATAATCGACTACATCAAATGGTGTAACTCATATGAAAGATTTATTCAATGTGCTTTTAATTAGATCAATATAGTTTTTTTTTCTATCGCAATTTCTACTCGTATTATTTCATTTTGAAACGATCGTTGCCAGAATAATGGTGGTATGTAGTGATTTGCAAATTTCTTCACCAAGAGTATTTTTTTTCTTTTTAATTTTTGTTTTCTTCTTACCTAGCAAATACATGTAACAGTGTAAGTGTTGTATTTTAGCAAAATAAGAAATTAATTACAAATACTTTAACAAAAGAAAAAAACTGTCGTTATTTAACAAAAAATATTGTTAAGAAAACATCTTTTCAAATTAATAGATTCGTACATATATAGAATACCTTAAGTTGCAAATAAATGGCGCTGACGAACTAAATACGAATAAAATAATAATTTTTCATCGAAACGCTTCTTGGAAGTTACCCAATGTCAAGTTTCATTTTTGCTTGTTTTGTAGTTATTATTTTAACATTTTTATTATATTTTTTTTTTTGGTTTGTGTATTTTAACTAATGGTAGCTTATTTGTTAGAATCATATACATTTAATACGTCATTATGTGAAGTAATATAAAGACATTTTAAATTTATTTTGTTTCCATTTATTAACAAAAAGATAGAACACAATTTATTTAATTAAAACGAAAATTGGCAGTAACAAATACAATTTTAATTGAAATGCAAATAATGAGTGGGAAATACATTTTAATACTACGTGTAGGAGAAATCCTTTTGTTCTGAGCGGACAATATCTGATAAAATATATAAGTTTAGAATTTATCAAACTTGACTAAATTTATGACATCTTGTGATCTAAAATTTTCTAAAAAAAAACTTAGATAACAAAATACCATACAAAAAAAAGAACCAAATATTGTTTTGTTTAGCATTTTGGTCACAAAACATTCAATTGGCTTTAAATCCACATACTCCACAAAAACAAAAATAATGTACCGCACATTGTTTGCGTTTTCTTCAATTAAATTGTTTGGTTTTGATATTTCTTTATGTTCGACAAACGACTACATACATATCTCCATCTGGAATATGAAACCATATTCCCTGGAAAATTTACTCCCGATACCATAAAACTCCAAGGGATTTTTTTATTCGCACAATCCACATGTCAAATGGCCAAGTTCTGGCACTACACCCTTTTTACAGGATCAAACTCAGGCGATTTTCGACCCCCATCTAAGCTCTTAAATACATTCCGAATTTCACTGCAGTAGTTAGAAGCAATAGACATATACATGTGTTTTTAATCGTAGTAGCGATGTGTTTTGCTTTTTTTGCACATTTATTTTTGGGGCATTAAAAAAAGGAAAGCTCATATATTGATTCGACGCTATGCATGAAGTATTAAAAAAAAAAATAAACAGGCAAGTAAGTTATCTTATCCGTTTGAAAAAATCTACGATCGCTTATTTTGTTCATTGTATTCGGATTGTAACAGAAATATACACGCATACAGTAATCAGCCGGTAGTGCTGCATCTGGTGCTTGTTTTTTTTTTATAATATTCTGTGGAAATAATCGTATGACTATTTTTACTATAAGAAAGGACACATATCCAGATTGATATTATTATTAGTAATATATTTACACAATAAACAACAACTAATGCTCTTCAGTCATAACTTAAATAACGTTAGTTTGAAGAAGTTGGCACACTTAGACCTACGTAGCCCGTTTGGCAGACCACATGAATCTAGTAATTTTTTCCTGATCATAACTACACATATTCATTAAGATCGTTGTAGTTGAATTCTCCCAGATAACTCCTGGCATAGAACAGAACATGTAAGAGTAAATGTATATGCTCTTTTTTTTCGTACATAAAGCTTCGGCAGATATCATTTGGAAATAGTACAAGCCGCGTTGCTTGTCTTCCTCCTATTGGTTCGGTTTTGACCAGATCTGTTTAATTTACATCTAGCATTTGTTCCCTCTATAGTTTGCTGCTTCAGAATGAATTCACATACATCGATGGGCATGCCTATCTTTATCTGGTGATATATGTTCCACTTTTAGCTAATTGCGTTTTTTCCTGGAATGTTTTCCCTGTTGCTGAACTGCTGCGTCATCTCCATAAGAAATAATCAGAAGTTAAGAGCTCTTATGACGTTTATAGAGACAGATGCCAGAAATTGCATATCGTTTGACTCTCTGCCAAGATGCGGATAGCATTATTTTAGTATTACTTTTTTCCTTAGGCATATAAATACGCTATAGTGAGAATGGCGAAAAGCGAGGCAAGTCTTAGCTTGTCAGAGTAAATACCCAGCTAACGCCTTCAACATTTGTTTTTAAACCGTGTGTAGAGAATTTCAGTATTCAAACTATAGAATTGGAATGGCTACTTGGAATTGATCCGAATGATTTCAGAATGATGGTAGCCAGTTTATTATTGGCCCACTGTAGGATGCTTCGATGATTAGCTTATAAGCGCAGAGTATTTTCTTATTCCGGAGAAAACCGTACCACCGATGTAAGTTACCTCTTTGTTATCCATAAGTTGTATAAAAATACTTGTCAATTTTTTCTGTAATGACGTCGCTTATTCCTAATGTCGCTTTTTCCTCCTATTCCTCCCGAGCTTACAAAAAAAACTCTGAGTATACAATCAGAGAAAATTTTATTGCGACCGGATACGATAATCGGACAGACTGAGAAAGTAAACAAAAAAATGTTTCATTTGAAAAAAAAAAATATTTTTGATGTAAAATTTATCTATATTTTTCTTTTGACAAACATAAATATACCCTACATTTAGTATAGATTCTACCTATGTATGTATGTACATACCGTATCATAAAAAAAATTGTCTGGGGAAAAACCTTAAAACGTGGTAATATTTCCGATTTAATTTAAATATATACATATTTACATAATATGTATTCATTTTATTATAGAAAAGGAAGAAGAAAACCGTCACAAGCATGTTTTTGAGTTAAAAAAAAGGAACATTAAATAATCCGGTCACTAAAAAACTAGTATTGTTTTGATATTTGTAGTAGAAATTCCATTTTTTTTATCTTTGCACCTCAGTTTTCTTCTTCCTATCGATACCGCTCAATGAATCGACCAATTAAATTTATTAAAGTACAAATTATCATACATTCAAAACCAAACCAAAATATAACTAAATAATTCTGGATTTGATGGTAAAAAATTCAAAATAAAATAGGAACCGATGCTTGGGGTAATGGATCTGTATGGCAGCAAACAACTAGTTCATCAGCCAGTTTATGGACACCATTAGACGGAACGACTGAACGTGGAACACCCTCAAATTTGAAATCATACTTACCGGAAAACCTTCTCGAGCTTAACTGAACCGCATACAACAACAAAAAACATCGAAGAAAATACAACAATTCAGGAGGAGCAGGAGAATGATATTAAAACTAAGGTTTTTTAATTTTCTTCAAACTGATTTACAGTAATGTCTTGACAGCAGAATATTCATAACTCTGAAACGTTTTTTTTTTCTCTTCAAAAGTTCAAATTTATCTTAATAAAAAAAAAAACGATCAATCACAATCAAAATTTAAATAAACGTTACCACAGACATTTTTTTTTTTAGAAATCCTGTGCGTTGTTTAGGGTGTCTTAATTTTGTTTGTGATATGAGTGACATCAGATGATTTCATAACTGTAAAATCTGCTATGATTATATTTAAATTTATTTTTGAAAATGCTCTATCTTGCCGTTGTGTGTGATATTAAATTATCGTTGTTGTTATAATGTTAGTATTTACCAATTCAAATTTAGTCCAAGTTTTTTCAATTTATATAATTTTTGTTTTATATATTATTTTTTTTTTTTTAGGAATATTATTATAGGAAAATCAGATTTTAATTTTATTAGCTCTTTTACAAATTTTATTTTCATTATTTTATATTTCTTATCGTGTCGTTGTAGTTCTATTAAATTATATCCCAAAAGAGTTAATAATTTTCCAATAAACAGAGTTAAGTAATGACCTGTTACAGATGTTACAGAGTCATGACCTACGAATTGATGAACATTTTAATTTATCTATTTACAATCTTCTCAGTCGAGATGTGTAATCTTGTTATACGACCATCACTTAAGAAACACCTTTTTATGTTCTTTATCATTAAAAAAAAAAAATTGCATAGTAAAAGCTTTTGCAGCTAAAAAGACTAGATTCTTAATTACGAAATTTGTTTTGATGCATATTATAACCTCGACAATAATCAGAAACCTTAAATGCAGTTATAGAGAAAAAAGTGGAAAATTATATAAAGTATAGTAAAGCTTCAAAGCTTTATATAGATATAGCAAAGAAATGCCGTTATATATAGTTAAGACTTCATAAAGTATATGAACTACAGCGGCTATGCACATATATACAAAAAAAAACACATATACATACATACTCATGGATAATTGTAATATAATGATATTTAATACTTTGTTTTATTTAATTTTTCGTTTGGAAACAAATCAAAATGATTTTATTGGTGTTGCATTTCAGAAAATTTATTGTGATAACTTAATTATTGATGGAAACAAATATTTAAAGAATAAGTTAATATTAAACAAAAAATATCCCCCATTTAATTTTTATTACTAAATTTTAATGTTTAAATTAATGATTTAATATACATACATATGTATATGAGGTATCACAAAATCACTGCTCAGAAATAAATTCCTTGTAAAATTCTTAGAGTCTTAACATTTGTTATTGATGTACGTGACCTTTTTTATGAATTTAATATGAACTGGTTGTAGCGGGATTTAGGTCAATAAAAGTTATTAATTTAATGTAACAACGTTTCGAACGTGCATACGTTATTCATCAGGCAAAAATGCTATTAAATATTTCTTAGAAAACAGTAAAAGTTTCCCTCGGAATTTATTCTTATCGGAAATAAGCTTTCCCAGGGAATTTTGCTGTCATTTCATACGTTTTTTTGTTCAATGGAAATTTATTCTGTGAGAGTTTCACGATCGCAGGAAAAAATTCGAGGGAATAAAATATTCAGTGGTTGTTTCCCATGGAGATTCCCGGTGTAGCCCATTATTATTTTTGATTGTGATTATTTTCACATATACAATCACATTAAAATTCAGAATCGTCAGAATCAAAAAAAAAGCGTTCAGCTAGCTCATTAGTATGTGTCGTATGTACCCTATTAATAAGTGAAAACATTACACACAACTAAACTATTATAAAAAAATATATTTAATTAAATAACAAGAAAACAAATTTATAATAATGTAAATACCAAGATTACATTTAAGCTTAGAGTATACATATGTAGAAATCCGCATTCCCATGTGCCGGCCGTGAGTTCACTTTGACATCAGATATGCGTCCCATTGATCCACCGTCATACAAACAAAGCTTTTATACAACTTAGGTTCGTCTTCACGTAAATAAATTAATAAAGTGAAGCAAAATGTGTCTAAGTACTGCGTCTGACTAATATTTGATCAACATTCAAGAACAGCTTCAACGTCAAGTTCTCGATTATATAGGATTTATATGAATCTCAACCGCCATTTGTCTTCTGATCAAAATTACTTCGGAACCAATATTTAACAGAAGTCATAAGTACCATTTTCAAAGCAAGGGCAGAAATCCTAAATCTTTCTTTGTACCTCATATTACCGACAACCAGCGTAACCTATGCAATACAAGAGAGGCAGACGATGTTTTCCATTTTATTGTATTATCAAGAAAGTTATTTTAAACGGCCAGGGAGACTGGTTCAATTTATGCAAATTCTGCAATCATGCCGTATATGCCATATCGTAATAGCTTTTGAACAGTCACATACGTTAAGGTAGATGGGCTGTCCATTGATTTCGTTTGCGGCACACTTTTTTTTTCTCTCTTGTTCTTCTAAATCGCTGAACAAAAGCTGCCTAAGAATTTATTCCTTTTATGGCAAGGTACTATTCACTGACACAAGAAATGTGTCGTGTTCGTCTACGTCATTTTCTTTTTATGGCAACCCAGCAGATTGTGTCCGTTGAGTATACGCCTACAATTCTTTTCTTTCCTTTCTATTCTTATCGAAATTGACCTACAGTTTCCTGGTTTAGGACAGGTGTTGAGTGAATTCCATGTTTCATTGGTTTTTTAAAAGAATCTTCTATCCAATGTTCTGTTTAGTAATACTGGGCTCCCTAGTTGCCCTGTACATCACTGTGACCCGAGACCCAGTAGAGTCTAAGTTATACTGTTTGCCATGGGCCATCAGATCTTTTTGACAGCAAGTTATAAGCTTCGACTGTGGCCGAAATAGCTTTTATTACTGGACGGCTGTCAATAAAAAGGTAATATCAGCATGTGGTAGCTCCAGCATTGGCACGTGCTTGGCAGCATTTGTCACTACCAAGACCTCAGCTTGGAAGACGCTACTGTGATCAGGGAGTCTAGCGGAACTTACTTCTGACAAGAAACCTGCACCAACCCCAATATCCATCTTTAAGACATAGGTGAAATTAGCTATTGTGGACTCATCAGTATAGGGTTCGCTATTCACCCATTATTTTTATCAGGAAAACAAGTTTTAAAGGGTTTATTAAAATCTAACTTTGGTAACACGTAGTCAGTGCTGCCTGTAAGTCTCTGCAGAATCTGAGCATGTCCGATGTGGCTAGTGTTCTAGATGTTAGTTTGGTTTAGTCGTAAGGAACTGTTTGCTGCTGATTCTTGTACGTATATAAGTCAATGGGCTGGTAAACAAATTTAGTATTTTTTTTTTTAATCTTGGGCCGCCCTGAAGTAGATAAGGTTATAGCTGGGACAAGTTGAGGTAAATGAATAAACTATCGAGGTCACAAGAGATCTAAAGTAGAGATAAGCGATATTGAGAACTTTTCATTATTATTATTGTTAATATTTATCGAAACGAAAACATCGATGTTTCGTTAACATCGATGAACATCGCTCACTCCTAATCTGTAGCATTTGTTTTGTTGTAAAATTCTCGTTTTTAAAGCAATTTGTTATTTTTAAAATGCAAAAGAATACTCAAATTTATTTCCATAGGGCCAAAGCAAATGCACTAGGAAATTAAGTTTAAAGGTTTAATTATTAAATGACATAACTTGTTTTTCTGCAACATAAACTTAATGTTCCTTGGGTGTTTTTTTTTAATCGTAAAACTCAGTTTTTTTTTGACAACTCTTAAGGACTTTTCACATGAGAGCGACCAACGACCGACGAGTAAACGAATAAATTCCATTTAAAACAATTAACAAACCTAAATTCTTTACAAATTCTAAACAAAATTGATGAAATATAATTTATATTAATGTTTAGACACACAAATCTACTTTTTAATCACCAAAATAAAATAAATTAAAAAAAAAAAACAATATTGGTAGTCGCGAATTGACTCTGATTGTTACGAACAGTCAAACTCTATTCGCGTTCCACATACCATCCAATCTTCAACGAGTAATTTGTTCGCTCGCGTCTAACCTCAAAACCAGACTTTCAACTTATATTCATGACGAATAGAATTAAAGCCATGTGAAAGAATTGTCAAAATGGACGAATAGTCGTTAATTCGTTGGTCGTTGATCGCATGTACATAGTACTTTAGGATTGTCAATAAAAAAACCTTAGCCGATCCTGGGTGAAGTTCAACGAACGAACCTACATACTTTGGCTAAAGCGTTTTCAACTTGACGGTAAGCCCAAGCTTTAGAAATCATAAAATGTTTATAACGGGTGATTTTTTTGCTACTTGGTTTTTGACGTTTATATTTTTGACAGATCACACATGACAAATTCCACGAACATTTGACATTTCGATTCAGTATTGTTTGCCATTTCATCATGAATAGACTTACGCCTGAACAACGTTTGCAAATTATTGAAATTTATTATCAAAATTCGTGCTCTGTGAAAAATGTGTTTGGTGCCACATGCCACACTGCACGCGAAACCATGCATCAATTGAGAGGCGAATTTGGTGGGCAGTTGATCTCACGTTTTGGCGCAGTCAATTGGCCACCAAGATGATGTGATTTGACCCCGTTAGACTATTTTTTGTGGGGCTATGTTAAGTCTATTGTCTATGGGGACAAGCCAAACACGATTGCTGCCTTGGAAGCCAACATTGAACGCGTCATTGGTGAGATTCCGGCCGAAATGTGTGAAAAAGTTTGCCAAAATTGGACCTTCAGAATGGACCACCTGAAGCGTAGCCGCGGGCAACATTTAAGTGAAATTATTTTTAAAAAGTAAATGGCAGAAATTGATTTATCGATCCAACTAAAAATTTCATTCACTTTTTACAAGTTTCTGTGTTTTTTTGAATTTTCAAAAACCAAGCTCTTAAAAAATCACCGTTTACATTTCAGTTTATATTGCATTCGGTCGAACAATCTTACAAATCGGTTGTATCTATTGGTCTGATTTATCAAATTATTTATTTTTATAAAATGAAACTACTCGTATGTATAAATTTATTACACTCATATATATTTTTTTAATGAATTGTCACTCCGGCAGGGCAGAATCGCAATGTCAGTTTATTTCTGATAAAAATATTGTAATACATTTATGTGTGAAAGAAGAATCAGAACAGTGAATCTGAATTTGATGCGGAATTCGAAATTTTTGTGGCGAATGGACGCGATGTGAATTAAATTTTTTCTTTGATATAGTATTGGCTTATATTTGTTTTAGGAAAACTGATTGTCAAAGTGAATGCTTTCAATTGTACTAGGGTTTAGAGGTGTTAACAAAAAGACGGGTAGTTTCACCGAAAAATACGGATCTGCTAATTCAGAATACAAACAATTTAATTTTTGTTGCCCAATGGAAAGATTTAAGTTTAGAAATCCGTGTTTTGGTAGATTTGTATCAAAAAGAAATAAATTCTTGTACCAATGGAAACCACATAAATAAATTCAAATAAGTTAAATGCAAATAGAAATGTTTGTATATGAAATCAGGTACGTCAACGAGTTGCTTTCTCGCATGTAGTGTACCCGCAAGCTACATGTACGGGCGACAACACAGTACATGTAGCCTTTCTTTCCGCATGTAAATGTGCGGCTTTTGAGACAGATTTCGCATATCGTGTACTCAGCAAATTTGGTGAATGTAACCATTATGCGACAAAAATGCGGTTATTTTTGGTGACTTCAGTGCCACATCCATATATGTAAACGGCATTTGACATGTGTACTCTTAGCTTTATAATATATTTTACACAGTAAGATTTGAAAAAAAAACCTGTTGCAATTTTTACACGCAAAACAAAGAAAAGTATACAAAAATGTACCGTAACAACATAAACAGCCAATATAGTATTTATATTTTTTTCATTATTTGCGCGTAAAAATGTTGTTTAAACAAAATCGGTTCCGAAAAATGTATCATATTTTCATTTTGGGCATTGATTTTGGGACATCCTATAGCTAACAAAAACCAGAACGATTAAGTAAAAATTGATGCCAGCTTTTGACTTGTATTAAACTTAAGTTTTACTTTAATAAATTGAAAATATTGCACAACATAATTGTAATTGAAAAAAAGTTTATTGATGGGTATCATCCAAATATAAATAGTAGTCAGTTACTTAATTAACGAATAATTTATCAATAACTTCGAGTAAATTGTAAAAATTATTAATATTTTTGCTCAATCGGCAAATCCGTCTTTTAAAATAATTAAATAAAAATAAGTTACTAAGTTTTCCTTTAAATACGCTTTTTTTTAAACACTACGGAGGCAAGGTAGAATCATTTTTATTTAAATAATATTAAAAGTGACTACAGAAAAACAAAAATTGTGATAGCACAACAGTTGACAAATATCTATGAACTAATACTTAAGAAAAAAAAATGAGAAAATGGGTTGAAATATACTAAAAAAAAATGTTTGAACAAAATTACTAGGTTTTATTTAAAAAAAAACACTAATATGAAATACTTAATTTTATCAAAGCCTTTTTATTACAAAAAAAAAAGAAAACCATACAAATAAGAAGAGATTTTTTTGTAATACACACACATATACACCAAAAAGAAATACTTCGACATTTGATTTAAAAATAAAAACCATGACAGCTTTCTGCTGCTATTACTGTAAATTAATTTAAAATATATATAAATAGATAACAAATAAAAAACAAAAACATGTAATTATTTTTTCAAAAAAAAAATAAAGTTCAGAAATTAAACAAAATAGAAGAAAAATGGAATTAAAAATATTTAAGTTAAAAATAAAAAACCGCATACATTATTTGTATGTATTTATCATATTTATATACAAACATGACTTTATAGAATATGGTGTGTTTATTGATGTAAATATAAATGTTTATATCCATATATAAACATAACATATGTACAATAAGAAAATTTTATTTTAATAAAAGAACAAAACGAAAAAACTATGAGATTCTGCGGCAGTCATTAAATAAAAGAAGAACACATAATATAAAAGCAAAGTGAACTAAAAAATAAATTAAACAAAAATAAAAATAAAAGGTATATAGAAATAAAATGTTGGTGCAAAACGTAATATATATATTGTGTAATTAGTTGATATAAGCCTCTGAACTAAAGTCTAATTAGAAATAAGTAAAATTATATTATAAATTGAGTAAAAACAAAAAAAAATTAACCACTGAACTATTTTATCACAAAGGAAAAAAACAAGACAAAAAATGGAACCTTAACCAACCAATCAACAATATTATTGTGAAAGAACTCAACTAAAAACTTAGAAATTACATATATATTTATGTCAATATATATATTTAATCATTTAATAAAAAAAATTGTATCGACTACAAAAACAACTATAACTTGTGAAACAAAATCTAAAAAAAAAATATTTTGTGTAAACAAAAAAAAAAATAAACAAAAGTTTTATATATTTTAAAAGTAAAAGTAAAAAAAAAAAAACACAAATAAAAATATCTTAGAAAATATGATGATAAATAAGTATAGATAAGGTAATAGAAAAGACCCTCCTAGAACTTCGTAAGAAAAATTTTAATTAAAATAAAAAAATGAAAAAAAAATAACTAAAATTATATCACATCTCAACACAACAATATAGACAATTATTGCGTGTAGTATATACAAAAACTAAAAAAAATAACATTATAAAAAAAGAAAAAGTGAGATAAAAAAATAAATGAAAATGTGTACTTGAATCCAATTCAATAATAAATTAATTTAACTTATATATCTTAAAAAATGGATTTGATTTTATTTTTGTTCAAGATATTTAAACAGTAGGCCGAATCCAGGGTGGTAACGGATCACTTTTGGTGCTGCTTTTATATTTTCGTGTTCCCAAAAGCAATTCGCTTTTCTTCTGCCATTTTATGCAAAGCGAAAGGACTTTTCAAATGTTCTGAAAGTGGTTGATGTATAAGTGTCAAATTACGGTGGGTCATTTATACATGTCTATTACCGAAGTCGTCTGGTTTTTTTTTTTTTTTTTTTCTTTTTGAGACTGTGAATTTCTCTATCGTGTCGTTTTTCAAGTGGCATTCCATAACTTACCACGCGACAAATCTGTATACGAAATTTCTATACGATGAAAAAGTAATAGCTATCTGTCAAACTCAAATGAAATTGTCATTGGACGAAAACAAATTGGGTTCAATTTCATAATTAATAATGAATAGTGTAGAAATGATTTAATTTCTTCGAAAACAGACAGCTTTTTTAGAAGCACACCGCTTTCCTCTTTAAAAGCGTAGCATGCTGTCGTTTCGTTGCCGCAGGCTCTACATTCTTATGTTGCGGCGGTCCTTGATATTGTTGGTCCGAAACTACCTCGAATTTAGGCGACACTATCATCTGTATTGAAAATTATGGCGCAAAATTTTAAACAACCTATTATTAAGGCCTTAACGCGGTACTAGTTAACAATTTACTCTGCCTTATCGAGGTAACCGTCGGAGCGGAGTATTCTCCGCAACGCATCTTGGTCGGAAATTCAATTTCAGTTCGAAGTAGCTGTCATCGGAAGAAATTTTAAAGAAATACGACGACGCATTGCGATGGTTACTTCAGATGATCAACTTAACTCATATATCGAAAAAGCGATATATTTTCTATAATTTTTTATTAAATATACCTTAAAGACGTCTTAAAAGATGAAAAATTGGCGAGATAGTGTAATTTATTGTTTATAGAAAGTATTTTTTTCAATTATAATGCGCTAGAGTTTTTAAGAAATGTAATTAGATGCACCGATTTTAAAATCAAAACTATCAAATTCAATATTATTTATTTAAAAAATAAAAAAACATTGCAAGAACGAAAACAATATACACTGACTACCTGACGCAGCTTTAATTCTATAGTTCCCTTCAAGATTGAAGAAACACTTTCGCCTAAATAAAAATGCTTTTGCTTTTGTTTTGGAGCAGATTCAACACAAATACAAAATAAATTATCGGTCTGATGGTGTCACTCCAAACCTTTAAAAAATATATGATGTATTCAAAACTAAAAACAGCCACAACTTCTGGTGTCCTTGCGTAATTTTAGATAATGCAATATCGGGATATTCGCTGGGTAGATTTATCATCCGCTCATATTGCTCTGAACTTTGTTTATTCGTTCTGCCTAAAAACAAAAAACCCACAAGTTAACGTACATAAGGTTTATTTCTTCATTACTTACATTTTAATAAACAATTTCTTTAAAAAGAAAAAACACTTTCCGCAACGAGAACTTGTCGGAGGAATTCGGAGAATATTTTTTTGTATCCATCATAAATAAAACCATTAAAAGTACTTCATCGTATACAAATGGCATGCGTTGAATTTCGTCGGACAGAATTTCCGATCAGACGACCGGAGAATTACCTCGAAGCAAATGTCTCCGATTCGTAGTAAATCGGAGAGAATTCCGTTCCGACGGTTACCTCGTTAGTACAGACTATATACATACTAGTCTACTAACTTTTCATAAATCTTAAACCTTTGTTAACTAGTATAATGCTTATTAAGCAGAAGCAGAACATTTGATTTGGGTTTGAATTTTGATGAACACAATTTATTATTGTTGTTATGCGTTGTAAATTAATTATATGTTGATGCAAACCCAACAAGTGCTCTAAATAAGTATTCCATGTTTATATTTTCATAATTTTAACTTAATTATTTACAAAAAAAAGAAAACAAGATTGTGCACCAGCAGGACTCGAACATGGGCCCGTCGGGTCCATCGGTGATATACTCAGCCCTATCACAGAAACTATCGTAATTAAAAATCTGCTACGAATCACGAAAAATCTGTCATAGAATCCTTCATAGTGGAAAACCTCTTGTGAATTTCGTATCTCTGAGGCCCTCATTATGAATAGCGAACCGAACTTAAAATCATGCGTATTCGCTAATTTAAAAATAGCGATTCGCTCAAACTTAGCTCGCTTTCAAATGTCAAAACTGTATCGAATTCGATTATCGAGGGATTACAAATAGCGAATCTTCGCTAATCCAACCCATGTAAGTGTGATATGCTATCGAATCAAAATATTTAGTGATAACGTAAGCGAAGTGTTGTGCCGGAAAACATTTTCTATTTATTGTTGATAAAAGTTTCAAATTTACTTGTATTAAACTGTAGTAGTTATTTTTCGTAATGACCGATAAAAGAGGACTAATGCAAATCAATTTGCAAAACTAGTTTTTTTGATGGAATCGAACATGGACGTTTGTATGTGAAGGTAAACGTATGTTTGGTTCTTCGAAGAAAAAGCAAAAAGATTATTGGGAACAATTTCCTGTCGAATTAAACTCTTGAGCCTCAGATTCGTGCGGGAAAAGAGATGAATATCGTTACTAAGAAAATATTTTATTGTTAGCATCTTTGATTGATGCTGTACATAGATTTGTGCGGATTATAAGTTAAAGCTGAACCAACAAATTGCATTTAACAAAAAAATGTGAATGTTGGCGGGCCATACTGCCAAATTTCTTTGGCGCCTGACACATGTTGACTATGAAAGTCCCAAACCGAAATCATTGCCGACACAGTTTTGCTAGCAACTACTTCCAAGAAATCTCAATGTGCAAGCCAGTTTTATAAGAGATGGAACTGCATAGACGTTCTTAGCTTTAATACATTCTTTATTTGGATGGGGACATTCAAAAAACCATTCTTGTTCAATCCTAAGTACAAAATAAATCTAATGGAAGACAAAACATTGATTTTTTTAAAATAATTAATTAAATTTTGAAGGCTTACAAATTGTTCGTGAGTTCTATGGGATTAGAGCTATAACGAATGTTTTTCCTCAACCGGCCCATGCTAATTTTTTCTTGCCTTTTCGTTTCAAACTCAATCACTTCAAAATATAAAACGTTGCTTAACATAAATTGTCTTTTTTTTTATTAAATCGTCGAAAAATACAAAATTAAGCAAACAAAACAAAAATTCACAAACAATTTAACGCAACACAAACATCATTTGACGTTTAACCTGTGTTTTCTTTGGAATTAATTTTTGGCACCATTTAATTTTAAGCGACCGTTAAACCAGCCGACAAAACAAGTTTATTGATCAGGAAAATCTAACTTCTTCAAACTCCTGTTGCAGCTCCTCTAAAACGTAGGTACTTAAACGCTTGTTCATTCTGAAATATTTTATAAAACTGACAAAGTTTCCATTTAATTACACAGGGTCAACCGTGGTTCTGCCACACGAACTCTGATGGGTGATTTTGATTGTGTTTTGACTACTTATTCTCATTACATAAACGCACTTATTTTGTTTCGATCACCTTCTGTTTTCTTGTGATGAGGTCAAGTTCATTTTTAGTATGGTAGCGGTAAACACATATGTACAACTGTAAAAAGCGTTATGCTATATATTTGTTTTCGTTTTTGATTAAAATTATTTTGGATTAATTTAACTTCTGTGCTTCTGCGAATATGCCTAGAAAGTGTATTAACAATCCTAACTCCTTTTGTTATATTTGGGGAGAAGTGACTTTCAAAAATCGAAGGCGAAATTTTTCTGAATTTTTTTTAAAGTGTTATGACGAGCAATAAGACCTGTCCCTCATAATGACATTAATTTACCTATACCAGTTCCGTCTACATCGTTTAATGTTGACGAATCACAACCCCACACTTCAAGCCAATTGAGAACTGATGACAATGATGATTCCGAATTTGAAGAAATTCAAGATATCTGATAACTCAAGGTGATCTAAATGACCTAGTTCGCGATTTGAAACTATCAAAAAAGGAGCCAGAACTGTTAGGTTCTCGTTTCAAAGGATGGAATTTGCTACATCGTGAAACCAAAATAAGTTATTTTCGACATCGTGATGAACAAAAGGCTTTTTCTCAAGATTAGGACTTGTTATATTGTAATGATGTAAATTCAGTTATGAACATTTTGAAAATAGAATTTGAACCCTCTCAATGGCGTTTGTTTATCGACTCATCCTAGACGACTTTAAAAGCAGTTCTACTCCTTAACGGTAATGTACTCCCTTATGTTCATTCAGCACATGGTACTAATATGAAAGAAACTTATGATATAATGAAACTAGTACTTGAAGAAATCCCGTCCATATTGGTTCAAAATTTGCGGTGATTTAAAAGTTATTGCCTTACTACGTGGACTGCAGGTGGGTTATACTAAATTTTGCTGCTTTTTGTGTGAATGAGATAGTAGGTACAGAAAAACCCATTACAAGAAAAAATAATGGCCTTCTCGTAACTCCCTAGTTCCTGGGCGGAAAAAAGTAAAACATTCACTACTTGTAAAGCCTGCTGATGTGTTTCTTCCGCCACTCCATATCAAGTTAGGCCGTATGAAAAATTTTGTAAAGGCGATGGATCGCAATGAAAATGGATTTTTGTATTTAAAAGAGAAATTTCCCAAATTAAGCGATCCTAAAATCAAAGAGGGTATTTTTTAGTTGGACCTCAAATCAGGGAATTAATAAAAGATCCGAGATTCGAAGAAAAATTTAACGTCTTAGAAAAATCAGCTTGGCAATGTTTAAAGAACGTGGTTGCAAATTTTTTGCGTAACCGTAAGAGTGAGAACTATAGAGAATTGGTCAACGAGCTTCTATTGACATATGAAGCTTTGGGTTGCAATATGTCACTTAAAATTCATTTTCTAGTTTCACATCTGGATTTTTTCCCAGAGAATTTAGGGGCCGTAAGTGATGAGCATGGAGGAAGGTTCCATCAGGACATTTCGAAGATGGAAAAGCGTTACCAGGGTAAATGGAGCCCAAGGATGTTGGCTGATTACTGTTTGACGCTCAAAAGAGACCAACCGGAAGTCAAATATTCCAGAAAATCATAGACCTTTTCCTTAAAAACCACATTACTTACATATTTTTGCAGAACTTTTTAATATTTTCTTTATATTTATTTTTCTTCACAAAATAAAACTGACACGTGACTAAAAAAAAATAACTGTATTTTCATTCACAACACCAAATACATAGTAGAAACAATAAAAAAGTTCATGTGGCACAACAAAAGTTAAATTTTGTTAACCAGTGTTATTATTTTTAAAGTTTGTTGTCACCTATAAGTAGGTACAAGTTTTCATCCACATCAAATGGATTGCATGCATCTCTCAGTTGTTTTCTTTTGATTTTAAGCTTTTACTTACGCCTTACAGCCTCGTTATTTGCAGCTAACAATTGCAATCTCTATGGAAAACATTTTATGTGTAAATAACAAATGAACAAAGAAAGAAGTTTCATTTTTCGCATTCTAAAAACAAAGGTGAAAATAGGTAGGCGAAAAATGAAATTGAAATTTTCATATTTAGCTGTCCTGTTTTCTTGCATTCATCCTCTCGAATCGACTATAAACAATTTAATTAGAGTTCCGACCGACCGGTACAGCCTACACCAAAGGTCGCCCAACAGGCCCCAGTGCCTAAGGCGCCGGCGGCACAGGCGGATATTATGGGCATTCTGCTCGCCATCCAGGGCCAGTTGACTGGCCTCCAAAACCAGATCAGGGAGCAGGCGACTAGGGTGGATTATCTCTACTCTGTTTTGCCGAGCTTAACGCAACTTAGAGGTTAAGGGCGCGCTGCCGGAGAGGCCCTGTAAGATCCTAGCTGTGAATGTAAATTCACTGATTGGGACCGAACGTAGAGCGAATTTATTCCAATTGCTTAAAGACATAAGTCCAGATGTGTTTATGGCTAGCGAAACTAAGCTTAACCAGAAACATAAATTGACTAACAAGAATTACAATATCGTAAGAAGAGACGGACCCAACTCCACTCAAGGAGGAGGCGTCGCAATCTTTATACGTAAAGGCATTAGTCATAAGGTAATATATAATAGTGATGTGCGAAAATTTCGGACGTTAGAGGCATGCATCATATGCATTCATCTCCAACAGGGGAAGCGAATGTATGTGATCGCTGCCTATGCACCGGAAACACCTCAGCCCACACAGTTTATAACAGAGTTTGAAAAGCTTTTTGAATGCTTAAGATTGAGCTCGGAAGAAAACTTTTACATATTATCCGGTGATTTAAACGCCAAACACATAGATTGCGGAAATGAAATACAAAATCCTCGAGGCAACCATTTGTATAATTGGATGGGTCGATACAACCTTGAGTATCGCCTCGATCTTCTAGCCACAGAGAGGCCATCATTTCCAAGAAGCGGTGCCTATCTGGATCTATTGCTGAAAGACGCAAGACTAACAATTACTGACACTGTGGGTCAACGACCAAGAAATTGTTTACGAACGATCGAGTACGACAGTGACCACTGCGGATTCGCCGCCGTTATACAACTTCCGAACGAGCTTATGGAGTGGGATGAGTATGAGCCTGTGCATATTTACAATTACAGTAAGGTGCGCTGGCCACGCTTCTCCAATGCCTTATTGAGTGAATTACGTTCAAATGGTATAGCCCCACCAAATGACAGGAACCTAACAAATACTAAAATCGACAGATACTTAGAACAAATTGACGGAACGATTCTACGAACAATGAACAGAACAATACCGAAATACAAAGAACGTAACGCAACTGACATGTACCGTAACGCGACAATAGACGCACTTCCCAGACAAAAACGTGTACTACTGACAAGGCTAAAACGCTTGTACAGACGGTTTACTGATACACGAGATCTGGAGATTAGGACACTGAAGTCGTCCATCAAAAACATCAACCAATGGATCAAAGAAAATTATAGGTTGGCTATTAATTTGTTCTGGGACAATAAAATTCGTGCTGTTAACTCTAGCGACCCAAGTATGTTCCCAAAAATTAATTAGATTTTTAGAAGAAAGGATCAAAACGATCTTCCGTGTCTTAAGCTGCAGAGGACGACAGAGAACAGAGACGTACTCCTGACAGCAGGCATAGACCCAGAGGATGCCGTATTGGACGATCACCTCTATATAATCGAAGATCCGCAGGAGAGAGTGGATGCTGTGGGGGCTGCTTTCCAGCAAGTGTACAAGGTGAATGCTAGCATTCGCCCGAATCATGACCTGGAGAACAGAGCTCTGCCTCTTCACTTATGGCTCCGAAACGATATAAGCGAATGGCGATCTGAGAACCTTGGTTTTACCGGGTTTAATGATGAAGATTTAGCAAACGCCATAATCGCCGACCGAAATGGGCCCAGTCCCCTGTTAATTTCGAAGAATGAGCTCCAGCTCATCTTCGATTCATTAAGGAAAACGAATTCAGCGGGATTCGATGGTATATCCAACGTTGTACTACGGCATTTGCCTCAGGAAGCAGTTGACATTTATACCACACTGTTTAACAACGCGTTGAATAATGCATATTATCCAGTGCGGTGGAAGACAGCTGTGGTGCACCCTCTCCCAAAAAAGGGAAAGGACAACTCCAATCCGGCGAATCTCCAGTCGATAAGTCTTCTTCCAAGTATCAGCAAAGTATTTGAAAAGGTTATTAATAGAGCCCTATTCATTGTTCAAGTTGGCGGAGGACAAAAATATTATACCGGATAATCAGTTCGGTTTTAAGGCGGGACAAGATACAATTCATGCCGCGTCTAAACTTGTTTCTGATATCCAATGGAACAAAACTAAAAAGCAGTGTACGGGTGCCTGTCTGCTTGATTTGGAGAAGGCCTTCGACACCGTATGGTTAGAAGGTCTCTATCTAAAGCTAACCAGACTAGGTATAAGTAAACCTCTATTGTATATGCTTTATGACATGCTAAATGGTAGAAAGTTTGTTGTCAAGAGTGGCAATGTAACTTCTACCGCAATCTTTAATATTAATAATGGTCTACAGCAGGGAGCGGTTAACTCGCCGATTCTATTCAGCATTTACACCAGCGATCTGATAGGTAGTCTAACTCAGGCAATTGCGTACGCCGACGATCTAATTGCGTACAGAACAGCTAATAAAATTGAGGTCATTAAAAATCTTTTGCAGAGTGACTTCGACAAGATTCAGCGATATTGTGATGACTGGAAGTTGAAAATCAACTTCCAGAAATCAGAAACTATTTTGTTTAGGACTCCGTTGTCCAGTGCCTCAAGGGATACTAGAAAGAACTGGCGCAAACTGCTGATCGTAGGGCCACATGGACATCCACTGGCGAGTAAAAGTGTAGTAAAGTACCTTGGCATCTGGTTGGATCAGTACCTGTATTTCGACAGACATATAGGTGCTGCTTTGTCCAGATCTAGGGGAGCCTTTGCCTTGAAAACGACTGTTTTATAGCAGCCGTCTTGACAGCAGGGTGAAGGTGATTTGCTACATGGCACTCATCAGGTCGATGTTTGCCTATGAATGGCCGGTGTTATTCAACGTTGACCCATCTCAAATGAAAAAGATTTGGGTGTTTGAGAGGCAATGTCTTAGACTTTGCCTTGGATTACACAGAACACCAGAGTCGGAGTACACAGGATATTATTTCAACCAGGTTCTATACAACGGAACCAACATAAACAGAATAGATAATTTTTTGTTTAAGCTGATTCGGGGTCACGTTGCAAGAGCGTTGTCCTCAACTAACAGCTTAATTTTTGGGGCTTATTACCCCAATAACCAACATTTTGAGAGTGCGCGGTTAAGTGGTTACATCCCTCCCGAGGCATTCCTCTATTTAGACAGTCGAGGGCTGATACAGGATAGAATGGCAGTTCCGCTAATCTACCACGTCAGCCGTAAAACTGTAGATAGCCGACTCCTGTATGGTCGAGACGTCATCGCTCACGGTGGAGAGGAGCGCCTTCGGTTTAGTAGGACTGTGTCCGATCTGGACCGAAGGGATAGGGCGAAACAGGAGAACCAGTTCTGGTGGCTCTCTGAACAGCATCGTGATATTTAAAGTCGATTAAGGTGGTATGTATGCGGAGGCATATGTGCATGTACCTACGTAACTGTACATGTATGTGCGTACGTACATATATGTATGTACGTATGTACAGGTATGGGTGGGTTGCGTGTTGTTGTGTGTCTGCATGCATATAAAAAATAAATAAAAAAAAACGAAAAAAATGCTGCTGTGGCTGTTCTAGTTTTTAAGTAGTTTAAAGCGGTTTTGGGTATTATTACGTATTTTAAGTAGTTTAAGTTATTTTTAGTTAGTATAAGTTATTTATATCTAGTTTGAATTATATTTAGTTTATCTTTAGGTAGTTTTTAAGTAAACAAAAAATAATACTGATACTGATATTGAGTTTTTTTGTAAAAAAATTTTGGTTTAAAAAAAATATAAAATAATTAGATTTAATTAAAATAGTTTTTAAGTCGAAAGACATTAGTTCTAAGAGTTATTGTTTAGTTTAGAGCGCCCGTAAAGTGCCAGTAAATTAGTTGTAAGTTATTTATAAGTAGGCTAGTTTTAAACATTTTTGTCTAGCTTTAAGATAGTTATAAGGGAATATGAAATAAAAATGAATTTACAAAAAAAAATCAAATGGATTGCATGCATCTCTCAGTTGTTTTCTTTTGATTTTAAGCTTTTACTTTCGCCTTACAGCCTCGTTATTTGCAGCTAACAATTGCAATCTCTATTGAAAACATTTTATGTGTAAATAACAAAAATGAACAAAGAAAGAAGTTTCATTTTTCGCATTCTCAAAAAAAAAGTGAAAATAGGTATGCGAAAAATGAAATTGAAATTTTCATATTTAGCTGTCCTGTTTTCTTGCATTCCGCCTCTCGAATCGACTATAAACAATTTAATTCGAGTTCCGACCGACCGGCGCACGTATCGAGTTAGCTCGAAAAACATGAAATAAGAACACCTATTCTTAGATGTTGGCTTTTTTTTCTTCTTGTTAACTCAAGGCTGTATATGGGAAATTTATGTTTAACAAAATCCTATTTAATGCTATTGACACAGCAAAACCCTTCAATTTTATTCAGCCCTATAAAAACGGACCGAATTTATCTGAGATCAAATTTAACCAAAATTTTAACGCAATTGACACGGCCTAAGTATATTTTACCCGAAATATTTGTAAACATATATTATATTAAATATTAACAATTGATATGAACTGAAATTTGTTTCTTTAATTGGAGTTGATTTGACGTAAGACAGCTGATTTCGAAATTGAGAAAGAGAGCGTTGAACGAGTAAGACTTTTTCGATTCCATTCGGATTCTTTGTACACAATTTTTCGGGGTTTGTAGCGTAACAAGCCATTCGGAGATTTTTCACGATGGAATCTGTAATAGGACTTTTATTATGCCATATGGATTTAGTACTATACTAAAAAATAAAGTAGCCATTTGGTGATTTTAAATTTAGCCAAATGTTAAGAAGTTAGTACGAGCTAAACTCGTTTAAAATTAGCAAAATCCTCTTTCTAGCCTAGTATAACACTAAAAATGATTTAACATATTACTAAATCGTTTAAAATTTTGCGCCTATATCTATTAAATAGTAAAGTGAAGTGTCTTCAGCCTGAATTTGGGTTAACGTGGGTTCCGATGCAGTTGTCAAGGGACATCCCGTCCCGATGTGATTTCCGTTTGGACTCGACCACTTTTTGATGACATCATTTTCCAGTAAGGCTTGCAACTAATTTGGGCCTCCTCCAGCGACCAATTTTACAGATCATACACTACATACATATCATTCATCATTCATCATACCCCAAATCGATTGTCATACATTACATCAAAATGTCTGTTTCACAGATACCATTGGAAGGTAGTGTATGATTCCTTTATACCTTCCATGAAAATGTATGATATTGCACATCCAACAAAATGCAGTAGAGCTCCTTTACCAATACAACAAATCCTACTGACTCTGCACTGGCTTGGGAACGGCAGCCAATACCATGGCTTAGGAAATATACACGAAAAAGGTTACTGCACTCATTTCGGAACGTCTTTTAGGTAGTTTATTTGTAATATACATATTTGTTATAAGACTTATTTACATACATATATATTTATTAAAGCGAGGAGGTAGCATGGCCTTACAATGCAAACGTCGTAGCACAAGAATTTTTCAGAATTGCAGGAATGCCTCGCATTTGTGGAGCAGTTGATGGTACATTAATACTGTTGATCGATAAGGCAGTCATTCCATAAATGTAATGCTAGTTGCGGGTGCTGACTATCGGTTCTACGCAATCAATTGCAACTACCCCGGATCGGTACATGATAGCCGTGTTTTACAGTGTAGTCGGTTTTATCAAAAATGGAATAGTGAAGAGTGGCGTCCATTTCCAGGTGCTATTATAATTGGTGATTCTGTCTATCCATTAAGGAAATGGTTGTTTACTCGTAATGTTCCACTTGCTATTGAAGACGGAGTGGCAAAGCATCGTTTTGTATGCAAACTAAAAAAACCCAGCAAGTAGTTGAGTGTAGCCTTGGACAATTCAAACACATTTTTCATTGTTTAAACGGACTGCGTTTAAGATCGGCACTTAGCTGTGCAAAAGTAATTAATAATGCGTTGTATTGTACAATATAAGGAAAAGGATGACAAATGACAATGAAATTTTTTTTCCAAACGATGACGCAGAAGACCATGGCGACTAGAACGAAAAACATAATCTCAATGAAAACGAGAATACCCAAGCAATAACGGCGTTAATTGAATACATTAATATTTTCAATAACTAGTTTTGTTTTAATGAATTAATCCGAATTCTAATATCTGTAATTTTGTTTTCATTTTTGGCGGGTGCAAACAAAATTTTAAAATTTTTGATAGAGCTGCACAAATTAAAGTCTAGTTGGCAAAAAAAGAAAATTCTCAGTAAAGTTTTAATAAGCACAAAAAAAAACAATTTTAATATGTAATCACTTTATTATTTTTGTTTGCGAGTACAAATTTGCTGAGTTACACAAAAAAACACGGTTATTATTAAGAAGATATCGTGCTCGTGATAAAAAAGGCTCTTGGCTGTTGGCCACAGACTCTATAAGGAATCTAGAGAGTTACAAATTTATTTATTTATTTAAATCTATCAAGTACATCAAAACTTTCTTAGATTGATAAAATAATACATATATGTACATAGATAATAAATTAAGTTCACTAACAACTAAAATATAAAACTTATAAATAATTTAATATTGTGGCTTTACATAACTCCCTATTAATGTTAAAGTCGATTAAATGAAAATTTTGATTAAAATAAAAACAAGAATTGGTTATGGGTTTATTCTGGCCATAGTTGGTGTAATGTCTAGGGATGTTGAAGAATTCGTTTTCTCTAGGTCTAAGGCAGCGTTGAGGTGCATAAAAACCAAAAAAAGAAAGCAGAGTTGAACAGTCAATATGACCAGATATGACATCATGAGCAAACATAGTTAAATAGTACGATCTCCTTTTATCAAGGGGCTTTAAATCAATAAGTTGACATCTCGTTTCATACGAAGGCATTTGCGAATATGAGTAAAGTTTGCGGAGAGCACATTTTGTGAACTTTTTATGAACCCTTTCAATGCGAAACATAGTTGTGTTGTGGTAAGGGCACCAAACAACAGAACAATATTCAAGAACAGAACGAACTAGTGCAACGTACAATGATTTAAAGGTATACGGATCTGTAAAATCCTTTGAGTTTCTCATAATAAAGCCAAGCATTGCGTTAGCTCTAGAAATTATATATTCAATATGAGAATTAAATTTAAGCCCAGGGTCAAAAATAACCCCCAGATCTTTTTGCAAATATAACCTTTTAAGACTAGTATTGGAAATGGTGTAATCAAATATTATTGGAGTTTTTATTCGATGAAAAGTCATAACTGAACATTTATTAGTATTCAAATGCAAGCGATGCTTGCTACACCACTCAGTTACACTTTCAATATCACTTTGAAGTTGAATACAATCTTGCAAGTCTCTAACTTCCATAAAAATCTTAAAATCGTCTGCAAATAATAGCTTTTCAGCTTTTAAGATAACAGAAGGTAAGTCATTTATAAAAATTAAAAATAGGAGTGGACCAAGATGGCTTCCTTGGGGCACTCCTGAATAATTATTTATAGTTTAAGATGAAATACTACCTACTTTTACGGATTGAGTGCGATTGATAAGATAGCTTCTTATCCATTTTAAGAAATTTGAATGGAAACCCATGCCTTGTAATTTACATATAAGAACGTTATGTTGAACGCGGTCAAGCGAAATCTGTGAAAATGACATCTACTTGATTTCTAGTTTCCATGAATTGAAGGCAATAACTAGTGAAGATTGACAAATTTGTAGCAGTTGACCTTCCACCTACAAAACCATGCTGAAATTCAGATATATAGTTCTTTATCAATGCATAAATTTTCTTTTTTACAATAGCTTCAAAAATTTTAGGTATGACTTGAGGCTTAGCTATTGGCCTATAATTTTCGACTGCCTGTTTAGATCCAGATTTATGAATAGGAGATATGAAGGAGTGTTTCCAGCAATCCAAAAACACACCTTCAGTAAGAGAAAGATTGAAAATTAAATGAAGAGGAATAACGAAGCAAGATTTTAGTTTTTTAAGAAAGATTGGCGCTAGGCTTACAGAGTCTTCAAGAGATGATAATTCAAAAAGAATCTCTTCATTCGAAATTGATAAAAAAACCCAAATCCAAGGTGGACCTAACTTCACTTAGAAATTCAAGATCAGAATCCCCCAGAACAAAATTCGATTGAAAGTAGCTTGCAAAAAAATCGAAGATTTGATTAGGGTCACTACTAGTTACTTTGTTATAGCTCATAGTTGATTGAAATTATTTCTGTAAGGATAAAGGGTGGCTCACGAATCGTGCTATAAAAATAAAATGTAATAACTTTTTTTCAGTGTGAGTAATGGGCTTATTTTTTTTATTTTATAGGCTACTATTTAGATTTATCAAAATGAATGCTTGGGATTCTGAAAAAAGGATTTGGATAGTGCAGCGATACCATTCTTTGCAGTCCGCCATTTCCGTCCAAAGGGAATTTAGGCTGGAGTTTGGCGGTACTCCCCCGAGTAGATGGACCATTATGAGGATGGTGAACATGTTTGCCGAATCTGGAAGCATCGAACGAAGACCGTATCATCGACATCCCAATATTCTGGTTCAGGATACAATCGTGGCTGTTGCATCGGCAATACAGGCAAATCCAAGTGTTTCGACTCGAAACTTATCGGGCCAAAGTGGAGTTAGCAGACGGTCATTACAACGGATACTTCATGATGACTAAAGCTTGTTTCCGTACAAAGTCCAAATCACAAGCAAGTTAAACCCTCAGGAATTACCTGTTCGCCTAGAATTTTGCCGAAAAATGATTGCAACGGCCGAAGAAGACAACACATTGATAAATTGTTTGTTCATGTCTGATGAGGCCCATTTTGAATTAAACGGCAATGTTAACGTAAAATTGCCGTATATGGAGTGAATCTAATCCAGAAATGCTCCAAGAGACGGAACTGCACCCAGAACGAGTCACTGTGTTGTGCGCAGTTTCATCAAGGTGTATTGTCATACTTCTTTGAAGAAAACGGTGTAACATAAACTTTCAATGGGGACCGTTATATTGAAGGAGTTTTTTTACCCACAACTTCACCGAAGACGTATCCCTTTCAGCAGGATTTGGTTTCAACAAGATGGAGAGAGTGCACACGCATAGAGAAACTAACATAGAGGCACGACTACGGGGGTTCGTTCTCTTTCACCCTACAAGCTAAATTGAGAGGCTTTCCTCCGTTTCGATAAGCATGTTGCCCGTGCATTTTAAATGGAGCAGACACCAACACAGAAACGGAGGAGTGCTCATTTGCACTTTAAGTAGATATGGTGAGCTTATATATTCAAAATGTAAATCCGTTAAATTCAAAATTTAAAAAATTAATTGCTTTTTAGTTAAATTCTAATTTTAAAGGCCTTTATCAAACAAAAAACATACTAATAAAATCTTTTTGTTGATTCTGATTTACAAATTCAGCAATATTTATTAGTTGTATGTTCAAAATTAAGAAAATCCAATCAAAAAGTAGAAGCAAACCATAGCATATGAATGCGCGCGTGCCTAAATTCCACAACAACAAAAGAACCAGTTTACTCAATTCGAGGTGAGTATTTTGACAGATGACAAAACAATAAAAAAAAAATATTCAATTTCAGAACAAATATCGGAAGTGGGTAAGTTTTATTTTATTTATTACGTATTTTATTCTGTAATAATTTGGTTATAATATATTTTAGTTGTTTCATAAAAATTTTACTAACAAATTTTTTGTAACTATTATATTACAGCCAACTCGCAGCAGGCGCAATAAAAAGGCAGAAACAGCAGGCGAATTCTGTGAAAGTTGACGGCAGCAAGCCAACAATATTTTCATCCCGATTCGCGTATTCTTCCAGCTCCGCGATGATACTACTGCATGAAGATCATCACTCACTCTACATCCAAAATAAAGCCCCTTAAACCGCAAAGAGGACCAGCAGGCAGTGGATCAGTTGCTGCAAAGCGGGGTGAAGAAGTCTGGAAAGAAGTTGTTCTGATAGGATCCACTTAGCAACAAACTTCTTCAAATTTATCTTTGTGTCCAAAAATCAGGTTCTGGCTCAGATATAGTGCTTTGCAAACTATATCATTGGATGTTATACCAACCTTTTGCGTTTGCCGCACCTGGGGCTAACAGTGGGTAGACGTTTGCGCGAAACTTATCCAACAAAAGTCACAATACTAGTGGAGGAGAAAAACAATGTTCAGGTGGTAACGAGCAACAACCACCCTCTTCCATACAGAACCAAATGTCAACTTTGTTCCATAAATCTCCAAAGAAGACTTCAAGCAAAGGATCAAGAAATAATTCTAGCATGAATACCCTGGCAGGTCCAATTGGTACGTTTAATGTAGGTGAGGCTGCCGTAAGCATAGTAGTCGGGGCAAGTGCAGCCAAGCAGACACAAACACAATCACTGCAACAAGTCCGTTCTGTACTACCTTTGGGGCAGCAAACAATTGTGGCTAGCTGCCAAACTTTAACGCACAGAAAAACTCACCCTGTAATGATTTCAATTTAATCACAAGTTTATGTGCCGCAACAGTATCTGGTGAAAATTTTCTAAAAGAAGATCTCTGCTTATACAACCAATGTAATATCCAAATGATATAGTTTGCAAAGCACTTTATCGTAACTCAACTTGATAGATACAAATCATTGATTACTGTGTCGAGGTAATTAGAATTCGTGATCCAAAATGTGTAGATTGCAAGGATTTCTGTCCTCTCTAGTGCAAGTGCTTTTGATGTAAATGGTTTGCTCATCCCGGGAGACGAATATCCAGATACTATTGTTAAAAAAATTTGCTTTATGAAATGGCCTACAGAAGTCTTGGCCCCAATCGCACATATGTTCGTGTAAGCAGAATTCGTTAAATTTTTTAATATCCGAAAAAGATAATTCGATTTTTTTATTTATTTCAGATATATTCTCTGAAAAAAAGCCGAGGAGACATTTGTCCACCATTTAAACTACTACACACAGTACTTGTGGGAGTTTGAATTGACTCCATAGCTGGTAAATACGAGTAGTCTGCATTACAAGTAAGGACAGCCGTTGAACATGAACGTGAAATGTTCCTGGCTTCTTTGAAGAGCAAGGAACAATCATTCTGCTCCCAATTAATACATAATTTCAAACACTTTTTCTTTCTTTCTAAAGTCAGACTTCATTTGGTCACTTGCATTGATAATATCTTGGTATCTTGATTCAAAAGTATACATGCTTAAAGAATGTTGCAAAATACTTCGGAGTGCAACATCTACAAGGATCAAAGTGAGTATATTTTAAATTCAAATGCCAAACATATTTCAAAATTAAAAATGCAATAAGCATTTATGTCTGTATGTTTTTTTTTACTTGCGATTATAGGTACTATAAGGCAAGTTATGCATTCGTAAAAAAAATCTAACAATCAAACATGACATACGATCATAGAAAACACCAAAAAAGTTGTTCCCTCAATTCTGTCTGTCTGTCCTCGAGTCTGCAGCCTAAAGAGTTTGATGAATTTACTTCACACTTGCTACATATTGTTTTTTCAGTAATACGCCCGTACGTTTTTTTTTTTTTTTTTTTAAACGACAAACAACGTAGCTCCCATACATCGTATACGTATTTGGTAGTTTTTTGACATTATCTTGAATAGTTTAAAAAACTATATTACTTCGATACCTCCCATACAAATATTAAAAAAACATTAAGAACTAAAATGCATGACTGGATCCTACGAACTTCATCTTGTATAGCTAACAATTGACGCTACTAACGTAGCTAAACATTGACGCTCGTAGTAGGTATATATGTACATACATAGAATTGTATGTAATGATTGATTCAAAGAATATTTACATAGGTACCTACCTACAAATGAATATTTAAATCGAAATTATGGATTAATAATATCCTTACATAATTTGATAGCGAGGTTAATTTATACTCAGAACAGTTACAATCATCGAAATCAAGCTAGTAGTTTGGAAATTAGAGCATTGCGTAAGTACTGATTTAAAGATTTTTCTTGATATCAGTAGAAATTTCTTGGATTTGCTACTTTTTACAAGCTGTCATTTCCAAAGTACTTGCTTGATCTCGATGATTGTAACTGTTCTGAGTGTTAATTTACCTCAGCATATGGCTATAATACTTACATATGTGTCATTGAGACACACAACATTACATTTCCCTTAAAAAGAAAAGAATTTTCTTGAACACCCATAAAGAAAATGTAATCGAAAAAAATTAAGTGAATTACAATTCTTAAGCTATATACACATATATATACATCAGGAGAACAATTTAAAATATTGAGCCCAATGTATTTAATTATAATATCTGGTAATAATGACTTCCTGTTGGGCTTCATTGTTTGTATGGTCTGACCTTGTTGTTCGTCATGATTTTGAGATGAATGGCATGCGCTGTTTATCCTACAAAATTAAAAGAAAAACAAATACTAAAAAATACATCAAATTAGGTTTTTTTGTATTTAACGTACCTTATTTCTACTTGGCTGAATGCTGATCCACAGACAGACCAAAAATCTGTTTAGAAGCTACAGATACAGACCGAGGTGTTTCGGTCAACATGTGCATATCGATCTCGTTCATGAGATTGCCACTCACGATATATTTCTACCAAAAAGATAATATGTCTACTTACTCAGCGATTCCTTCTGCTTGGCTGAATGCTGATCCACAGACAGACCAAAAATCTGTTTAGAAGCTACAGATACAGACCGAGGTGTTTCAGTCAACATGTGGATATCGATCTTGTTCATGAGATTGCCACTCACGATATATTTCTTCCAAAAAGATAATATGGCTACTTACTCAGCGATTCCTTCTTTCAGTTTATCGAGATCTCTGAAAGTTTATAAGAAAAACATCGATTAGATATGAATTTGCACTTGCAAAATAAAGGTTTACTTACTCTGTCATTTTGCTGGGGAAATTGTTTCCGGAGCTTGTGTTATACCAAGACATGTCCTGTCGAAGAATAGATTCCAAGAAAAGCTTTCTAATGCGACGGATCTAAGAAAATATATATACGACCACAGACAATCCAGTCGCTGCTGTACTACAGCAACAACCCGCCACTACTAATGGCTCATTGTATTGTTGTTTCTCTTTACATAGACGAGACCCTTCATGTGGCAGCGAATCGCTTATTCGTGAGATTTCACATTGTGTCTGCCAATGTGAGGCCTCCTTTTCTAAATAACCAATTCGATCTTCACTTTTTGTTGATGGATTAGTTTTTGTGTAAAGTGGAGTATTAGTGGTATCACTCCCAGATGGACTAAGTACGTCTTCACTCCCAATCTAAAAAAAACAACAAAGCAATTATAGAAAACAAGAGACAATTAAGTTTGGTTTCTGAGTTTCCAATCTAAGATATACCTTTGGATGTACGCTTTCCATCGGATCTCCGTCATTGTGGTCAAATCTTTATCAAACAAACATAAAAAACAATTTTTTTATAGTTATATATATTTCTTCCATTGAAATAAAGAATAATTAAATAATATCAAATAAAACTTACCAAATGTGAAAAAAACTATTATTTATGTTTTGGTAATTAGAAATGTCAAACAGACTTTTGACAAACCAACAAAAAAAAATTATCTGTCAGTTTGAGCAATAGGGTTTTTTAATCCACCACTCACATGTATTCACGGATAGGAAAAAATGAGTAAATTAAGAGAGTTTTCTCTTACTCACCTAAAACAAATTTGCGGGTGTTATAGGCAAAGGGGGTACGAGTCGCGCCTCGTACCCCTCAGACAAACAGACAGACAAACGGAATTGAGGGAAACACTTTTTTGGTGTTTTCTATGATCGTAAACGTAATGTCATGTTTGATTGTTAGTTTTTTTTTACGAATGTATTTATAGTACCTATAATCGCAAGTAAAAATACATATGTAAGGTACATGCTTATTGCAATTTTAAGTTTTAAATATGTTTCGTTTAATGTAAAATATTCACTCTCACTTTGTTCCTTGTATTGAAAGCTTATAGATGTTGCATTCCGACATAGAAAGTGTTGCAAGGTTTTTAAGCATGTATACATTTGAATCAGGATACCAAATATTACCAATGTAAGTGACCAAAGGAAGACTGACTTTAGAAAGATGCAGCAAAGTGAAACTAACATAGAGGCACGACTTCGTGGGTTCGTTCTCTTTTAGCCTACAAGCTAAATTGAGAGAATTTCCTCCGTTTCGACAAGCATGTGTTAGTTGTCCGTGCATTTTAAATGGAGCAGACACCAACACAGGCTTATATAAACGGAGGAGTGCGCATTTGCACTTTTGGTAGATATGGTGAGCTTATATATTCAAAATGGAAAGCCGTTAAATTGAAAAATTAATTGCTTTTTTAGTTAAATTGTATTTTTAAAGGCCTTTATCAAACAAAAAACATACTAATAAAAGCTTGTTGTTGATTCTGGTTTACAAATTAAGGAATATTTATTAATTTTGTGTTCAAAATGCGTAATGCGTACGTGCCTAAATTCAACCACAAGAAAAGACCAGATTACTCAATTCAAGGTAAGTATTTCGACAGATGTCAAAACAATAAAAAAAAGATTATAAAATATCAAAACCAATATCCGAAGTGAGTTATTTTGTTAATTTCACATTTTATTCTTTATTTAAATACATGTAATTTATTTTATTTGAATGAAAAACTCTTCCATTAAATTATGTGCTACTGATTTACTTCTGGTATAAGACGAAGAAGTGATCACAAGACGAAGAAGTGATCACAAGACGAAGAAGTGATCACAAGGCGAAGAAGTACCACATCACCCAATGTATCCGAAACTTTGAAATTCCAAATGAAATGTATATTTCCTCCATCCTCAATGGTTTAAAGCAATAATAATTATGTGACTAACTCGGCGGTTGATATAATATTTAATATTTTTAGCTAAAACTGAAGGCATTTATGGCCTTTCTAAATGTCTTACTACTAGTTGGTAAACTCAGGCACTTCCAAGAGATGTATTTGTATACCAAGCAGTTATGAAATCGGTTGGTATTAAAAAAGTTTTGCACCATTGCAACATCAACAACAGGCGCACCAAAAGTGGTTCTGCATAATTTCAATAAAGCCTATTCTCCATCGGCATTTCATTTCGGCCAAAATATTTCAACATAAAATATTAAAGATTAATAAAACGTTTATCTGCGAATTTATTCATTATTGAAATACATTGATCTCTCTGTGGAACTAAAAATTCAACAAAATGAGTCACCTCTTCCGCAGGTGAGGTCCCTTCTTAACGAGCAAACGCCCGACGTGAAGGTTTTTGCTCCCAAGAAGATCTATAATATGGTCTATGAATTTTGGACAGAAATATCCGAATCAATTGGGAAAATTGAAAGACTCCATGAAGATCAAGCATTCCCAGAGAATAAGCTTGTAGGCATTGTAGGATCGAAGGTTTTCTACTTACGCTCTCGGCGCTGTGGACTTATTTGATGTGGCCCGCAAAGAGTATACCGAAACCTTCATCGATAAGTGCATTATTTTCTAAATCGCTCAGTGCGTGACTTTCATTGAAACTCCTTAGGAAGCCAAACCGGTGGATAACCGACTCGAATCATCAACCGTATGATCCAACGGTGTTTGGACGATGGACAATTTAGTCAAGTACTAGGAATTGCCCTAGAAACAACTCGTCGCATGGACATTTTTGAGGCTTCCATTATGAAGTTATGAAATATCAAACGAATTGTTTTTTTTTGTTTTAATTGATATAATAATATCGATGTGATTATTGATTTCTATTTAAAATTTGTGCACAATAATATTGTCCGGAAAAGAGTCGAGAACGTACATACATCCTTAGTACATCTTTTATAAACGTCTGACAACAATGCCTTCACGCCCACCCGCACAAAGAGCTAAAGATATAAAACAGACAGCAGCACAGAAGCGGCATGCTCGTGTTGCTAATTGGACAAAAAATGTAAATTTATTTGACAAAGTCTACATTATAATTCCCATAAATGAGCTATTACATTGGTTTTTGGCGATGATTTGCTTCCCTATGCTCAAGGGGCCGGTAACCTTTGACACAAATGAACCAATTATTCCGCAACAAATAACAAAAAAAGTAAGTAATCACTAGATCCATTTAATTTTGTTTAACGAAATTTAAAGAAAATTTTTTTTTGTTTACAAAAGTTTCTGAAAAGAAGCTGTCTCTTCCCACGCCTCTTTCAAAACGAGAAGAAACCGTCTGTTTGGGAAAAGAAGATAGTGATCGTGGTAAAGCTGAAGGTGACGATAGTGATTTACTATGTGCAAACGGATTATGAACTAGGTGGGCTCTCAAACATTTATAAGAATATATATCTTTAAAAATCAAATGAATATAAAGTTTTTTATATGTATCTACCTAACCTTCACCATCCAACACATTCATTATACATTATTATGTACCTACATACATATTTACATACCTAGGCTCCCCATATCCATGTAGTGTAGGTACATATTACCATAATAATTTACAGAATTAAAATCCATAACATAGATTTAAATATACATTTGTAGGTAGGTACCTAGCAACTATTCCCTGAAACATACAATAATTCTATTCATTATACTAAGAACTTACCTACATCGGCTTTAAACTTACCTAATGATAATTGGACCTACATCCTAACAGCGTCAAAGTTTAGTTACATTAAAGGAAACTCGAAATTTAAAACTAATAAAACGGCCCTTTCACAGAATCCATCGCAATCGAACATCTACTACGAATTCTGAAAAATCTATCATAGCATCCATTAGTAGTCGAAAATCATAAGACCGGATTTCATAATCTCTAAATATTTACAGATTGTTTAATTTTTATTTTACAGATAGTTTTTGTTGGAAATTTGCTGCGTGTGAATCCAATTTCTATTAAACTGCTTGCCTATGCCATGGAGCCTTGTGTTCTTTGATTCAGTTCAATGGAGAAATATCTGCTGCAGTCAATGAGACAGATGACGACACACACACAAACACCGACGACGCGAAGCACATGCGACAACTGTTGTAGATGATTCTCCCTCACAAACTGCTACATCATCTTCAACAGAAGACACCACATCATCCAGACGATCTCGTACTGTGGAGTTGTTAACACGTTTTCGGCTTCCCAGTCTTTTGCAAATTAAATTTCGGGTGTGAGTTTAAGTGTAACGTTAAATCAACATTTCTCAGGTGGTGCAGTAGCACAAAGGTAGAGTGGCCGACCGAAAATCCGAGGGTCGCCAGTTCGATTCCCAGCCGGGCGTCAGAACTTTGCAAGCTTTTTTTACAACCGTGAAGTGGAAAACTTTATTGGTTGGGAAAACGAGCAAAGGAGAAGGAGTTTAAGCACCGGGGCATCGAAAGGTATCCTAGGGCCAATGAGGCCAGCGATGGCATCAGCTGAGGGAACATCGAAAGATGTTCCACCTACAAGCAGTGATTCTGCAGCAACAACAACAACGGCAACATCATCCGATGCTTACCAGAAGCGCAGAAAGAGGATCATGTGCGCACCAAATTTGGTAAAGAGGAGATCCACGGCCACCTCAGCAAAGCTGCCAGCTGGGGTGAAGACGTCGGATATAGACGAGACGTCAGAGGCAGCAGGGCAAACCCAGTTAGTCACTTCACCCGAAGAGGGTATTGAATATATGTCTGAGGAAGGAGTAGGTCACTTCACGACGGCGATAGTACTGCCTTCGTGAACCTCTCCGCATGAGAGGCGTCATCTGAGGAGGACGACGACGAGGAACAGAGAATGGTCGCTTAAATTGAAGCAATGGAGGCACAAATCCAAAGTTTGAAAAGCCAACAAGATCTTATAGTTCTCGCCGTTAAGGCCAAGCTAGAAGCGCGCCGAGCGAAAGAACTGAAAGAAGTCGAGGAAGAACAACAACAACAGCAAAAAGAACAATTACAAAAACAACAGCCACAGCAACAGCCAAAACAACAACAGCAAAACTAACAGCAACAGCAGGAGACACAATCCCAGAAACAACCGCAACAAAAACAGCAGCAGCAGAATCAACAGCAGCAGAAAAGTCAGTCTCAGCAGCAGCAGCCACAGCCGCCGATTACGAAAAAAGAAAAGGTGCCACCCATAAATACTTATAAATGGAGTTACAGGATACCATAAATCTGTGTAAGTTGGCCATAGGTCAAAACTTTACCATAAAAAGATTGAATAATGATAGGCATTCTATCCATTGCCTCACACTGTAACAGCACAAAAAAATTAAAGCGTTGCTAAAAGAAACCACTACTGAATTCTTTAGTTTCACCCCTAAGACCGAAAAGTTTCAAACGGTCCTTTTGAAGGGCATAGACTCCTGCACGGAACCTCAGTTGCTGCTTGCCTATGCCATGGAGCCTTGTGTTCTTTGATTCAGTTCAATGGAGAAATATGTGCTGCAGTCAATGAGACCGATGACGACACACACACAAACACCGACGACGCGAAGCACATGCGACAACTGTTGTAGATGATTCTGCCTCACAAACTGCTACATCATCTTCAACAGAAGACACCACATCATCCAGACGATCTCGTACTGTGGAGTTGTTAACACGTTTTCGGCTTCCCAGTCTTTTGCAAATTAAATTTCGGGTGTGAGTTTAAGTGTAACGTTAAATCAACATTTCTCAGGTGGTGCACTAGCACAAAGGTAGAGTGGCCGACCGAAAATCCGAGGTCGCCAGTTCGATTCCCAGCCGGGCGTCAGAACTTGGCAAGCTTTTTTCACAACCGTGAAGTGGAAAACTGTATTGGTTGGGAAAACGAGCAAAGGAGGAGGAGTTTAAGCACCGGGGCATCGAAAGGTATCCTAGGGCCAATGAGGCCAGCGATGGCATCAGCTGAGGGAACATCGAAAGATGTTCCACCTACAAGCAGTGATTCTGCAGCAACAACGGCAACATCATCCGATGCTAACCAGAAGCGCAGAAAGAGGATCATGTGCGCACCAAATTTGGTAAAGAGGAGATCCACGGCCACCTCAGCAAAGCTGCCAGCTGGGGTGAAGACGTCGGATATAGACGAGACGTCAGAGGCAGCAAGACAAACCCAGGTAGACACTTCACCCGATGAGGGTATTGAATATATGTCTGAGGAAGGAGTAGGCCACTTCACGACGGCGATAGTACTGCCTTTGTGAACCTCTCCACATCAGAGGCGTCATCTGAGGAGGACGACAACGAGGACCAGAGAATGGTCGCTTAAATTGAAGCAATGGAGGCACAAATCCAAAGTTTAAAAAGCCAACAAGATCTTATAGTTCTCGCCGTTAAGGCCAATCTAGAAGCGCGCCGAGCGAAAGAAATAAAAGAAGTCGTGGAAGAACAACAACAACAGCAAAAAGCACAATTACAAAAACAACAGCCACAGCAACAGCCAAAACAACAACGGCAAAACTAACAGCAACAGCAGCAGACACAATCCCAGAAACAACCGCAACAAAAACAGCAGCAGCAGAATCAACAGCAGCAGAAAAGTCAGGATACCATAAATCTGTGTAAGTTGGCCATAGGTCAAAACTTTACCATAAAAAGATTAAATAATTATAGGCATTCTATCCATTGCCTCACACTGGAACAGCACAAAAAAATTAAAGCGTTGCTAAAAGAAACCACTACTGAATTCTTTAGTTTCACCCCTAAGACCGAAAAGTTTCAAACGGTAATTTTGAAGGGCATAGATTCCTGCACGGAACCTCAGGTGCTCTTAAGTGAACTCCGCCAAAAACCGAATGACGATCTCGATTTTATCGGGGTCAAGCCGTTCGCTACAGTTAGAGCTAGGCGGGAGAAGCGGAGTCTTCCCTTCTTCCTTGTTCAACTCTCACCCAGCAGCAAACTGGATAGCTTGAGGAGTATCTCTGTCCTCAACTACCAGGTTGTAACTTGGGACAAATTAAAAAGGTGCGGCGACATGCTTTAATGCATGCGCTGCCAAAGGTTCGGCCACGCCGCAGCAAACTGTGAAATGCAGTCACGCTGCCTTAAGTGTGGAGAGAACCACAATGCAGATGAATGCGAGTTAGGAAGGGAACGGGTCGAAGATAGAACCCAGCTTAAATGTGTACTCTGCCGAGGCGACGGACACCGCGCTAATTACCGGGGATGCCCGACGTTTTAGCTTATAAAGAACAATAAAGCAGCAAAGCAAACAGTGGTAGAAAAGCGTCCAACAGTGCGCCCTCCTACAACAATGAACGTCAAACCCCAAATTTCTTACGCCCAAATGGCGTCAGGAAGGGGAAGCACGGTAGAGCCTACACAAAAGGTCGCCCCACAGGCCGCCGTGCCTAAGGCGCCGGCGGAACAGGCGGATATTATGGGCATTCTGCTGGCCAACTAGAGCCAGTTGACTGGCCTCCAAAACCAGATCAGGGAGCAGGCGACTAGGGTGGATTATCTCGACTCTGTTTTGCCGAGCTTAACGCAACTTAGCGGTTAAGGGCGCGCTGGCTAGGAGACGCCCTTTAACATCCTAGCTGTGAATGTAAATTCACTGATTAGGACCGAACGTAGAGCGAATTTATTCGAGTTGCTTAAAGACATAAGTCCAGATGTGTTTATGGCTAGCGAAACTAAGCTTAACCAGAAACATAAATTGACTAACAACAATTACAATCGTAAGAAGAGACCGACCCAACTCCACTCAAGGAGGACTCGTCGCAATTTTTATACGTAAAGGCATTAGTCATAAGGTAATATATAATAGTGATGTGCGAAAATTTCGGACGTTCGAGGCATGCATCATATGCATTCATCTCCAACAGGCGAAGCGAAAGTATATGATCGCTGCCTATGCACCGGAAATACCTAAGACCACATAGATTGGGGAAATCAAATACAAAATCCTCGAGGTAACCGTTTATATAATTGGATGGGTCGATACAACCTTGGATATCGCCTCGATCTTCTAGCCACATAGAGGCCATCGTTTCCAAGAAGCGGTGCCTATCTGAATCTTTTGCTGAAAGACGCAAGAATAACAATTACTGACATTGAGGTCAACGACCAAGAAATTGTTTACGAACGATCGAGTACGACAGTGACCACTGCGGATTCGCCGCCGTTATACAACTTCCGAACGAGCTTATGGAGTTGGATGAGTATGTGCCTATGCATACTTACAATTACAGTAAGGTGCGCTGGCCACGCTTCTCCAATGCCTTATTGAGTGAATTAAGTTCAAATGGTATATCCCCACCAAATGACAGGAAACTAACAAATACTGAAATCGACAGATATTTAAAACCCATTGACGAAACGATTCTGCGAACAATGAGCAGAACAATACCGAAATACAAAGAACGTTACTCAACTGACATGTACCGTAACGCGACAATTGACGCACTTCACAGACAAAAAAGTGGACCACTGACAAGGCTAAAACGCTTGTACAGTCGGCTTACTGATACACGAGATCTGCAGATTAGGAAACTGAAGTCGACCATCAAAAACATCAACCAATTGATCAAAGAAAATTATATGTTGTCTATTAATTTGTTCTGGGACAATAAAATTCGTGCAGTTAACTCTAGCGACCCAAGTATGTTCCCAAAAATTAATAAGATTTTTAGAAGAAAGGATCAAAACGATCTTCCGTGTCTTAAGCTCCAGAGGACGACAGAGAACAGAGACGTACTCATGACAGCAGACTTACACCCTGAGGATGCCGTATAATCGAAGATCCGCAGGAGAGAGTGGAGGCTGTGGGGGCTGCTTTCCAGCAAGTGTACAAGGTGAATGCTAGCATTCGCCCGAATCATGACCTGGAGAACAGACCTCTGCTTCATCACTTATGGCTCCGGAACGATATAACCGAATGGCGATCTGAGAACCTTGGTTTTACCAGGTTTAATGATGAAGATTTGGCAAACGCCATAACCGCCGACCGAAGGCCCAGTCCCTTGTTAATTTCGAAGAATGAGCTCCAGCTCATCTTCGATTCATTAAAGAAAAAGAAGTCAGCAGGAGTCGATGGTATATCCAACGTTGTACTACGACATTTGCCTCAAGAAGCAGTTGACATTTATACCACACTGTTTAACAACGCGCTGAATAATGCATATTATCCAGTGCGATGGAAGACAGCTGTGGTGCACCCTCTCCCAGAAAAGGGAAAGGACAACTCCAATCCGGCGAATCTCCGGTCGATAAGTCTTCTTCCAAGTATCAGCAAAGTATTTGAAAATGTTATTAATAGAGCCCTGTTCAATTGGGTGGAGGACAAAAATGTCATCCGGATAATCAGTTCGGTTTTAAGACGGGACATGACACAATTCATGCCGCGTCTAAACTAGTTTCTGATATCCAATGGAATAAAACTAAAAAGCAGTGTACGGGTGCCTGTCTGGTTGATATGGAGAAGGCCTTCGACACCGTATGGTTAGAAGGTCTCTATCTAAAACTAACCAGACTAGGTATAAGTAAACCTCTATTGTATATGCTTTAAGACATGATAAATGGTAGAAAGTTTGTTGTCAAGAGTGCCAATGTAACTTCTACCGCAATTTTTAATATTAACAATGGTCTTCACCAGGGAGCGGTTAACCCGTCGATTCTATTCAGCATTTACACCAGCGATCTGATAGGTAGTCTAACTCAGGCAATTGCGTACGCTGACGATCTAATTGCGTACAGAACAGCTAATACAGTTAAGGTCATCAAAATTTTTCTGCAGAGTGACTTCGGCAAGATTCAGCGATATTGTGCTGACTGGAAGTTGAAAATCAACTTCCAGAAATCAGAAACTAAACAAAATTAGGACTCCGTTGTCTATCGCCTCAAGGGATACGAGAAAGAACTGACGCAAGCTGGTGATCATAGGGCCACATGGACATCCACCGGCGAGTAAAAGTGTGGTAAAGTACCTTGGCATCCTGTATTTCGACAGACATATAGGTGCTGCCTTGGCCAGGGCTAGGGGAGTCTCTGCCTTGACAAAACGACTGTTTTATAGCAGCCGTCTTGACAGCAGGCTGAAGGTGATTTGCTACATGGCACTCATCAGGTAGATGTTTGCCTATGGATGCCCGGTGTGGTTCAACGTTGCCCCATCTCAAATGGAAAAGATGCTGGTGTTTGAGAGGCAGTATCTTAGACGTTGCCTTGGATTACACAGAACACCAGAGTCGGAGTACACAAAATATTATTCCAACCAGGTTCTATATAGTGAAGCTAACATAAACAGAATAGATATTTTTTTGTTTAAGTTGATTCGGGGTCACACTGCAAAAGCGATGTCCTCAACCAACAGCTTAATTTTTGGGACTTACTGCCCCAATAATGAATATTTTGAGAGTGCGCGGTTAAGTGGCTACATCCCTCCCGAGGCATTCTTCTTTTTAGACAGTCGAGGGCTGATACATGGAATGGCGGTTCCGCTCATCTACCACGTCAGCCGGAAAACTGTAGATAGGCGACTCCTGTATGGTTGAGACGTCATCGCTCAAGGTGGAGAAGAGCGCCTTCGGTTCAGTAGAACTGTGTCCGATCGGGACCGAAGGGATAGGACGAAAGAAGAGAACCAGTTCTGGTGGCTCTCTGAACAGCATTATGATACATAAAGTCGATTAGGATGGTATGTCTTGGCCGACTTACGTAGATTTAGGTAAATTAGGTATAAGGAACAGTCGGGTGGCACAAAAAAAATAAAAAAATATGTATGTTTGCGGGGCCATTTGTGCATGCAGCTGCGTGCCTGTGTATGTATGTACTACGAGTATGTATGTATGTATGTACATGGCTGTGTGGGTTGCAAGTCTCTGTGTCTGCATGCGTATACAAAATATACGCAAAAAAAAAAATAAAAATAACGGAAAAAACCTGCTGTGGCTGTTCTAGTTTTAAGTATTTCTAGTTAGTATAAGTAAGTTGTATCTAGATTTAATTATTTTTAGCTTAGCTTTAGGTAGTCTATAAGTAAAAATTAAAAAAAGCACATGTTACTAAGTTTTATGTTAAAAAAGTTTTCTTGGTCATAAAATTAAAATTAAAAGAATTAATTAAAATAGTTTTTAGGTCGAAAGACATTAGTATTAAGATCTATAGTTTAGTTTAGAGCGCCCGTAAAGGGCCAGTAAATTAGTTGTAAGTTATTCATAATTAGGCTAGTTTTGAACATTTTTGTCTAGCTTTAAGATAGTTTTAAGTTAAGATTAAATAAAAATGAATAATAAAAAAAAACACCACATCATCCACATTATCCAATATTGAAATAAAAAAGGATCATAATAATTAACATTGATTGTATTCCTGGCAAAAATGTGCTCTTATTCTATTCTTCATAATGTTCTATATATCTCTGTGAGCAGCAAATTTATTTGTAATGAATAATAATAATAATTTTATTTATTTTGTGTTGTCATTAATACAATATTTATATATATATACGAGTACATGCATATGATTCTTTGTTTCTTTTCGGGAATGTTTGTTCAACTTCACCTTTAAAAAAACGGTCTAACTTTAAAAACCCGAAAGAACTACTTTTGGATAGCAATTTTTCGAAATAATTGTTTGATTATAAAATGATTACAAGGATTTAGAAGCTGAGTTAAATTTACACTCAGAACAGTTACAGTCATCGAAATCAAGCAGGTAGTTTGGAAATGAGAGATTTGCGTAAGTAAGTACTGATTTCAAGATTTTTTTTGATATAAGTAGAAATTTCTTGGATTTGCTACTTTGGAAAAGCTGTCATTTCCAAAGTACTTGCTTGATCTCGATGATTTAAACTGGTGTGCGTTTAAATTTATGTCAGCTTGGAAATTCTTGAAACCGTTTTCAATTCGAGCAAATATTTCAAAAAATTTGCATTTGAAAGTAATTTTGTAATTTTTCATTTTTTCTCAAAACACGAAAAAACAACTTTTAGATAGCACTTTTTCGAAATAATTGTTTGATTACAAAATGATTACAAGGATTTAGAAGCTGAGGTAAATATACACTCAGAACAGTTACAATCATCGAAATCAAGCAAGTAGTTTGGAAATGAGAGCTTTGCGTATGTACTGATTTCAAGATTTTTCTTGATATAAGTAGACATTTTTGGATTTGCTAATTTGGACAAGCTGTCATTTCCAAATTACTTGCCTGATCTCGATGATTTAAACTGGTTTGAGTTTTAATTTATGTCAGCTTATAAGTTCTTGAAACCGTTTTCAATTCGAGCAAATATTTCAAAAAAATTGCATCTGAAAGTAATTTTGTAATGTTTCATTTTTTATTTAAACACGAAAAAACAACTTTTAGATAGCACTTTTTCGAAATAATTGTTTGATTACAAAATGATTACAAGGACTTAGAAGCTGAGGTAAATATACACTCAGAACAGTTACAATCATCGAAATCAAGTAAGTAGTTTGGAAATGAGAGCTTTGCGTATGTACTGATTTCAAGATATTTCTTGATATAAGTAGACATTTTTGGATTTGCTACTTTGGACAAGCTGTCATTTCCAAAGTACTTGCTTGATCTCGATGATTTAAACTGTTGTGAGTTTAAATTTATGTTAGCTTGGAAATTCTTGAAACCGTTTTCAATTCGAGCAAATATTTCAAAAAATTTGCATCTGAAAGTAATTTTGTAATTTTTCATTTTTTTTTCACGAAAAAACTACTTTTAGATAGCAATTTTTCGAAATAATTGTCTGATTATAAAATGATTACAAGGATTTAGAAGCTGAGGTAAATTTACATTCAGAACAGTTACAGTCATCGAAATCAAGCAAGTAGTTTGGAAATGAGAGCTTTGCGTATGTACTAATTACAAGATTTTTCTTGATATAAGTAGAAATTTCTTGGATTTGCTACATTAGACAAGCTGTCATTTGCAAAGTACTTCCTTTATCTCGATGATTTAAACTATTGTGAGTTTTAATTTATGTCAGATTGTAAATTCTTGAAACCGTTTTCAATTCGAGCAAATATTTCAAAAAATTTGCATCTGAAAGTAATTTTGTAATTTTTCATTTTTTCTCAAAACACGTAAAGACTACTTTTAGATAGCAATTTTTCAAAATAATTGTTCGATTATAAAATGATTACAAGGATTTAGGAGATGAGGTAAGTTTACACTCAGAACAGTTATAATCATCGAAATCAAGCAAGTAGTTTGGAAATGAGAGCTTTGCGTAAGTACTGATTTCAAGATTTTTCTTGATATAAGTAGACATTTTTAGATTTGCTTTTTTGGACAAGCTGTCATTTCCAAAGTACTTGCTTGATCTCGATGATTTAAACTGTTGTCAGCTTGTATATTCTTGAAACCGTTTTCAATTCGAGCAAATATTTCAAAAAATTTGCATCTGAAAGTAATTTTGTAATTTTTCATTTTTTTTTCACGAAAAAACTACTTTTAGATAGCAATTTTTCGAAATAATTGTCTGATTATAAAATGATTACAAGGATTTAGAAGCTGAGGTAAATTTACATTCAGAACAGTTACAATCATCGAAATCAAGCAAGTAGTTTGGAAATGAGAGCTTTGCGTATGTACTGATTTCAAGATTTTTCTTGATATAAGTAGAAATTTCTTGGATTTGCTACATTAGACAAGCTGTCATTTGCAAAGTACTTCCTTTATCTCGATGATTTAAACTGTTGTGAGTTTTAATTTATGTCAGCTTGTAAATTCTTGAAACCGTTTTCAATTCGAGCAAATATTTCAAAAAATTTGAATCTGAAAGTAATATTGTAATTTTTCATTTTTTTTAAAACAAGAAAAAACAACTTTTAGATAGCAATTTTTCGAAATAATTGCTTGATTATAAAATGATTACAAGGATTTAGAAGCTGAGGTAAATTTACACTCAGAACAGTTACACTCATCGAAATCAAGCAAGTAGCTTGGAAATGAGAGTTTTGCGTTTGTACTGATTTCAAGATTTTTCTTGATATAAGTAGAAATTTCTTGGATTTGCTACTTTGGACAAGCTGTCATTTCCAAAGTACTTGCTTGATCTCGATGATTTAAACCGTTGTGAGTTTTAATTTATGTCAGCTTTTAAATTCTTGAAACCGTTTTTAATACGAGCAAATATTTCAAAAAAGTTGCATCTGAAAGTAATTTTGTAATTTTTCATTTTTTCTCAAAACACGAAAAAACTACTTTTAGATAGCAATTTTTCGAAATAATTGTTCGATTATAAAATGATTACAAGGATTTAGGAGATGAGGTCAGTTTACACTCAGAACAGATATAATCATCGAAATCAAGCAAGTAGTTTGGAAATGAGAGCTTTGCGTAAGTACTGATTTCAAGATTTTTCTTGATATAAGTAGACATTTTTAGATTTGCTTTTTTGGACAAGCTGTCATTTCCAAAGTACTTGCTTGATCTCGATGATTTAAACTGTTGTCAGCTTGTATATTCTTGAAACCGTTTTCAATTCGAGCAAATATTTCAAAAAAAATTGCATCTGAAAGTAATTTTGTAATGTTTCATTTTTTTTTTAAACACGAAAAAACAACTTTTAGATAGCACAGCTTTTTCGAAATAATTGTTTGATTACAAAATGATTACAAGGATTTAGAAGCTGAAGTAAATATACACTCAGAACAGTTACAATCATCGAAAGCAAGCAAGTAGTTTGGAAATGAGAGCTTTGCGTAAGTACTGATTTCAAGATTTTTCTTGATATAAGTAGAAATTTATTGGATTTGCTACTTTGGACAAGCTGCCATTTGCAAAGTACTTGACTTATCTCGATGATTTAAAGTGTTGTGAGTTTTAATTTATGTCAGCTTGTGCATTCTTGAAAGCGTTTTCAATTCGAGCAAATATTTCAAAAAAATTGCATCTGAAACTAATTTTGTAATTTTTCATTTTTTTTAAAACACGAAAAAACAACTTTTAGATAGCACTTTTTCGAAATAATTGTTTGATTATAAAATGATTACAAGGATTTAGAAGCTGAGGTAAATTTACACTCAGAACAGTTACACTCATCGAAATCAAGCAAGTAGCTTGGAAATGAGAGTTTTGCGTTTGTACTGATTTCAAGATTTTTCTTGATATAAGTAGAAATTTCTTGGATTTGCTACTTTGGACAAGCTGTCATTTCCAAAGTACTTGCCTGATCTCGATGATTGAAACTGTTGTGAGTTTAAATTTATGTCAGCTTATAAATTCTTGAAACCGTTTTCGATTCGAGCAAATATTTCAAAAAATTTGCATCTGAAAGTAATTTTGTAATTTTTCATTTTTTTTTTAAACACGAAAAAACAACTTTTAGATAGCACTTTTTCGAAATAATTGTTCGATTATAAAATGATTACAAGGATTTAGGAGATGAGGTAAGTTTACACTCAGAACAGTTATAATCATCGAAATCAAGCAAGTAGTTTGGAAATGAGAGCTCTGCGTAAGTACTGATTTCAAGATTTTTCTTGATATAAGTAGACATTTTTAGATTTGCTTTATTGGACAAGCTGTCATTTCCAAAGTACTTGCTTGATCTCGATGATTTAAACTGTTGTCAGCTTGTATATTCTTGAAACCGTTTTCAATTCGAGCAAATATTTCAAAAAATTTGCATCTGAAAGTAATTTTGTAATTTTTCATTTTTTTTTCAAGAAAAAACTACTTTTAGATAGCAATTTTTCGAAATAATTGTCTGATTATAAAATGATTACAAGGATTTAGAAGCTGAGGTAAATTTACATTCAGAACAGTTACAATCATCGAAATAAAGCAAGTAGTTTGGAAATGAGAGCTTCGCGTATGTACTGATTTCAAGATTTTTCTTGATATAAGTAGACATTTTTGGATTTGCTAACTTGGACAAGCTGTCATTTCCAAAGTACTTGCTTGATCCCAATGATTTAAACTGGTTTGAGTTTTAATTTATGTCAGCTTATAAGTTCTTGAAACCGTTTTCAATTCGAGCAAATATTTCAAAAAAATTGCATCTGAAAGTAATTTTGTAATGTTTCATTTTTTTTTTAAACACGAAAAAACAACTTTTAGATAGCAATTTTTCGAAATAATTGCTTGATTATAAAATGATTACAAGGATTTAGAAGCTGAGGTAAATTTACACTCAGAACAGTTACACTCATCGAAATCAAGCAAGTAGCTTGGAAATGAGAGTTTTGCATTTGTACTGATTTCAAGATTTTTCTTGATATAAGTAGAAATTTCTTGGATTTGCTACTTTGGACAAGCTGTCATTTCCAAAGTACTTGCTTGATCTCGATGATTTAAACTGTTGTGAGTTTTAATTTATGTCAGCTTTTAAATTCTTGAAACCGTTTTTAATACGAGCAAATATTTCAAAAAATTTGCATCTGAAAGTAATTTTGTAATTTTTCATTTTTTCTCAAAACACGAAAAAAACTACTTTTAGATAGCAATTTTCCGAAATAATTGTTCGATTATAAAATGATTACAAGGATTTAGGAGATGAGGTCAGTTTACACTCAGAACAGTTATAATCATCGAAATCAAGCAAGTAGTTTGGAAATGAGAGCTTTGCGTAAGTACTAATTTCAAGATTTTTCTTGATATAAGTAGACATTTTTAGATTTGCTTTTTTGGACAAGTTGTCATTTCCAAAGTACTTGCTTGATCTCGATGATTTAAACTGTTGTCAGCTTGTATATTCTTGAAACCGTTTTCAATTCGAGCAAATATTTCAAAAAATTTGCATCTGAAAGTAATTTTGTAATTTTTAATTTTTTTTTCACGAAAAAACTACTTTTAGATAGCAATTTTTCGAAATAATTGTTTGATTATAAAATGATTACAAGGATATAGAAGCTGAGGTAAATTTACATTCAGAACAGTTACAGTCATCGAAATCAAGCAAGTAGTTTGGAAATGAGAGCTTTGCGTATGTACTGATTTCGAGATTTTTCTTGATACAAGTAGAAATTTCTTGGATTTGCTACTTTTGACAAGCTGTCATTTGCAAAGTACTTCCTTTATCTCGATGACTTAAACTGTTGTGAGTTTTAATTTATGTCAGCTTTTAAATTCTTGAAACCGTTTTTAATACGAGCAAATATTTCAAAAAATTTGCATCTGAAAGTAATTTTGTAATTTTTCGTTTTTTTTTAAACACGAAAAAACTACTTTTAGATAGCAATTTTTCGAAATAATTGTTTGATTATAAAATGATTACAAGGATATAGAAGCTGAGGTAAATTTACATTCAGAACAGTTACAGTCATCGAAATCAAGCAAGTAGTTTGGAAATGAGAGCTTTGCGTATGTACTGATTTCGAGATTTTTCTTGATACAAGTAGAAATTTCTTGGATTTGCTACTTTTGACAAGCTGTCATTTCCAAAGTACTTGCTTGATCTCGATGATTTAAACTGTTTTGAGTTAAATTTATGTCAGCTTGGAAATTCCTGAAACCGTTTTCAATTGGAGCAAATATTTCAAAAAATTTGCATCTGAAAGTAATTTTGTAATTTTTCATTTTTTCTCAAAACACGAAAAAACTACTTTTAGATAGCAATTTTTCGAAATAATTGTTCGATTATAAGATGATTACAAGGATTTAGGAGATGAGGTCAGTTTACACTCAGAACAGTTATAATCATCGAAATCAAGCAAGTAGTTTGGAAATGAGAGCTTTGCGTAAGTACTGATTTCAAGATTTTTCTTGATATAAGTAGACATTTTTAGATTTGCTTTTCTGGACAAGCTGTCATTTCCAAAGTACTTGCTTGATCTCGATGATTTAAACTGTTGTCAGCTTGTATATTCTTGAAACCGTTTTCAATTCGAGCAAATATTTCAAAAAATTTGCATCTGAAAGTAATTTTGTAATTTTTCATTTTTTTTTCACGAAAAAACTACTTTTAGATAGCAATTTTTCGAAATAATTGTTTGATTATAAAATGATTACAAGGATATAGAAGCTGAGGTAAATTTACATTCAGAACAGTTACAGTCATCGAAATCAAGCAAGTAGTTTGGAAATGAGAGCTTTGCGTATGTACTGATTTCGAGATTTTTCTTGATACAAGTAGAAATTTCTTGGATTTGCTACTTTTGACAAGCTGTCATTTGCAAAGTACTTCCTTTATCTCGATGACTTAAACTGTTGTGAGTTTTAATTTATGTCAGCTTTTAAATTCTTGAAACCGTTTTTAATACGAGCAAATATTTCAAAAAATTTGCATCTGAAAGTAATTTTGTAATTTTTCGTTTTTTTTTAAACACGAAAAAACTACTTTTAGATAGCAATTTTTCGAAATAATTGTTTGATTATAAAATGATTACAAGGATATAGAAGCTGAGGTAAATTTACATTCAGAACAGTTACAGTCATCGAAATCAAGCAAGTAGTTTGGAAATGAGAGCTTTGCGTATGTACTGATTTCGAGATTTTTCTTGATACAAGTAGAAATTTCTTGGATTTGCTACTTTTGACAAGCTGTCATTTCCAAAGTACTTGCTTGATCTCGATGATTTAAACTGTTTTGAGTTAAATTTATGTCAGCTTGGAAATTCCTGAAACCGTTTTCAATTGGAGCAAATATTTCAAAAAATTTGCATCTGAAAGTAATTTTGTAATTTTTCATTTTTTCTCAAAACACGAAAAAACTACTTTTAGATAGCAATTTTTCGAAATAATTGTTCGATTATAAGATGATTACAAGGATTTAGGAGATGAGGTCAGTTTACACTCAGAACAGTTATAATCATCGAAATCAAGCAAGTAGTTTGGAAATGAGAGCTTTGCGTAAGTACTGATTTCAAGATTTTTCTTGATATAAGTAGACATTTTTAGATTTGCTTTTCTGGACAAGCTGTCATTTCCAAAGTACTTGCTTGATCTCGATGATTTAAACTGTTGTCAGCTTGTATATTCTTGAAACCGTTTTCAATTCGAGCAAATATTTCAAAAAAAATTGCATCTGAAAGTAATTTTGTAATGTTTCATTTTTTTTTAAACACGAAAAAACAACTTTTAGATAGCACTTTTTCGAAATAATTGTTTGATTACAAAATGATTACAAGGATTTAGAAGCTGAGGTAAATATACACTCAGAACAGTTACAATCATCGAAATCAAGCAAGTAGTTTGGAAATGAGAGCTTTGCGTATGTACTGATTTCAAGATTTTTCTTGATATAAGTACGACATTTTTGGATTTGCTACTTTGGTCAAGCTGTCATTTCCAAAGTACTTGCCTGATCTCGATGATTGAAACTGTTGTGAGTTTAAATTTATGTCAGCTTATAAATTCTTGAAACCGTTTTCGATTCGAGCAAATATTTCAAAAAATTTGCATCTGAAAGTAATTTTGTAATTTTTCATTTTTTTTTTAAACACGAAAAAACAACTTTTAGATAGCACTTTTTCGAAATAATTGTTTGATTACAAAATGATTACAAGGATTTAGAAGCTGAGGTAAATATACACTCAGAACAGTTACAATCATCGAAATCAAGCAAGTAGTTTGGAAATGAGAGCTTTGCGTAAGTACTGATTTCAAGATTTTTCTTGATGTAAGTAGACATTTTTAGATTTGCTTTTTTGGACAAGCTGTCATTTCCAAAGTACTTGCTTGATCTCGATGATTTAAACTGTTGTCAGCTTGTATATTCTTGAAACCGTTTTCAATTCGAGCAAATATTTCAAAAAAAATTGCATCTGAAAGTAATTTTGTAATGTTTCATTTTTTTTTTAAACACGAAAAAACAACTTTTAGATAGCACTTTTTCGAAATAATTGTTTGATTACAAAATGATTACAAGGATTTAGAAGCTGAGGTAAATATACACTCAGAACAGTTACAATCATCGAAATCAAGCAAGTAGTTTGGAAATGAGAGCTTTGCGTATGTACTGATTTCAAGATTTTTCTTGATATAAGTAGACATTTTTGGATTTGCTACTTTGGTCAAGCTGTCATTTCCAAAGTACTTGCCTGATCTCGATGATTGAAACTGTTGTGAGTTTAAATTTATGTCAGCTTATAAATTCTTGAAACCGTTTTCGATTCGAGCAAATATTTCAAAAAATTTGCATCTGAAAGTAATTTTGTAATTTTTCATTTTTTTTTAAACACGAAAAAACAACTTTTAGATAGCACTTTTTCGAAATAATTGTTTGATTACAAAATGATTACAAGGATTTAGAAGCTGAGGTAAATATACACTCAGAACAGTTACAATCATCGAAATCAAGCAAGTAGTTTGGAAATGAGAGCTTTGCGTATGTACTGATTTCAAGATTTTTCTTGATATAAGTAGACATTTTTGGATTTGCTACTTTGGTCAAGCTGTCATTTCCAAAGTACTTGCCTGATCTCGATGATTGAAACTGTTGTGAGTTTAAATTTATGTCAGCTTATAAATTCTTGAAACCGTTTTCGATTCGAGCAAATATTTCAAAAAATTTGCATCTGAAAGTAATTTTGTAATTTTTCATTTTTTTTTTAAACACGAAAAAACTACTTTTAGATAGCAATTTTTCGAAATAATTGTTTGATTATAAAATGATTACAAGAATTAGAAGCTGAGGTAAATGTACACTCAGAACAGTTATAATCATCGAAATCAAGTAAGTAGTTTGGAAATGAGAGCTTTGCGTATGTACTGATTTCAAGATTTTTCTTGATATAAGTAGAAATTTCTTGGATTTGTTACTTTGAACAAGCTGTCATTTCCAAAGTACTTGCTTGATCTCGATGACTTAAACTGTTGTGAGTTTTAATTTATGTCAGCTTGTAAATTCTTGAAACCGTTTTCAATTCGAGCAAATATTTCAAAAAATTTGCACCTGAAAGTAATTTTGTAATTTTGCATTTTTTTATAAACACGAAAAAACAACTTTTAGATAGCACTTTTTAGAAATAATTGTTTGATTATAAAATGATTACAAGGATTTAGAAGCTGAGGTAAATCTACACTCAGAACAGTTACAATCATCGAAATCGAAGCAAGTAGTTTGGAAATAAGAGATTTGCGTATGTACTGATTTCAAGACTTTTCTTGATATAAGTAGAAATTTCTTTGATTTGCTACTTTTGACAAGCTGTCATTTCCAAAGTACTTGCTTGATCTCGATGATTTAAACTGTTTTGAGTTAAACTTATGTCAGCTTGGAAATTCCTGAAACCGTTTTCAATTGGAGCAAATATTTCAAAAAATTTGCATCTGAAAGTAATTTTGTAATTTTTCATTTTTTCTCAAAACACGAAAAAACTACTTTTAGATAGCAAGTTTTCGAAATAATTGTTCGATTATAAAATGATTACAAGGATTTAGGAGATGAGGTAAATTTACACTCAGAACAGTTACAATCATCGAAATCAAGCAAGTAGTTTGGAAACGAGAGCTTTGCGTAAGTACTGATTTCAAGATTTTTCTTGATATAAGTAGAATTTTCTTGGATTTGATACTTTTGACAAGCTGTCACTTGCAAAGTACTTGCTTGATCTCGATGACTTAAACTGTTGTGAGTTTTAATTTACGTCAGCTTGTAAATTCTTAAAATCGTTTTTTTTCGAGCAAATATTTCAAAAAAATTGAATTTTGACTTATGTCATTTTGTAAATTCTTGAAACTGTTTTCAATTCCAGCAAATTTAAAAAAAAAATGCATCTGAAAGTAATTTTGTAATTTTTCATTTTTTTTTAAAACACGAAAAAACTACTTTTAGATAGCAATTTGTTTGATTATAAAATGATTACAAGGATTTAAAAGCTGAGGTAAATTTACACTCAGAACAGTTATAATCATCGAAATCAAACAAGTAGTTTGGAAATGAGAGCTTTGCGTAAGCACTGATTTCAAGATTTTTCTTGATATAAGTAGAAATTTTTGGATTTGCTACTTTGGGCAAGCTGTCATTTCCAAAGTACTTGCTTGATCTCGATGATTTAAACTGCTGTGAGTTTAATTTAATTTATGTCAGCTTGTAAATTTTTGAAACCGTTTTTAATTCGAGCAAATATTTCAAAAAATTTGCATCTTAAAGTAATTTTGTAATTTTTCTTTTTTTTTAAACAGTAAAAAACTACTTTTAGATAGCAACTTGTCGGAATAATTGTTTGATTATAAAATGGTTACAAGGATTTAGAAGCTGAGGTAAATCTACACTCAGAACAGTTACAATCATCGAAATCAAGCAAGTAGTTTGGAAATGAGAGCTTTGCGTATGTACTGATTTCAAGATTTTTCTTGATATAAGTAGAAATTTCTTGGATTTGTTACTTTGGACAAGCTGTCATTTCCAAAGTACTTGCTTCATCTCGATGATTTAAACTGTTGTGCGTTTTGATTTATGTCAGCTTGTAAATTCTTGAAACCGTTTTCAATTCGAGCAAATATTTCAAAAAATTTGCATCTGAAAGTAATTTCGTAATTTTTCATTTTTTTTTAAAGCACTTTTTCGAAATAATTGTTTCATTATAAAATGGTTACAAGGATTTAGAAGCTGAAATAAATTTACACTCAGAACAGTTAAAATAATCGAAATCAAGCGAGTAGTTTGGAAATGAGAGTTTTGCGTAAGTACTGATTTCAAGATTTTTCTTGATATAAGTCGAAATTTCTTGGATTTGCTACTTTGGACGAGCTGTCATTTGCAAAGTACTTGCTTCATCTCGACGATTTAAGCTGTTGTGAGTTTAGATTTATGTCGGCTTTTAAATTCTTGAAACGGTTTTCAATTCGAGCAAATATTTCAAAAAAATTTGCATCTGAAAGTAATTTTTAATTTTTTATTTTTTTTTTAAACACGAAAAAACTACTTTTAGATAGCAATTTTTCGAAATAAATGTTTGATTATAAAATGATTACAAGGATTTAGAAGCTGAGGTAAATCTACACTCAGAACAGTTAAAATTATCGAAATCAAGCAAGTAGTTTGGAAATGAGAGCTTTGCGTATGTACTGATTTCAAGATTTTTCTTGATATAAGTAGAAATTTCTTGGATTTGCTACTTTCGACAAGCTGTCATTGGCAAAGTACTTGATTTATCTCGATGATTTAAACTGTTGTGAGTTTTAATTTATGTCTGCTTAAAAATTCTTGAAACCATTTTCAATTCGAGCAAATATTAAAAAAAATTTGCATCTGAATGTAATTTTGTAATTTTTCGTTTTTTTTTAAACACGAAAAAACTACTTTTAGATAGCAATTTTTCGAAATAATTGTTTGATTATAAAATGATTACAAGGATATAGAAGCTGAGTTAAATTTACATTCAGAACAGTTACAGTCATCGAAATCAAGCAAGTAGTTTGGAAATGAGAGCTTTGCGTAAGTACTGATTTCGAGATTTTTCTTGATACAAGTAGAAATATCTTGGATTTGCTACTTTTGACAAGCTGTCATTTCCAAAGTACTTGCTTGATCTCGATGATTTAAACTGTTTTGAGTTAAATTTATGTCAGCTTGGAAATTCTTGAAACCGTTTTCAATTGGAGCAAATATTTCAAAAAATTTGCATCTGAAAGTAATTTTGTAATTTTTCATTTTTTCTCAAAACACGAAAAAACTACTTTTAGATAGCAATTTTTCGAAATAATTGTTCGATTATAAGATGATTACAAGGATTTAGGAGATGAGGTCAGTTTACACTCAGAACAGTTATAATCATCGAAATCAAGCAAGTAGTTTGGAAATGAGAGCTTTGCGTAAGTACTGATTTCAAGATTTTTCTTGATATAAGTAGACATTTTTAGATTTGCTTTTCTGGACAAGCTGTCATTTCCAAAGTACTTGCTTGATCTCGATGATTTAAACTGTTGTCAGCTTGTATATTCTTGAAACCGTTTTCAATTCGAGCAAATATTTCAAAAAAAATTGCATCTGAAAGTAATTTTGTAATGTTTCATTTTTTTTTTAAACACGAAAAAACAACTTTTAGATAGCACTTTTTCGAAATAATTGTTTTATTACAAAATGATTACAAGGATTTAGAAGCTGAGGTAAATATACACTCAGAACAGTTACAATCATCGAAATCAGGCAAGTAGTTTGGAAATGAGAGTTTTGCGTATGTACTGATTTCAAGATTTTTCTTGATATAAGTAGACATTTTTGGATTTGCTACTTTGGTCAAGCTGTCATTTCCAAAGTACTTGCCTGATCTCGATGATTGAAACTGTTGTGAGTTTAAATTTATGTCAGCTTATAAATTCTTGAAACCGTTTTCCATTCGAGCAAATATTTCAAAAAATTTGCATCTGAAAGTAATTTTGTAATTTTTCATTTTTTTTTAAACACGAAAAAACAACTTTTAGATAGCACTTTTTCGAAATAATTGTTTGATTACAAAATGATTACAAGGATTTAGAAGCTGAGGTAAATATACACTCAGAACAGTTACAATCATCGAAATCAAGCAAGTAGTTTGGAAATGAGAGCTTTGCGTATGTACTGATTTCAAGATTTTTCTTGATATAAGTAGACATTTTTGGATTTGCTACTTTGGTCAAGCTGTCATTTCCAAAGTACTTGCCTGATCTCGATGATTGAAACTGTTGTGAGTTTAAATTTATGTCAGCTTATAAATTCTTGAAACCGTTTTCGATTCGAGCAAATATTTCAAAAAATTTGCATCTGAAAGTAATTTTGTAATTTTTCATTTTTTTTTTAAACACGAAAAAACTACTTTTAGATAGCAATTTTTCGAAATAAATGTTTGATTATAAAATGATTACAACAATTAGAAGCTGAGGTAAATGTACACTCAGAACAGTTATAATCATCGAAATCAAGTAAGTAGTTTGGAAATGAGAGCTTTGCGTATGTACTGATTTCAAGATTTTTCTTGATATAAGTAGAAATTTCTTGGATTTGTTACTTTGAACAAGCTGTCATTTCCAAAGTACTTGCTTGATCTCGATGACTTAAACTGTTGTGAGTTTTAATTTATGTCAGCTTGTAAATTCTTGAAACCGTTTTCAATTCGAGCAAATATTTCAAAAAATTTGCACCTGAAAGTAATTTTGTAATTTTGAATTTTTTTATAAACACGAAAAAACAACTTTTAGATAGCACTTTTTAGAAATAATTGTTTGATTATAAAATGATTACAAGGATTTAGAAGCTGAGGTAAATCTACACTCAGAACAGTTACAATCATCGAAATCGAAGCAAGTAGTTTGGAAATAAGAGATTTGCGTATGTACTGATTTCAAGACTTTTCTTGATATAAGTAGAAATTTCTTGGATTTGCTAATTTTGACAAGCTGTCATTTCCAAAGTACTTGCTTGATCTCGATGATTTAAACTGTTTTGAGTTAAATTTATTTCAGCTTGGAAATTCTTGAAACCGTTTTCAATTGGAGCAAATATTTCAAAAAATTTGCATCTGAAAGTAATTTTGTAATTTTTCATTTTTTCTCAAAACACGAAAAAACTACTTTTAGATAGCAAGTTTTCGAAATAATTGTTCGATTATAAAATGATTACAAGGTTTTAGGAGATGAGGTAAATTTACACTCAGAACAGTTACAATCATCGAAATCAAGCAAGTAGTTTGGAAACGAGAGCTTTGCGTAAGTACTGATTTCAAGATTTTTCTTGATATAAGTAGAATTTTCTTGGATTTGCTACTTTTGACAAGCTGTCACTTGCAAAGTACTTGCTTGATCTCGATGATTTAAACTGTTTTGAGTTTTGATTTATGTCAGCTTGTGAATTCTTGAAACCGTTTTAAATTCGAGCAAATATTTAAAAAAATTTGCATTTGAAAGTAATTTTGTAATTTTTCATTTTTTTTTTAAACACGAAAAAACTACTTTTAGATAGCAATTTTTCGAAATAATTGTTTGATTATAAAATGATTACAAGGGTTTAGAAGCTGAGGTAAATTTACACTCAGAACAGTTGTAATCATCGAAATCAAGTAAGTAGTTTGGAAATGAGAGCTTTTTTTCAAGATTTTTCTTGATATAAGTAGACATTTCTTGGATTTGTTACTTTGAACAAGCTGTCATTTCCAAAGTACTTGCTTGATCTCGATGACTTAAACTATTGTGAGTTTTAATTTACGTCAGCTTGTAAATTCTTGAAACCGTTTTCAATTCGAGCAAATATTTCAAAAAATTTGCATCTGAAAGTAATTTTTAATTTTGCATTTTTTTATAAACACGAAAAAACAACTTTTAGATAGCACTTTTTCGAAATAATTGTTTGATTATAAAATGATTACAAGGATTAAAAAGTTGAGGTAAATTTACATTCAGAACAGTTACAATCATCGAATTCAAGCAAGTAGTTTGGAAATGAGAGCTTTGCGTATGTACTGATTTCAAGATTTTTCTTGATATAAGTAGAAATTTCTTGGATTTGCTACTTTGGACAAGCTTTCATTTCCAAAGTACTTGCTTGATCTCGATGATTTAAACTGTTGTGAGTTTTAATTTATGTCAGCTTGTAAATTCTTAAAATCGTTTTTTTTCGAGCAAATATTTCAAAAAAATTGAATTTTGATTTATGTCAGTTTGTAAATTCTTGAAACTGTTTTCAATTCGAGCAAATTTAAAAAAAAAATGCATCTGAAAGTAATTTTGTAATTTTTCATTTCTTTTTAAAACACGAAAAAACTACTTTTAGATAGCAATTTGTTTGATTATAAAATGATTACAAGGATTTAAAAGCTGAGGTAAATTTACACTCAGAACAGTTATAATCATCGAAATCAAACAAGTAGTTTGGAAATGATAGCTTTGCGTAAGCACTGATTTCAAGATTTTTGTTGATATAAGTAGAAATTTTTGGATTTGCTACTTTGGACAAGCTGTCATTTCCAAAGTACTTGCTTGATCTCGATGATTTAAACTGTTGTGAGTTTTAATTTATGTCAGCTTATAAATTCTTGAAACCGTTTTCAATTCGAGCAAATATTAAAAAAATTTGCTTGTGAAAGTAATTTTGTAATTTTTCATTTTTTTTTAAACACGAAAAAACTACTTTTAGATAGCAATTTTTCGAAATAAATGTTTGATTATAAAATGATTACAAGGATTAGGAAGCTGAGGTTAATTTACACTCAGAACAGTTACAATCATCGAACTCAAGCAAGTAGCTTGGAAACGAGAGCTTTGCGTATGTACTGATTTCAAGATTTTTCTTGATATAAGTAGAAATTTCTTGGATTTGCTACTTTAGACTATCCGTCATTTGCAAAGTACTTGCTTTATCGCGATGGTTTAAACTGTTGTGAGTTTTAATTTATGTCAGCTTGTAAATTCTTGAAACCGTATTCAATTCGAGCAAATATTTAAAAAAAATTGCATCTGAAAGTAATTTTGTAATTTTTCATTTTTTTTAAACAAGAAAAAACTACTTTTAGATAGCAATTTTCCGAAATAATTGTTTGATTATAAAATAATTACAAGTATTTCAAAGTTGAGGTAAATTTACATTCAGAACAGTTACAATCATCGAATTCAAGCAAGTAGTTTGGAAATGAGAGCTTTGCGTATGTACTGATTTCAAGATTTTTCTTGATATAAGTAGAAATTTCTTGGATTTGCTACTTTGGGCAAGCTGTCATTTGCAAAGTACTTGACTTATCTCGATGATTTAAGCTGTTGTGAGTTTTAATTTATGTCAGTTTGTACATTCTTGAAACCGTTTTCAATTCGAGCAAATATTTAAAAAAATTTGCATCTGAAAGTAATTTTGTAATTTTTCATATTTTTTTTAAACAGGAAAAAACTACTTTTAGATAGCAATTTTTCGAAATAATTGTTTGATTATAAAATGATTACAAGGATTTAGAAGCTGAAATAAATTTACAATCAGAACAGTTACAATCATCGAAATCAAGCGAGTAGTTTGCAAATGAGAGTTTTGCGTAAGTACTGATTTCAAGATTTTTCTTGATATAAGTAGAGATTTCTTGGATTTGCTACTTTGGACAAGCTGTCATTTGCAAAGTACTTGCTTTATCGCGATGATTTAAGCTGTTGTGAGTTTTAATTTATGTCAGCTTGTAAATTCTTGAAACCGTTTTTAATTCGAGCAAACATTTAAAAAAAATTGCATCTGAAAGTAATTTTGTAATTTTTCATTCTTTTTAAAACACGAAAAAACAACTTTTAGATAGCACTTTTTCGAAATAATTGTTTGATTATAAAATGATTACAAGGATTTAGAATCTGGAGTAAATTTACACTCAGAACAGTTACAATCATCGAAATCAAGCAAGTAGTTTGGATATGAGAGCTTTGCGTATGTACTGTTTTCAAAATGTTTCTTGATATAAGAAGAAATTTCTTCGATTTGCTACTTTGGACAAGCTGTCATTTGCAAAGTACTTGCTTTATCTCGACGATTTAAACTTTTGTACTTTGGATAAGCTGTCATTTGCAAAGTACTTGACTTATCTCGATGATTTAAAGTGTTGTGAGTTTTAATTTATGTCAGCTTGTAAATTCTTGAAACCGTTTTTAATTCGAGCAAATATTTTAAAAAAATTGCATCTGAAAGTAATTTTGTAATTTTTCATTTTTTTTAAAACACGAAAAAACAACTTTTAGATGGCACTTTTTCGAAATAATTGTTTGATTATAAAATGATTACAAGGATTTAGATGCTGAGGTAAATTTACACTCAGAACAGTTATAATCATCGAAATCAAGTTTGGAAGTAGTTTGGAAATGAGAGCTTTGCGTATGTAGTGATTTCAAGATTTTTCTTGATATAAGTAGAAATTTCTTGGATTTGTTACTTTGGACAAGCTGTCATTTCCAAAGTACTTGCTTCATCTCGATGATTTACTGTTGTGAGTTTTGATTTATGTCAGCTTGTAAATTCTTGAAACCGTTTTCAATTCGAGAAAATATTTCAAAAAATTTGCATCTGAAAGTAATTTTGTAATTTTTCATTTTTTTTTAAAACACGAAAAAACAACTTTTAGATAGCACTTTTTCGAAATAATTGCTTGATTATAAAATGATTACAGGGATTTAGAAGCTGGAGTAAATTTCCACTCAGAACAGTTACAATCATCGAAATCAAGCAAGTAGTTTGGAAATGAGAGCTTTGCGTATGTACTGATTTCAAAATGTTTCTTGATATAAGAAGAAATTTCTTCGATTTGCTACTTTGGACAATCTGTCATTTGCAAAGTACTTCCTTTATCTCGATGATTTGAACTGTTGTGAGTTTTAATTTATGTCAGCTTGTAAATTCTTGAAACCGTTTTCAATTCGAGAAAATATTTAAAAAAAATTGCATCTGAAAGTAATTTTGTAATTTTTGATTTTTTTTAAAACACGAAAAAACTACTTTTAGATAGCAATTTTTCGAAATAATTGTTTGATTATAAAATGATTACAAGGATTTAAAAGCTGAGGTAAATTTACACTCAGAACAGTTACAATCAACGAAATCAAGCAAGTAGTTTGGAAATGAGAGCTTTGCGTATGTACTGATTTCAAGATTTTTCTTGATATAAGTAGAAATTTCTTGGATTTGCTACTTTGGACAAGCTGTCATTTGCAAAGTACTTGCTTTATCTCGACGATTTAAACTTTTGTACTTTGGATAAGCTGTCATTTGCAAAGTACTTGACTTATCTCGATAATTTAAAGTGTTGTGAGTTTTAATTTATGTCAGCTTGTACATTCTTGAAACCGTTTTCAATTCGAGCAAATATTTAAAAAAATTTGCGTCTGAAAGTAACTTTGTAATTTTTCATTTTTTTTAAAACAGGAAAAAACTACTTTTAGATAGCAATTTTTCGAAATAATTGTTTGATTATAAAATGATTACAAGGATTTAAAAGCTGAGGTAAATTTACACTCAGAACAGTCACAATCATCGAAATCAAGCAAGTAGTTTGGAAATGAGAGCTTTGCGTAACTACTGATTTCAAGATTATTCTTGATATAAGTAGAAATTTCTTGGATTTGCTACTTTGGACAAGCTGTCATTTGCAAAGTACTTTCTTTATCGCGATGGTTTAAACTGTTGTGAGTTTTAATTTATGTCAGCTTGTAAATTCTTGAAACCGTTTTTAATTCGAGCAAATATTTAAAAAAAATTGCATCTGAAAGTAATTTTGTAATTTTTCATTTTTTTTAAAACACGAAAAAACAACTTTTAGATGGCAATTTTTCGAAATAATTGTTTTATTATAAAATGATTACAAGGATTTAGAAGCTGGAGTAAATTTACACTCAGAACAGTTACAATCATCGAAATCAAGCAAGTAGTTTGGAAATGAGAGCTTTGCGTATGTACTGATTTCAAAATTTTTCTTGATATAAGAAGAAATTTCTTCGATTTGCTACTTTGGACAAGCTGTCATTTGCAAAGTACTTCCTTTATCTCGATGATTTAAACTGTTGTGAGTTTTAATTTATGTCAGCTTGTAAATTCTTGAAACCGTTTTTAATTCGAGCAAACATTTAAAAAAAATTGCATCTGAAAGTAATTTTGTAATTTTTGATTTTTTTTTTAAACACGAAAAAACTACTTTTAGATAGCAATTTTTCGAAATAATTGTTTGATTATAAAATGATTACAAGGATTTAGAGCTGAGGTAAATCTACACTCAGAACAGTTACAATCATCGAAATCAAGCAAGTAGTTTGGAAATGAGAGCTTTGCGTATGTACTGATTTCAAAATGTTTCTTGATATAAGAAGAAATTTCTTCGATTTGCTACTTTGGACAAGCTGTCATTTTCAAAGTACTTGCTTTATCTCGACGATTTAAACTGTTGTGAGATTTAATTTATGTCAGCTTGTAGATTCTTGAAACTGTTTTCAATGCGAGCAAATATTTAAAAAAATTGCATTTGAAAGTAATTTTGTATTTTTTCATTTTTTTAAAACACGAAAAAACTACTTTTAGATAGCAATTTTTAGAAATAATTGTTTGATTATAAAATGATTACAAGGATTTAAAAGCTGAGGTAAATTTACACTCAGAACAGTTACAATCAACGAAATCAAGCAGGTAGTTTGGAAATGAGAGCTTTGCGTATGTACTGATTTCAAGATTTTTCTTGATATAAGTAGAAATTTCTTGGATTTGCTACTTTGGACAAGCTGTCATTTGCAAAGTACTTGCTTTATCTCGACGATTTAAACTTTTGTACTTTGGATAAGCTGTCATTTGCAAAGTACTTGACTTATCTCGATGATTTAAAGTGTTGTGAGTTTTAATTTATGTCAGCTTGTAAATTCTTGAAACCGTTTTTAATTCGAGCAAATATTTTAAAAAAATTGCATCTGAAAGTAATTTTGTAATTTTTCATTTTTTTTAAAACACGAAAAAACAACTTTTAGATGGCACTTTTTCGAAATAATTGTTTGATTATAAAATGATTACAAGGATTTAGATGCTGAGGTAAATTTACACTCAGAACAGTTATAATCATCGAAATCAAGTTTGGAAGTAGTTTGGAAATGAGAGCTTTGCGTATGTAGTGATTTCAAGATTTTTCTTGATATAAGTAGAAATTTCTTGGATTTGCTACTTTGGACAAGCTGTCATTTGCAAAGTACTTGCTTTATCTCGACGATTTAAACTTTTGTACTTTGGATAAGCTGTCATTTGCAAAGTTCTTGACTTATCTCGATAATTTAAAGTGTTGTGAGTTTTAATTTATGTCAGCTTGTACATTCTTGAAACCGTTTTCAATTCGAGCAAATATTTAAAAAAATTTGCGTCTGAAAGTAACTTTGTAATTTTTCATTTTTTTTAAAACAGGAAAAAACTACTTTTAGATAGCAATTTTTCGAAATAATTGTTTGATTATAAAATGATTACAAGGATTTAAAAGCTGAGGTAAATTTACACTCAGAACAGTCACAATCATCGAAATCAAGCAAGTAGTTTGGAAATGAGAGCTTTGCGTAACTACTGATTTCAAGATTATTCTTGATATAAGTAGAAATTTCTTGGATTTGCTACTTTGGACAAGCTGTCATTTGCAAAGTACTTTCTTTATCGCGATGGTTTAAACTGTTGTGAGTTTTAATTTATGTCAGCTTGTAAATTCTTGAAACCGTTTTTAATTCGAGCAAATATTTAAAAAAAATTGCATCTGAAAGTAATTTTGTAATTTTTCATTTTTTTTAAAACACGAAAAAACAACTTTTAGATGGCAATTTTTCGAAATAATTGTTTTATTATAAAATGATTACAAGGATTTAGAAGCTGGAGTAAATTTACACTCAGAACAGTTACAATCATCGAAATCAAGCAAGTAGTTTGGAAATGAGAGCTTTGCGTATGTACTGATTTCAAAATTTTTCTTGATATAAGAAGAAATTTCTTCGATTTGCTACTTTGGACAAGCTGTCATTTGCAAAGTACTTCCTTTATCTCGATGATTTAAACTGTTGTGAGTTTTAATTTATGTCAGCTTGTAAATTCTTGAAACCGTTTTTAATTCGAGCAAACATTTAAAAAAAATTGCATCTGAAAGTAATTTTGTAATTTTTGATTTTTTTTTAAAACACGAAAAAACTACTTTTAGATAGCAATTTTTCGAAATAATTGTTTGATTATAAAATGATTACAAGGATTTAGAGCTGAGGTAAATCTACACTCAGAACAGTTACAATCATCGAAATCAAGCAAGTAGTTTGGAAATGAGAGCTTTGCGTATGTACTGATTTCAAAATGTTTCTTGATATAAGAAGAAATTTCTTCGATTTGCTACTTTGGACAAGCTGTCATTTTCAAAGTACTTGCTTTATCTCGACGATTTAAACTGTTGTGAGTTTTAATTTATGTCAGCTTGTAGATTCTTGAAACTGTTTTCAATGCGAGCAAATATTTAAAAAAATTGCATTTGAAAGTAATTTTGTATTTTTTCATTTTTTTAAAACACGAAAAAACTACTTTTAGATAGCAATTTTTAGAAATAATTGTTTGATTATAAAATGATTACAAGGATTTAAAAGCTGAGGTAAATTTACACTCAGAACAGTTACAATCAACGAAATCAAGCAGGTAGTTTGGAAATGAGAGCTTTGCGTATGTACTGATTTCAAGATTTTTCTTGATATAAGTAGAAATTTCTTGGATTTGCTACTTTGGACAAGCTGTCATTTGCAAAGTACTTGCTTTATCTCGACGATTTAAACTTTTGTACTTTGGATAAGCTGTCATTTGCAAAGTACTTGACTTATCTCGATGATTTAAAGTGTTGTGAGTTTTAATTTATGTCAGCTTGTAAATTCTTGAAACCGTTTTTAATTCGAGCAAATATTTTAAAAAAATTGCATCTGAAAGTAATTTTGTAATTTTTCATTTTTTTTAAAACACGAAAAAACAACTTTTAGATGGCACTTTTTCGAAATAATTGTTTGATTATAAAATGATTACAAGGATTTAGATGCTGAGGTAAATTTACACTCAGAACAGTTATAATCATCGAAATCAAGTTTGGAAGTAGTTTGGTAATGAGAGCTTTGCGTATGTACTGATTTCAAGATTTTTCTTGATATAAGTAGAAATTTCTTGGATTTGCTACTTTGGACAAGCTGTCATTTGCAAAGTACTTGCTTTATCTCGACGATTTAAACTGTTGTACATTGGACAAGCTGTCATTTGCAAAGTACTTGACTTATCTCGATGATTTAAAGTGTTGTGAGTTTTAATTTATGTCAGCCCATACATTCTTGAAACCGTTTTCAATTCGAGCAAATATTTAAAAAAAATTTGCGTCTGAAAGTAACTTTGTAATTTTTCATTTTTTTAAAACACGAAAAAACTACTTTTAAATAGCAATTTTTCGAAATAATTGTTTGATTATAAAATGATTACAAGGATTTAAAACCTGAGGTAAATTTACACTCAGAACAGTCACAATCATCGAAATCAAGCAAGTAGTTTGGAAATGAGAGCTTTGCGTAACTACTGATTTCAAGATTTTTCTTGATATAAGTAGAAATTTCTTGGATTTGCTACTTTGGACAAGCTGTCACTTGCAAAGTACATCCTTTATCGCGATGGTTTAAACTGTTGTGAGTTTTAATTTATGTCAGCTTGTAAATTCTTGAAACCGTTTTTAATTCGAGCAAATATTTAAAAAAAATTGCATCTGAAAGTAATTTTGTAATTTTTCATTTTTTTTTAAACACGAAAAAACAACTTTTAGATGGCACTTTTTCGAAATAATTGTTTGATTATAAAATGATTACAAGGATTTAGAGCTGATGTAAATTTACACTCAGAACAGTTATAATCATCGAAATCAAGTTTGGAAGTAGTTTGGAAATGAGAGCTTTGCGTATGTAGTGATTTCAAGATTTTTCTTGATATAAGTAGAAATTTCTTGGATTTGCTACTTTGGACAAGCTGTCATTTCCAAAGTATTTGCTTCATCTCGATGATTTACTGTTGTGAGTTTTGATTTATGTCAGCTTGTAAATTCTTGAAACCGTTTTCAATTCGAGCAAATATTTCAAAAAATTTGCATCTGAAAGTAATTTTGTAATTTTTCATTTTTTTTAAAACGAAAAAACAACATTTAGATAGAAATAATTGTTTGATTATAAAATGATTACAAGGATTTAGAAGCTGAGGTAAATTTACACTCAGAACAGTTACAATCATCGAAACCAAGCAAGTAGTTTGGAAATGAAAGCTTTGCGTAAGTACTGATTTCAAGATTTTTCTTGATATAAGTAGAAATTTCTTGGATTTGCTACTTTGGACTATCCGTCATTTGCAAAGTACTTGCTTTATCGCGATGGTTTAAACTGTTGTGAGTTTTAATTTATGTCAGCTTGTAAATTCTTGAAACCGTTTTCAATTCGAGCAAATATTTAAACAAATTGCATCTGAAAGTAATTTTGTAATTTTTTTTAAACACAAAAAAACTACTTTTAGATAGCAATTTTTCGAAATAATTGTTTGATTATAAAATGATTACAAGGATTTAGAAACTGAAATAAATTGACACTCAAAACAGTTACAATCATCGAAATCAAGCGAGTAGTTTGGAAATGAGAGTTTGGCGTAAGTACTGATTTCAAGATTTTTCTTGCTATAAGTAGAAATTTCTTGGTTTTGCTACTTTGGACAAGCTGTCAATTGCAAAGAACTTGCTTTATCGCGATGATTTAAACTGTTGTGAGTTTTAATATATGTCAGCTTGTAAATTCTTGAAACCGTTTTTAATTCGAGCAAATATTTAAAAAAAATTGCATCTGAAAGTAATTTTGTAATTTTTCATTTTTTTTAAACATGAAAAAACAACTTTTAGATGGCACTTTTTCGAAATAATTGTTTGATTATAAAATGATTACAAGGATTTAGAAGATGAGGCAAATTTACACTCAGAACAGTTACAATCATCGAAATCAAGCAAGTAGTTTGGAAATGAGAGCTTTGCGTATGTACTGATTTCAAGATTTTTCTTGATATAAGTAGAAATTTCTTGGATTTGCTACTGTGGACAAGCTGCCATTTGCAAAGTACTTGACTTATCTCGATGATTTAAAGTGTTGTGAGTTTTAATTTATGTCAGCTTGTGCATTCTTGAAACCGTTTTCAATTCGAGCAAATATTTCAAAAAATTTGCATCTGAAAGTAATTTTGTAATTTTTCATTTTTTTTTAAAACACGAAAAAACAACTTTTAAATAGCACTTTTTCGAAATAATTGTTTGATTATAAAATGATTACAAGGATTTAGAAGCTGAGGCAAATTTACACTCAGAACAGTTACAATCATCGAAACCAAGCAAGTAGTTTGGAAATGAGAGCTTTGCGTAAGTACAGATTTCAAGATTTTTCTTCATATAAGTAGAAATTTCTTGGATTTGCTACTTTGGACTATCCGTCATTTGCAAAGTACTTGCTTTATCGCGATGGTTTAAACTGTTGTGAGTTTTAATTTATGTCAGCTTGTAAATTCTTGAAACCGTTTTTAATTCGAGCAAATATTTAAAAAAAATTGCATCTGAAAGTCATTTTTCATTTTTTTTAAAACACGAAAAAACAACTTTTAGATAGCACTTTTTCGAAATAATTGTTTGATTATAAAATGATTACAAGGATCTAGAAGCTGATGTAAATTTACCCTCAGAACAGTTACAATCATCGAAATCAAGCAAGTAGTTTGGAAATGAGAGCTTTGCGTATGTACTGATTCCAAGATTTTTCTTGATATAAGTAGAAATTTCTTGGATTTGCTACTTTGGACAAGCTGTCATTTGCAAAGTACTTGCTTTATCGCGATGATTTAAACTGTTGTGAGTTTTAATTTATGTCAACTTGTAAATTCTTGAAACCGTTTTCAATTCGAGCAAATATTTAAAAAAAATTGCATCTGAAAGTAATTTTGTATGTTTTTTTTAAACACGAAGAAACTACTTTTAGATAGCAATTTTTCGAAATAATTGTTTGATTATAAAATGATTACAAGGATTTAGAAGCTGAGGTAAATTTACACTCAGAACAGTTACAATCATCAAAATCAAGCAAGTAGTTTGGAAATGAGAGCTTTGCGTAAGTACTGATTTCAAGATTTTTCTTGATATAAGTAGAAATTTATTGGATTTGCTACTTTGGACAAGCTGCCATTTGCAAAGTACTTGACTTATCTCGATGATTTAAAGTGTTGTGAGTTTTAATTTATGTCAGCTTGTGCATTCTTGAAAGCGTTTTCAATTCGAGCAAATATTTCAAAAAAATTGCATCTGAAACTAATTTTGTAATTTTTCATTTTTTTTAAAACACGAAAAAACAACTTTTAGATAGCACTTTTTCGAAATAATTGTTTGATTATAAAATGATTACAAGGATTTAGAAGCTGAGGTAAATTTACACTCAGAACAGTTACAATCATCGAAACCAAGCAAATAGTTTGGAAATGAGAGCTTTGCGTAAGTACTGATTTCAAGATTTTGCTTGACATAAGTAGAAATTTTTTGGATTTGCTACATTTTACAAGCCGTCATTTGCAAAGTACTTACTTTATCGCGATGGTTTAAACTGTTGTGAGTTTTAATTTATGTCAGCTTGTAAATTCTTGAAACCGTTTTCAATTCGAGCAAATATTTAAAAAAAATTGCATCTGAAAGTAATTTTGTATTTTTTTTTTTAAACACGAAAAAACTACTTTTAGATAGCAATTTTTCGAAATAATAGTTTGATTATAAAATGATTACCCGGATTTAGAAGCTGAGGTAAATCTGCACTCATAACATTTACAATCATCGAAATCAAGCAAGTAGTTTGGAAATGAGAGCTTTGCGTATGTACTGATTTCAAGATTTTTCTTTATATAAGTAGAAATTTCTTGGATTTGCTACTTTGGACAAGCTGTCATTTGCAAAGTACTTGCTTTATAGAGATTATTTAAACTGTTGTGAGTTTAAATTTATGTCGGCTTGTTAATTCTTGAAAAGGTTTTCAAATCGAGCAAATATTTCAAAAAAATTGCATCTGAAAGTAATTTTGTAATTTTTCATTTTTTTTAAACACGAAATAACTACTTTTAGATAGAAATTTTTCGAAATAATTGTTTGATTATAAAATGATTACAACGTTTTATAAGCTTATATAAATTTACACTCAGAACAGTTACAATTAACGAAATCAAGCGAGTAGTTTGGAAATGAGAGCTTTGCGTAAGTACTGATTTCAAGATTTTTCTTGATATAAGTAGAAATTTCTTGGATTTGCTACTTTGGACAAGCTATCACTTCCAAAGTACTTGCTTGATCTCGATGATTTAAACAGTTCTGAGTTTAATTTATGTCACCTTGTAAATTCTGAAACCGTTTTCAATTCGAGCCAATATTTCAAAAAATTTGCATATGAAAGTAATTTTGTAATTTAAATTTTTTTTTAAAACACCAAAAGCTACTTTGAGATAGCAATTTTTCGAAATAATTGTTTGATTATAAAATGATTACAAGGATTTAGAAGCTGAGGTAAATCTACACTCAGAACAGTTACAATCATCAAAATCAAGCAAGTAGTTTGGAAATGAGAGATGATTGATTTCAAGATTTTTCTTGATATAAGTAGAAATTTCTTGGATTTGCTACTTTGGACAAGCTGTCATTTCCAAAGTACTTGCTTGATCTCGATGATTTAAACTGTTGTAAGTTTTAATTTATGTCGGCTTGTAAATTTTTGAAATTGCATCTGAAAGTAATTTTGAATTTTTCATTTTTTTTTAAACACGAAAAAACTACTTTTAGATAGCAATTTTTCGAAATAATTGTTTGATTATAAAATGATTGCAAGGATTTAGAAGCTGAGGTAAATTTACACTGGACAGTTACAATCATCAAAATCAATCATGTAGTTTGGAAATGAGAGCTTTGCGTATGTACTGATTTCAAGATTTTTCTTGATATAAGTAGAAATTTCTTGGATTTGCTACTTTGGACACGCTGTCATTTCCAAAGTACTTGTTTGATCTCGATGATTTAAACTGTTGTAAGTTTTAATTTATGTCGGCTTGTAAATTCTTGAAACGGTTTGCAAATCGAGCAAATATTTCAAAAAATTTGCATATGAAAGTAATTCTGTAATTTTTCATTTTTTTTTTAAACACGAAAAACTACTTTTAGATAGCAATTTTTCGAAATAATTGTTTGATTATAAAATGATTATAAGGTTTTATAAGCTGAGGTAAATTTACACTCAGAACAGTTACAATTAACGAAATCAAGCGAGTAGTTTCGAAATGAGAGCTTTGCGTAAGAAGCTGAGGTAAATTTACACTCAGAACAGTTACAATCATCGAAATGAGAGCTTTGCGTAGGAAGCTGACGTAAATTTACACTCAGAACAGTTACAATCACCGAAATCAAGCAAGTAGTTTGGAAATGAGAGCTTTGGTTAAGTACTGATTTCGAGATTATTCTTGATATCAGTAGAAATTTCTTGGATTTGCTACTTTGGACAAGCTGTCATTTGCCAAGTCCTTGCTTGATCTTGATGATTTAAACAGTTGTGAGTTTAATTTATGTCAGCTTGTAAATTCTGAAACCGTTTTCAATTCGAGCAAATATTTCAAAAAATTTGCATATGAAAGTAATTCTGTAATTTTTCATTTTTTTTTTAAACACGAAAAACTACTTTTAGATAGCAATTTTTCGAAATAATTGTTTGATTATAAAATGATTGCAAGGATTTAGAAGCTGAGGTAAATTTACACTGGACAGTTACAATCATCAAAATCAAGCATGTAGTTTGGAAATGAGAGCTTTGCGTATGTACTGATTTCAAGATTTTTCTTGATATAAGTAGAAATTTCTTGGATTTGGTACTTTGGACACGCTGTCATTTCCAAAGTACTTGTTTGATCTCGATGATTTAAACTGTTGTAAGTTTTAATTTATGTCGGCTTGTAAATTCTTGAAATGGTTTCCAAATCGAGCAAATATTTCAAAAAATTTGCATCTGAAAGTAATTTTGTAATTTTTCACTTATTTTAAAACACGAAAAAACTACTTTTAGATAGCAATTTTTCGAAATAATTGTTTAATTATAAAAAGATTACAAAGATTTAGAAGCTGAGGTAAATCTACACTCAGAACAAATACAATCATCGAAATCAAGCAAGTAGTTTGGAAATGAGAGCTTTGCGTAAGTACTGATTTCGAGATTTTTTTTTATATCAGTGAAATTTCTTGGATTTGCTACTTTGGACAAGCTGTCATTTGCAAAGTCCTTGCTTGATCTCGATGATTTAAACTGTTGTGAGAAATTTATGTCTGCTTGTAAATTCTTGAAACGGTTTTCAATTCGAGCAAATATTTCAAAAAAATTGCATCTGAAAGTAATTTTGTAATTTTTCATTTTTTTTTTAAACACGAAAAAACAACTTTTAGATAGCAATTTTTCGAAATAATTGCTTGATTATAAAATGATTACAAGAATTTAGAAGGTGAGGTAAATCTACACTCAGAACAGTTACAATCATCGAAATGAAGCAAGTAGTTTAGAAATGAGAGCTTTGCGTAAGTACCGATTTCGAGATTTTTTTTATATCAGTAGAAATTTCTTGGATTTGCTACTTTGGCCAAGCTGTCATTGCAAAGTACTTGCTTTATCTCGATAATTTAAACAGTTGTGAATTTTAATTTATGTCAGCTTGTAATTTCTGAAACCGTTTTCAATTCGAGCAAATATTTCAAAAAATTTGCATATGAAAGTAATTCTGTAATTTTTCATTTTTTTTTAAACACGAAAAAATTACTTTCAGACAGCAATTTTTCAAAATAATTGTTTGAGTATAAAATGATTACAAGTATTTAGAAGCTGAGGTAAAGCTACACTCAGAACATTTACAATGATCGAAATCTAGCTATAAGTTTGAAAATGAGAGCCTTGCGAATGTACTGATTTCAAGATTTTTCTTGATATTGTAAGTAGAAATTTCTTGGATTTGCTACTTTGGACAAGCTGTCATTTGCAAAGACTTGCTTGATCTCGATGTTTTAAACTGTTGTGAGCTTTAATTTATGTCAGCTTGTAAATTCTTGAAACCGTTTTCAATTCGAGCAAATATTTCAAAAAATTTGCATCTGAAAGTTATTTTGTAATTTTCATTTTTTTTTTTAAACACGAAAAAATTACTTTTAGATAGCAATTTTTCGAAATAATTGTTTAATTATAAAAAGATTACAAAGATTTAGAAGCTGAGGTAAATTTACACCCAGAACAGTTACAGTCATCGAAATCAAGTAAGTAGTTTGGAAATGAGAGCTTTGCGAAAGTACTGATTTCAAGATTTTTCTTGATATAAGTAGAAATTTCTTGGATTTGCTAATTTGGACAAGCTGTCATTTGCAAAGTACTTGCTTGATCTCGATAATTTAAACAGTTGTGAATTTTAATTTATGTCAGCTTGTAATTTCTGAAACCGTTTTCAATTCGAGCATATATTTCAAAAAATTTGCATATGAAAGTAATTCTGTAATTTTTCATTTTTTTTTAAACACGAAAAACTACTTTTAGATAGCAATTTTTCGAAATAATTGTTTGATTATAAAATGATTATAAGGTTTTCTAAGCTGAGGTAAATTTACACTCAGAACAGTTACAATTAACGAATTCAAGCGAGTAGTTTGGAAACGAGAGCTTTGCGTAAGTACTGATTTCAAGATTTTTCTTGATATAAGTAGAAATTTCTTGGATTTGCTACTTTGGACACGCTGTCATTTCCAAAGTGCTTGTTTGATCTCGATGATTTAAACTGTTGTAAGTTTTAATTTATGTCGGCTTGTAAATTCTTGAAACCGTTTTCAATTCGAGCAAATATTTCAGAAAAATTGCATCTGAAAGTATTTTTGTAATTTTTCATTTTTTTTAAAACTCGAAAAAACTACTTTTAGATAGCAATTTTTCGAAATAATTGTTTGATTATAAAATGATTGCAAGGATTTAGAAGCTGAGGTAAACTTACACTGGACAGTTACAATCATCAAAATCAAGCAAGTAGTTTGGAAATGAGAGCTTTGCGTATGTACTGATTTCTAGATTTTTCTTGATATAAGTAGACATTTCTTGGATTTGCTACTTTGGACAAGCTGTCATTTGCAAACTACTTGCTTTCTCTCGATGATTTAAACTGTCGTATGTTTTAATTTATGTCAGCTTGTAAGTTCTTGAAACGGTTTCCAAATCGAGCAAATATTTCAAAAAATTTGCATCTGAAAGTAATTTTGTAATTTTTCACTTTTTTTAAAACACGAAAAAACTACTTTTAGATAGCAATTTTTCGAAATAATTGTTTAATTATAATAAGATTACAAAGATTTAGAAGCAGAACACCCAGAACAGTTACAATCATCGAAATCAAGTAAGTAGGAAATGAGAGCTTTGCGAAAGTACTGATTTCAAGATTTTTCTTGATATAAGTAGAAATTTCTTGGATTTGCTACTTTGGACAGGTTATCATTTCCAAACTTGCTTGATCTCGATGATTTAAGCTGTTGTGAGTTAAAATTTATGTCTGCTTTTAAATTCTTGAAACGGTTTTCAATTCGAGCAAATATTTCAAAAAAATTGCATCTGAAAGTAATTTTGTAATTTTTCATTTTTTTTTAAACACGAAAAAACAACTTTTAGATAGCAATTTTTCGAAATAATTGCTCGATTATAAAATGATTACAAGAATTTAGAAGCTGAGGTAAATCTACACTCAGAACAAATACAATCATCGAAATCAAGCAAGTAGTTTGGAAATGAGAGCTTTGCGTAAGTACTGATTTCGAGATTTTTTTTTATATCAGTAGAAATTTCTTGGATTTGCTACTTTGGACAAGCTGTCATTTGCAAAGTCCTTGCTTGATCTCGATGATTTAAACTGTTGTAAGTTGTAATTTATGTCGGCTTGTAAATTCTTGAAATTGCATCGGAAAGTAATTTTTATTTTTTATTTTTTTTTAAACACGAAAAAACTACTTTTAGAGAGCAATTTTTCGAAATAATTGTTTGATTATAAGGATTTAGAAGCTGATGTAAATTTCCACTCAGAACACTTACAATCATCGAAATCAAGCAAGTAGTTTGGAAATGAGAGCTTTGCGTAAGTACTGATTTCAAGATTTTTCTTGATATAAGTAGAAATTTCTTGGATTTGCTACTTTGGACACGCTGTCATTTCCATAGTACTTGTTTGATCTCGATGATTTAAACTGTTGTAAGTTTTAATTTATGTCGGCTTGTAAATTCTTGAAACCGTTTTCAATTCGAACAAATATTTCAAAAAAATTGCATCTGAAAGTATTTTTGTAATTTTTCATTTTTTTTAAAACTCGAAAAAATTACTTTTAGATAGCAATTTTTAGAAATAATTGTTTGATTATAAAATGAGTACAAGGATTTAGAAGCTGAGGTAAATTTACACTCAGAACAGTTACAGTCATCAAAATCAAGCAAGTAGTTTGGAAATGAGAGCTTTGCGTATATACTGATTTCTAGATTTTTCTTGATATAAGTAGAAATTTCTTGGATTTGGTACTTTGGACAAGCTGTGATTTGCAAAATACTTGCTTTCTCTCGATGATTTAAACTGTCGTGAGTTTTAATTTATGTCGGCTTGTAAATTCTTGAAACCGTTTTCAATTCGAGCAAATATTTCAAAAAAATTGCATCTGAAAGTATTTTTGTAATTTTTCATTTTTTTTAAAACTCGAAAAAATTACTTTTAGATAGCAATTTTTAGAAATAATTGTTTGATTATAAAATGAGTACAAGGATTTAGAAGCTGAGGTAAATTTACACCCAGAACAGTTACAGTCATCGAAATCAAGTAAGTAGTTTGGACATGAGAGCTTTGCGAAAGTACTGATTTCAAGATTTTTCTTAATATAAGTAGAAATTTCTTGGATTTGCTACTTTGGACAAGCTGTCATTTGCAAAGTACTTGCTTGATCTCGATAATTTAAACAGTTGTGAGTTTTAATTTATGTCAGCTTGTAACTTCTTGAAACGGTTTTCAATTCGAACAAATATTTCAAAAAAATTGCATCTGAAAGTAATTTTGTAATTTTTCATTTTTTTTTTAAACACGAAATAACTACTTTTAGATAGAAATTTTTCGAAATAATTGCTGATTATAAAATGATTACAAGGATTTAGAAGCTGAGGTAAATCTACACTCAGAACAGTTACAATCATCAAAATCAAGCAAGTAGTTTGGAAATGAGAGATGATTGATTTCAAGATTTTTCTTGATATAAGTAGAAATTTCTTGGATTTGCTACTTTGGACAAGCTGTCATTTCCAAAGTACTTGCTTGATCTCGATGATTTAAACTTTTGTAACTTTTAATTTATGTCGGCTTGTAAATTCTTGAAATTGCATCTGAAAGTAATTTTGAATTTTTCATTTTTTTTTAAACACGAAAAAACTACTTTTAGATAGCAATTTTTCGAAATAATTGTTTGATTATAAAATGATTACAAGAATTTAGAAGCTGAACAGTTAAAATCATCGAATTTAAGCAAGCAGTTTTGGAAATGAGAGATTTGCGTAAGTACTGATTTCAAGATTTTTCTTGAAATAAGTAGAAATTTCTTGGATTTGCTAATTTGGACAAACTGTCTTTCCAAAGTACTTGCTTGATCCCGATGATTTAAACTGTTGTAAGTTTTAATTTGTGTCGGCTTTTAAGTTCTTGAAACCGTTTTCAATTCGAGCAAATATTGCAAGAAATTTGAATCTGAAAGTAATTTTGTAATTTTTCATTTTTTTTAAAACACAAAAAAACTACTTTTAGATAGCAATTTTTCGAAATAATTGCGTGATTATAAAATGATTACAAGAACTTAGAAGCTGAGGTAAATTTACACTCAGAACACTTACAATCATCGAAATCAAGCAAGTAGTTTGGAAATGAGAGCTTTGCGTAAGTACTGATTTCAAGATTTTTCTTCATATAAGTAGAAATTTCTTGGATTTGCTACTTTGGACACGCTGTCATTTCCAAAGTACTTGCTTGATCTCGATGATTTAAACTGTTGTAAGTTTTATTTTATGTCGGCTTGTAAATTCTTGAAACCGTTGTCAATTCGAGCAAATATTTCAAAAAAATTGCATCTGAAAGTAATTTTGTAATTTTTCATTTTTTTTTAAACACGAAAAAACTACTTTTAGATAGCAATTTTTCGAAATAATTGCTGGTTATAAAATGATTACAAGAATTTAGAAGCTGTCTTTCCAAAGTACTTGCTTGATCTTGATGATTTAAGCAGTTGTGAGTTTAATTTATGTCAGCTTGTAAATTCTGAAACCGTTTTCAATTCGAGCAAATATTTCAAAAAATTTGCATATGAAAGTAATTTTGTAATTTTAAATTTTTTTTAAGTAGCACCAAAAGCTACTTTTAGATAGCAATTTTTCGAAATAATTGTTTGATTATAAAATGATTACAAGAATTTAGAAGCTGAACAGTTAAAATCATCGAATTCAAGCAAGTAGTTTTGGAAATAAGAGATTTGCGTAAGTACTGATTTCAAGATTTTTCTTGAAATAAGTAGAAATTTCTTGGATTTGCTAATTAGGACAAACTGTCTTTCCAAAGTACTTGCTTGATCCCGATGATTTAAACTGTTGTAAGTTTTAATTTGTGTCGGCTTTTAAGTTCTTGAAACCGTTTTCAATTCGAGCAAATATTTCTAAAAAATTGCATCTGAAAGTAATTTTGTAATTTTTCATTTTTTTTAAAACACGAAAAAACTACTTTTAGGTAGCAATTTTTCGAAATAATTGTTTGATTATAAAATGATTACAAGGATTTAGAAGCTGAGGTAAATTTACACTCAGAACAGTTTTTCATTTTTTTAAAGCACGAAAAAACTACTTTTAGATAGCAATTTTTCGAAATAATTGTTTGATTATAAAATGATTACAAGGATTTATAAGCTAAGGTAAATTTATACTCAGAACAGTTACAATCATCGAAATCAAGCAAGTAGTTTGGAAATGAGAGCTTTGCGTAAGTACTGATTTCAATATTTTTCTTGATATAAGTAGAAATTTCTTGGATTTGCTACTTTGGACAAGCTGTCATTTCCAAAGTACTTGCTTGATCTCGATGATTTAAACTGCTGTTAGTTTTAATTTATGTCGGCTTGTAAATTCTTGAAACCATTTTCAATTTGAGCAAATATTTCAAAAAATTTGCATCTGAAAGTAATTTTGTAATTTTTCATTTTTTTTAAAAACTACTTTTAGATAGCAATTTTTCGAAATAATTGTCTATATATATAAAAAGAAGTTACATTTCATTGGTAATCTTATAACTCAAGAACCGCCGAACCGATTGACACAAAAATATATAAATAAATTTACAGTTTGTTCCTACATATGAGGAAGTTGTATGTGTGAAGTTTGTTTGGAATCGGTGCAGCCCTTCCTGAGTTATGACATTTTATGTGAGTAATGCTTTCCTCTCATACGAAATGCCTGTATGGGAAAAACAACAACAAATACACAGCCGCTGATGAGCGTTTATGTTGTACTGTATGACTGTATATGTGTACACAGTTGTCAAATGTAGTTGTAAGTGCATTATGTTAATATTAATTTGCTGTTCTAGGATTTCAGTTGACAGTTCTCTTATGTGCTTTGAGTTCTTTTATATCGTGCTGTCATTGCGAACAGACATACTTTTGGTGAGTGTTAACCATGTGTTTCTTTTTTAATACACTGTACCAAAATCCAGTCGATAAATCGTAGAATGTAGTATTTATCTATTGAAATATTTTCAATTGTATTTTTATGTTTCATTTTTATATATATAAAAGCTTTGCTTCATTTTCACAAGTTCAATTGGATTGCATTTGCCGGTGAGTGTTTTTTTTATTTGCACAATGAAGGTTATGTCCAGTTGTGTATATGAGAATTCATATTTCCACGCACACACATTCATATGTATATATTTTTCTTGAAATAATTCAATTCGTAATACACTGTACTGAAAGAATTCCACGTTCAAGACGAGCAACAATTGGCAGACGTTCACGTCCATCAAATGCTACAGCGTTAAATCGAAGATCACAAAGTGAAGAAGATTGTGTTCGACGAAATGAAATGGAAACACAACGACACAGACGGAGAACTCACTTGGTTAATAGTGAAGTACCCAGAAACCGTCGTGGGCGTACGTCCGTTTATGATATACGTCAAATGGAACGCGCGGCTTTCAATTACGATGCCACCATTGATTACAGCACGCATGCGTACATTGGCCAAATGAATATAGAATGTATACATTGCAAAGCATTTAAATTCAGAAACGAAACGCCTGGCATGTGCTGTGCTGGTGGGAAAGTCAAATTGCCCGTGCTAGAACTTCCGCCAGAACCTTTGCATTCATTGGTTTTTGGCAATTCACCAACGTCGAAGCATTTCCTCTTAAATATTCAAAAATACAATTCATGCTTTCAAATTACATCTTTTGGAGCTACAAATATTATAAGAAATGGATTTATGCCGACGCTTAAGTTAATTTCTTCGTATGGAATAAGCAATATCATATTTAATTCATGTGCCGTCCCTGTGTTCTATGTTTTTACAAATTCAAATCCGTCGTCTATATATATATCTCGAACGTTACAGATTCAAGGTCATATATACCATAGAGCTGGGTCTTTGCTATCATTCCCAGATGGCGATCATCAATTTTTGCAAATATATTTTATTGGTGATGAGAATCGTGAATTAAATCAGCGCTGTGCAATTTCGACGCATACGAGAAGATCAATCGTGAATGAATTGCAAACATTTTTCCATCAACACAATGAATTGGTGAAATTGTTTAAAGTGGCACTCGACCGGATGCCCACCGATGGCCACAAAATCATAATAAAAGCCGATAAAACACCAATTGCGGAGCACGCCAGACGATTCAATGTACCAACGATTGATGAAGTAGCCATTATTGGGGTTGGTGAACAGTTTCGGCCACGAGATATTGTTTTGTATCGTAGAAATGAGCAATTACAACGTATTTCAGAACTCCATCGCTGTTATGATGCATTGCAATACCCCATTTTGTTTTGGAGAGGGGACGATGGCTATCATATCAACATACCAATGATAAATCCAACAACTGGTACGTACACATTTGATTTTCGTTTAAATGTGATTTTTAAATCATTATCATTCGCTAATTAATTTTTGCATTGCAGGTCAAGAATCAACAAAAAAAGTCAGTGCGATGAATTTTTATTCGTATCGATTGATGATTCGCCCTCAAGAAACCAATTTTATTTTGCGATGCAATCAACTTTCGCATCAATATATCGTCGATATGTACACCAAAATTCAAAGTGAGCGATTGAATTTCATCCGTCACAATCAAGCCCGATTAAGATCAGAGGAATACATACATTTGCGTGACGCAATGATCAATGATGCGAATGTGAATGATATCGGCCGCTTAACAATTTTACCATTATCATATGTTGATACCCCACGTCATATGCATGAATATACGCAAGATGCGATGACATATGTACGAAATTATGGCCGACCGGATCTATTCACATGCAATCCGAAGTGGGTCGATGTGTCTGATTGTTTATTTGATGGTCAGGTGCCAAAAGATCGGCATGACATAACGGCCCGTGTATTCCAACAAAAATTGAAAAAATTAATGGATCTGATTCTCAAACTCCGTGTATTTGGAGAAGTGCGGTGCTTTATGTATACCATAGAGTGGCAAAAAAGGGGCTTACCTCACGCACATATTTTAATTTGGTTTGTACACAAAATAACACCTGATATGATTGATACCGTCATATCGGCCGAAATTCCAGATCAAACCATCGACGCAGGATTATTCGAAGTTGTCACGAAAAATATGATTCACGGTCCCTGTGGTGATATTAATCGAAATTCACCTTGTATAATTGATGACAAATGTTCTAAACGTTTTCCAATTGATTGCTGAAACAATTACAGGAGATGATGGATATCCACAGTATCGTAGACGATCAACTGAAAACAACGGCAAATTAACTGTAATTAAACTTCAAAATCAAGACGTTGAAATCGATAACCGGTGGATAGTTCGTACTCACCGATACTGTCAAAAATGTTCAACGCTCACATTAATGTAGAATATTGCAATTCTATAAAATAAATCAAATATATTTGCAAGCATGCGACTAAAGGCAGCGTATGGCTGTTTTTGGAGTGGCTCCTGAAAATAATCATGGTGAAATTTTGCAGTACCAAATGGGGCCCTATATTAGTACGAATGAAGCTGTATGGCGTATTCTATCGTTTGCAGTTCATGACAGACATCCGGTTGTTGTACATTTGGCAGTTCATCTTGAAAACGGCCAACGTGTTTACTTCACTGTTGCAAATGCCGAACAAAGAGCAGTAGAGCCACCAGTAACTACACAGACAGCTTATTTCCAGTTTTGTGAAACGGATGATTTTGCCAGGACTTTGCTATATTCGGAAGTGCCTCACTATTTCACATGGAATGCATCAACAAAAAATTTCAGCGTCGCAAACAAGGCACATCTGTTGATGGTTATCCAGGTATTTTTCGAACAGATGCTTTGGGACGCATTTATACAGCTAGTCCAGCTAATGTTGAATGTTTTTACATGCGACTTTTGTTGGTGAACGTACATGGACCTCAACCATTCCAACATTTACGAACTGTCAATGGTCAATTGTGCGCCACATACCGTGAAGCATGTCAACACTTGCATTTGCTAAAAGATGATACGCATTGGGATGCTACGCTTCGTGATGCATCAATTGCATTTCCACCAAATCAAATTCGTATGTTATTTGCAATCATAATATCAACATGTTTTCCATCAAATCCACTGCAATTGTGGAATAAATACAAAGATTTCATGGCTGAAGACATTTTGATTCGACTTCGATATCGTTCCAATGATCCTGCATTGCTGCTGACATTGGAAATGTATAATGAAGCCTTGATAATGATCTAAGATTTGTGCCTTACGATTGCAAATAAAGCATTAGTGCAATTAGGATTGACTCCACCAAATCGTCCAATGCATGATTTATTTGAACAAGAATTGCAACGCTAACATCAATTCGATCGTGATGAATTGCGTGCATTCGTACAAACGTGTACTCCACAATTAAATGATCAACAAAAACATGCATATGACAAAGTCATGCAAGCTGTCAATGATAACACTGGTGGATTGTATTTTTTAGATACACCTGGCGGTACTGGAAAAACATTTTTGATTTCATTGATACTGGCAACAATTCGGTCGGAACAAAAAATCGCATTGGCACTGCTTCTTCCGGTATTGCAGCTACATTAATTGATGGCGGCCGCACAGCACATTCTGCCTTGAAATTGCCATTGAACATGCAAGCAATTGAAACACCAACATGCAATATTTTAAGGAGTTCTGGAATGGCTAAAGTCTTGCAACAAGCATCCATTATTTTATGGGATGAGTGTCCAATGGCCCATAAAAATCTTTGGAAGCCATAAATCGAACATTACAAGATTTAAGACGGAGTTCACAGCTGCTTGGCGGTGCATTAATATTGTTATCTGGTGATTTCCGTCAAACGTTGCCTGTTGTTCCGAGATCAACACCTGCTGATGAAATTAATGGATGTTTGAAAAGTTCATTTTTGTGGACACACGTACAAAGGCTTTCGTTGACGACCAATATGCGTGTGCGTCTTCAAAATGATTCATCAGCACGTGAGTTTTCAAAGCAATTGCTTAAGATTGGCGATGGAAAGATTGTAAGTGATCAAAAATGGGTTTATCACGTTACCGAATAATTTTTGCATAATTGTATCATCAAAACAAGAAATCATTGATCGAGTTTTTCCAAATATTGTACAAAATTACAATAACCATGATTGGTTACGAGAACGTGCAATTTTAGCACCAAAAAATATCAATGTCAATGAAATCAATTTCCACATCCAGGAAAAATTGCCAGGTGCTTCGGAAACGTATAAATCTATTGATACTGCTATAAATGATGAAGACGCAGTCAATTATCCGGTCGAATTTTTAAATTCTTTGGAACCACCAGGCATGCCACCCCATTATTTGAATTTGAAAGTTGGTTCATCGATTATACTTCTCCGAAATCTTAATGCACCAAAACTTTGTAATGGGACGAGACTTTCAGTGAAAAAATTGATGCCACATTTAAATCAAGCAACAATTCTCACTGGCAAAGCAAAAGGTGAACTTGTACTAATACCGCGCATCCCATTAATACCAACGGACATGCCTTTGAATTCAAACGTCTTCAATTTCCCGTGCGTTTATCCTTTGCTATTACCATTAATAAAGCTCAAGGACAAACTCTTCAAGAGTGTGTTGTGAATTTGGAGGAACCGTGCTTTTCACATGGACAATTATACGTAGCATGTTCCAGAGTGGGAGCCCCAAAATATTCATTTATACATACACCACACAATCAAACAAAAAATGTTGTATACACTATTGTATTGAATTGATGTACAACTTTAGCGTTATAAATAAAATCCTTTTAAAGCATCGCCATAGAGTTGATTTATTACAAAATACATGTTTTCTCTTGGGCGTAGCAACGGGCGCCGGGATCCGCTAGTAAGTAGATATTTCTTGGATTTGCTACTTCGGATAAGCTGTCAAAGTACTTGCTTTATCGCGATGATTTAAACTGTTGTGAGTCTTAATTTACGTCAGCTTGTAAATTCTTGAAACCGTTTTCAATTCGAGCAAATATTTTTAAAAAATTGCATCTTAAAGTAATTTTGTAATTTTTTTTTTAAACGCGAAAAAACTACTTTTAGATAGCAATTTTTCGAAATAATTGTTTGATTATAAAATGATTACAAGGATTTAGAAGCTGAGGTAAATCTACACTCAGAACAGTTACAATCATCGAAATCAAGCAAGTAGTTTTGAAATGAGAGCTTTGCGTAAGTACGTAAGTACGTAGATAGTAGAAATTTCTTGGATTTGCTACTTTGGACAAGCTGTCATTCCCAAAGTACTTGCTTGATCTCGATGATTTAAACTGCTTTGAGTTTCAATTTATGTCAGCTTGTAAATTCTTGAAACCGTTTTCAATTCGAGCAAATATTTCAAAAAATTTGCATCTGACAGTAATTTTGTAATTTTTCATTTTTTTTAAACACGAAAAAACTACTTTTAGATAGTAATTTTTCGAAATTATTGTTTGATTATAAAATGATTACAAGGATTTAGAAGCTGAGGTAAATTTACACTCAGAACAGTTACAATCATCGAATTCAAGCAAGTAGTTTGGAAATGAGAGCATTGCGTATGTACTGATTTCAAGATTTTTCTTGATATAAGTAGAAATTTCTTGGATTTGCTACTTTGGACAAGCTGTCATTTACAAAGTACTTGCTTGATCTCGATGATTTAAACTGTTGTGAGTTTTAATTTATGTCAGCTTGTAAATTCTTGAGAAAGTAGTTTGGAAATGAGAGCTTTGCGTACGTACTGATTTCAAGATTTTTCTTGATATAAGTATAAATTTCTTGGTTTTGCTACTTTGGACAAGCTGTCATTTCCCAAGTACTTGCTTGATCTCGATGATTGTAACTGTTCTGAGTGTTAATTAACCTCAGCATAGGGCTATAATACTCAGTCGATCTCTTACTGTGGAGGTACGGCTTCCCAGATTTTCCAAATTAAATTTCGTGTGTGAGCTTAAGTTTAATATTAAACCAACATTTCATAAGTGGTGCAGTAGCACAGTGGTAGAGTGGCCGACCGAGAATAAGAGGGTCGCCAGTTCGATTCCCAGCCGGGCATCAGAACTTTGCAAGCTTTTTTTCACAACCGTGAAGTGGAAAACTTTATTGGTTGGAAAAACGAGCAAAGGAGGAGGAGCTTAAGCACCGGGACATCGAAAGGTGGCCTAGGGCCAATGAGGCCAGCGATGGGTATCATCGAAAGATGTTCCACTTAAAAGCAGTGATTCAGCAGCAACAATATCAACAGCAATAACAACAACGCCAACATCATCCGATGTAAATCAGAAGCGCAGAAAGAGGATCAAGTGCGCCGCAAATTTGGTAAAGAGGAGATCCACGGCCACCTCAGCAAAGCTGTCAGCTGGGGTGAATACGTCCAATATAGACGAGACGTTAGAGGCAGCAAGGCAAACCCAGCTAGACACTTCACCCGAAAAGGGTATTGAATATATGTCTGCGGAAGGAGAAGGGCACTTCACGACGGGCAATAGTACTGCCTTCGTGAACCTCTCCACATCAGAGGCGTCATCTGAGGAGGACGAGGAACAAATAATGGTCGCTCAAATTGAAGCTTTGGAGGCAGAAATCCAAAAGTTGAAAAGCAAAGTTAAGGCCAGCCAAGAAGCGCGCAGGGCGAAACAACTAACAGAACTCGACTAACAAGAACAACAACAGCAAAAAGAACAATTACAAAAACAACAGCCACAGCAGCAGCCAAAATAACAACGGCAAGAAAAACAGCAAAAGCAGCAGACACAAGCCCAGAAACAACCGCAAGAAAAACAGCAGCAGAAGAATCAAAAGCAGCAGAATCAACAGCAGCAGAAAAGTCAGTTTCAGCAGCAGCAGCCACAGCCGCCGATTACGAAAAAAGGAAAGCTGCCACCCATAAATACTTATACAATGGAGTTACAGGATACCATAAATCTATGTAAGTTGACCATAGGTCAAAATTTTACTATAAAAAGATTATATAACGATAGGCATGTTATCCATTGCTACACACTGTAAAAGCACACAAAAATTAAAGAGTTGCTAAAAGAAACGACTATTGAATTCTTTAGTTTCACCCCTAAAATGGAAAAATTTCAAACGGTCCTTTTGAAGGGCATAGATTCCTGCACGGAACCACAGGTGTTCTTAAATAAATGAACTCCGCCAAAAAGCGAATGACGATCTCGACTTTATCGGGGTCAAGCCGTTCGCTACAGTTAGAGTTAGGCGGGAGAAGCGGAGTGTTCCCTTCTTCCTTGTTCAACTCTCACCCAGCAGCAAACTGGATAGTTTGAGGAGTATCTCCTTCCTCAACTACCAGGTTGTAGCTTGGGACAAATAAAAAGGCGCGGCGACATGTTTCAATGCATGCGCTGCCAAAGGTTCGACCACACCGCAGCAAGCTGTGAAATGCAGTCACGCTGCGTTAAGTGTGGAGAGACCCACAATGCAGATGAATGCAAGCTAGGAAGGGAACGGGTCGAAGATAGGACCCAGCTTAAATGTGTACTCTGCCGAGGCGGCGGACACCCCGCTAATTATCGGGGATGCCCGACGTTTCAGCTTATAAAGAACAATAAAGCAGCAAAGCAAACAGTGGTAGAAAAGCGTCCAACAGTGCGGCTTCCTACAACAATGCCCGTCAACCCCAAATTTCTTACGCCCAAATGTCGTCAGGAAGGGGAAGCACGGTACACCAAAGGTCGCCCAACAGGCCTCCGTGCCTAAGGCGCCGGCGGCACAGCCGGATATTATGGGCATTCTAGCAGGCGACTAGGGTGGATTATCTCTATCCTATTTTGCCGAGCTTAACGCAACTTAGAGGTTAAGGGCGCGCTGCCGGAGAGGCCCTTTAAGATCCTAGCTGTGAATGTAAATTCATTGATTAGGACCGAACGTAGAGCGAATTTATTCCAATTGCTTAAAGACATAAGTCCAGATGTGTTTATGGATAGCGAAACTAAGCTTAACCAGAAACATAAATTGACTAACAACAATTACAATATCGTAAGAAGAGACCGACCCAACTCCACTCAATGAGGAGGCGTCGCAATCTTTATACGTTAAGGCATTAGGCGTAAGGTAATATATAATAGTGATGTGCGAAAATTTCGGACGTTAGAGGCATGCATCATATGCATTCATTTCCAACAGGGGAAGCGATTGTATGTGATCGCTGCCTATGCACCGGAAAGACCTCAGCCCACCCAGTTTATAACAGAGTTTGAAAAGCTTTTTGAATGCTTAAGATTGAGCTCGGAAGAAAACTTTTGCATATTAGCCGGTGATTTAAACGCCAAACACATAGATTGGGGAAATCAAATACAAAATCCTCGAGGTAACCATTTGTATAATTGAATGGGTCGATACAACCTTGAGTATCGCCTCGATCTTCTAGCCATAGAGAGGCCATCGTTTCCAAGAAGCGGTGCCTATCTGGATCCATTGCTGAAAGACGAAAGACTAACAATTACTGACACTGTGGGTCACCGACCAAGAAATTGTTTACGAACGATCGAGTACGACAGTGACCACTGCGGATTCGCCGCCGTTATACAACTTCCGAACGAGCTTATGGAGTTGGAGGAGTATGTGCCTATGCATACTTACAATTACAGTAAGATGCGCTGGCCACGCTTCTCCAACGCCTTATTGAGCGATTTACGGTCAAATGGTATATCCCCACCAAATGACAGGAACCTAACAAATACTGAAATCGACAGAGACTTAGAACAAATTAGCGAAACGATTCTACGAACAATGAACAGAACAACACCGAAATACAAAGAACGTAACGCGACAATTGACAAAAAAATGGACTTCTAACAATACTAAAACGCTTGTAAAGACGGTTTACTGATACACGAGATCAGGACTCTGAAGTCGTCAATCAAAAACATCAACCAATTGATCAAAGAAAATTATAGGTTGGCTATTAATTTGTTCTGGGACAATAAAATTCGTGCCGTTAACTCTAGCGACCCAAGTATGTTCCCAAAAATTAATAAGATTTTTAGAAGAAAGGATCAAAACGATATTCCGTGTCTTAAGCTTCAGAGGACGACAGAGAACAGAGACGTACTTCTGACAGCAGGCATAGACCCAGAGGATGCCGTATTGGACGATGACCTCTATATAGTTGAAGATCCGCTGGAGAGAGTGGAGGCTGTGGGGGCTGCTTTCCAGCAAGTGTACAAGGTGAATGCTAGCATTTGCGCGAATCATGACCTGGAGAACAGAGCTCCGCTTCATCACTTATGGCTCCGGAACGATATAACCGAATGGCGATCTGAGAACCTTGGTTTTACCGGGTTTAATGATGAAGATTTGGCAAACGCCATAATCGCCGACCGAAATGGGCCCAGTCCCTTGTTAATTTCGAAGAATGAGCTCCAGCTCAACTTCGATTCATTAAAGAAAAGAAGTCAGCAGGAGCCGATGGTATATCCAACGTTGTACTACGACATTTGCCTCAAGAAGCAGTTGACATTTATACCACACTGTTTAACAACGCGCTGAATAATGCATATTATCCAGTGCGATGGAAGACAGCTGTGGTGCACCCTCTCCCAAAAAAGGGAAAGGACAACTCCAATCCGGCGAATCTCCGGTCGATAAGTCTTCTTCCAAGTATCAGCAAAGTATTTGAAAAGGTTATTAATAGAGCCCTGTTCAAATGGGCGGAGGACAAAAATATCATCCCGGATAATCAGTTCGGTTTTAAGGCGGGACATGACAAAATTCATGCCGCGTCCAAACTAGTTTCTGATATCCAATGGAACAAAACTAAAAAGCAGTGTACGGGTGCCTGTCTGGTTGAAGGCCTTCGACACCGTATGGTTAGAAGGTCTCTATCTAAAGCTAACCAGACTAGGTATAAGTAAACCTCTATTGTATATGCTTTATGACATGCTAAATGGTAGAAAGTTTGTTGTCAAGAGTGGCAATGTAACTTCTACCGCAATCTTTAATATTAATAATGGTCTACAGCAGGGAGCGGTTAACTCGCCGATTCTATTCAGCATTTACACCAGCGATCTGATAGGTAGTCTAACTCAGGCAATTGCGTACGCCGACGATCTAATTGCGTACAGAACAGCTAATACAGTTGAGGTCATCAAAAGTCTCTTGCAGAGTGACTTCGACAAGATTCAGCGATATTGTGATGACTGGAAGTTGAAAATCAACTTCCAGAAATTAGAAACTATTTTGTTTAGGACTCCGTTGTCTAGCGCCTCAAGGAATACGAGAAAGAACTGGCGCAAGCTGGTGATCGTAGGGCCACATGGACATCCACTGGCGAGTAAAAGTGTAGTAAAGTACCTTGTCATCTGGTTGGAGCAGTACCTGTATTTCGACAGACATATAGGTGCTGCTTTGGCTAGGGCTAGGGGAGCCTTTGCCTTGACAAAACGACTGTTTTATAGCAGCCGTCTTGACAGCAGGGTGAAGGTGATTTGCTACATGGCCCTCATCAGGCCGATGATTGCCTACGGATGCCCGGTGTGGTTCAACGTTGCCCCATCTCAAATGGAAAAGATTCGGGTGTTTGAGAGGCAATGTCTTAGACGTTGCCTTGGATTACACAGAACACCAGAGTCGGAGTACACAAGATATTATTCCAACCAGGTTCTACACAACGGAGCCAACATGAACAGAATAGATAATTTTTTGTTTAAGCTGATTCGGGGTCACGTTGCAAGAGCGATGTCCTCAACCAACAGCCTAATTTTTGGGGCTTATTACCCCAATAACGATTATTTTGAGAGTGCGCGGTTAAGTGGTTACATCCCTCCCGAGGCATTTCTCTATTTAGAAAGTCGAGGGCTGATACAGGATAGAATGGCGGTTTCGCTTATCTACCACGTCAGCCGTAAAACTGTAGATAGGCGACTCCTGTATGGTCGAGACGTCATCGCTCAAGGTGGAGAGGAGAGCCCTCGGTTTAGTAGGACTGTGTCCGATCGGGTCCGAAGGGATAGGGCGAAACAGGAGAACCAGTTCTGGTGGCTCTCTGAACAGTATCGTGATTTTTAAAGTCGATTAAGATATGTCTTGGCCGACTTACATACATTTAGGGTAATTAGGTATAGGGAACAGTCGGGGTGGCACCAAAAAAAATTAAAAATATTTATGTATGCGGAGGCATATGTGCATTATCCTGCGTAACTGTACATGTGTGTACGTACATACATGTATGTATGTATGTACATGTATGTATGGGGTGAATGTAGCTGTGTGTCTGCATGCGTAGGCAAAATATACACAAACAAAATTTAAAAAAAAAATGCTGCTGTGGCTGTTCTAGTTTTTAAGTAGTTTTAAGTGGTTTTGTGTATATTTAGGTATCTTAAGTAGTTTAAGTTATTTTTAGTTAGTATAAGTTAGTTGTATATAGTTTTAATTATTTTTAGTCTAGCTTTAGGTAGTTTATAAGAAAAAATTAAAAATATGATATGATTCCGAGTTTTTTTTTAAATATGTTTTCTTGGTAAAATAAAAATAAAATAATTAGAATTAATTAAAATAGTTTTAAGGTCGAAAGACATTAGTATTAAGAGATATAGTTTAGTTTAGAGCGCCCGTAAAGAGCCAGTAAATTAGTTGTAAGTTATTGATAATTAGGCTAGTTTTAAACATTTTTGTCTAGCTTTAAGATAGTTATAAGTTAAGATTAAATAAAAGTGAATTAAAAAAAAAAAAAAAAGGTCTATAATACTTAGTTATGTGTCTGTTGACAACCCTGGAAATACGAAACCTCTGACAGCCCTTAGATGAACAATCATGCCAACATCAAGATTGAAACTACAAGATAGTAAGAAGGACAACGCATTCTTTTTTCGGTTGGAGAAACTTCTGGGCTCTTGACATCGTCAGTAATAAAACGTGTTTTACTCTCATATTTGTATTTAATTAATTAATGGTTTTTTGTAGTAAACGATATATTAGGTAAGTTATGTAAATTCCGTATTCTGATTGTGTACATAAAATCATAACAATTTTTGGTGACGAGGATGGGAGCTAGACGAGATGTAGCAATAGAGCGTGAGCTTCAACGCCTTCAACGAGGCTGGATCACTCCAGTTGATTTTTCGGACTGGGCAGCACCGATTGTGGTAGTCAAAAAGTCTTCAGGAGAGGTACGTCCATGCGGAGATTATTCATCTGGGTTAAATGATCAACTAGAATCGCATGAATACCCCATTCCAACTCCGGAGGCCATTTTCCCAAAAATTGGAGACAGTGAAATTTTCACTCATATAGATTTAGCCGATGCATGTCTCCAAGTGAAAGTCACACCCGAATCAGCCAAACTGCTAACCATCAATTCCCACAAAGGATTATTTAGGCCTAATAGGCTAGCTCCTGGTACAAAGCCTGCTCCCGGAGCTTTCCAGCAAATTGCAGATACTGTCCTTGCAGGTATTGAAGGCGCTGCAGCTTATATTGACGATTTCATCATCGGAGGGAAAGATTTTGAGCATCATTTGAAGATTTTAAACCAGGTACTTCAACGCCTCTTGGAATTTAATTTTCGAGTGAAAATCGAAAAGTGCTCGTTTTTCGTTCCTCAATTCAAATACGATGGGCATATTGTCGATAAGAATGGTTTGAAGCCAGATCCGGACAAAATGGAGCGTATCAACAGCATGCCAGCATCATCGAACATCACTGAACTGAGATCATTTCTAGGTGCTGTAAATTAGTATGGCAAATTTGTAAAGCAAATGCGTCAGATTCAAGCACCTTTGGACAATTTCCTCCGAGACAACGTCGATTTAAAATGGTCTAAGGATTGTCAGCAATCATTCGACAAGTTTAAATCCATTTTCTCATCGGAACTTTTACTCACGCATTACAACCCAAGGTTGCCGGTAAAAGTCGCAGCAGATGCCTCAAATGTTGGGCTTGGTGCGTACATCGCTCACACATTTCCCGATGGCTCTGAAAAAGTCATCATGTATGCGGCAATGTCTCTCGCCCAACCAATCGGAGACAAGGTTAAGTCAAATTGAGGAGGAGGCGGCGGCAATTATATTTGCTGTAAAGAAATTCCACCGAATGATTATTGGGCGAAAATTCACGTTATTGACTGACCATAAACCACTCCAAGCTATTTTCGGGAAAAAAGGAATACATACTCATATGTATGATGTATGATTTTGATATCCAATACATTTCCACCAAAGAGTTCGGATTTGTTGATGTACTCCCTCGGTTGATGGACACCAGAGCAGATTTGGATGAAGAAGTCGTCATTGCAAACATGAAATTTGAGAAAGATCTCACATCACATTTGCTCAACGTAATTGAAGTGCTTCCTGTAATTTTTGAAAAGGTCAAAAGTGCGACAAGGAAAAGTAAATTGTTACAGTCAGTCATCAGTACCATGAAAGCTGGATGGAAAACCAGAAATCCGCCGGAACTAGTTAAATTTTCTTCCAGAAGAGACGCACTAGCGGTTATCGAAGGATGTCTCATGTTCAACGACAGGATCGTTGTTCAGCTTGTTTACAAAATCGAATTCTTAGACAGTTGAATTGGGGTCACCCTGGTATCAAGCGAATGAGGACCATCGCTAGAAGTCATGTCTACTGGCCAAAAATAGACGACGATATAACTTCTGATGTACGCCAGTGTCATTCATGCGCCAGCGCAGCAAAATCTCTGATAAAAACAACGCTTCAATCATGGCATGTGACATCATCACCGATGGAGCGTATTCATTTCTATATCGCTGGTCCAATAGATGGGTTTTACTATTTCATTATAGTAGCTCATTTTCCAAATGGTTTGATGTGTTCCAGATTTCGAGCATAACTTCTTCAGTCATCATTAACAAGCTAGATGAATTTTTTTCTCGTTATGGAAATTGTGATTAATTGGTTTCGGACAACAGAACCCAGTTTACGAGTTCTCATTTTCAAAGTTTTATGCAGTCCCGTGGTATCCAGCATCTTCGGACAGCACCTTTTCATCCACAGTCCAACGGACAAGCTGAGCGTTTCGTAGACACGCTGAAGCGAACGCTTAAAACGCTTAAAAACGAAGGAACAAGCCTAAGTTACTTGGAAACATTTTTGCAAACTTACCGTTCCACTCCAAATCGAAATGTAGTTGATTTCAAATCGCCAGCCGAAGCATTCATCGGGAGGAAAATTAAAATTTCTTTGGATCTGTTAAAAACTAAAAGACAAATTTCAACAACACCGAATGGAAAATAAAATCATCAATTTGATAAGCACCATGGCGCTAGGAACAGGCAGTTCATTCCAGGTGATTTGGTCTACGCTAAGATCTACCGAAACAATAAGGAACATTGGGTACCAGGAACAATCATTGAACGCAAAGGCTCCGTAAACTACAAAACAAAACACAACTCATTCGCGGTCATACAAATCAAATTAAATTCAGATATGCGAATATCCCACAAAAACAAAAGTCGTCAAATGCATTCGATGACCTACTAGATTTATTTTCACACAGCCAGCCGGAGGGTGAAGTATCTAAAGAAATTCCAAACGCAGTTCCTGATTATGGAGTAGCCCGTAATGGCTCGATTTCTGAAGGTTAGTTAATTTTGCTCTTCGGTTGACACAGATGAAGCTGCCTGTCTCACTTCTACATCATAAGAGAAAATGAAAAGATATATGCATTTTGAATAGTGCTGTCAAAATTAATCTACTTTTGGAGCGGTGGAAACACTTTTTGAGATTAGTAAATCTACAAGAGATTAAAGTTCGGTGGAAACGTAGTATAAAGTTCGGTGGAATCGTAGTATTAATCTTCTCAAATGAAGGTTTAAAATAGATCTCATTTAAATCTCAATCGAACTAACCTATTTCCATGTCGAAATGAGCACATTCATCGGGAAAGTGAATTTTTCTCTTTGGTTGACACAGATGAAGCTGTCTACATCAGAAAATGAAAATATATATGCATTTTGAATAGTGCTGTCAAAATTAATCTACTTTTTGAGCGGTGGAACCACTTTTTGAGTTTGGTAAATCTACAAGAGATTAAAGTTCGGTGGAAACGTAGTATGAAGCACTTTACTTATATTTTGCTATTTTTAAACACTTTTTACCTAGCACCATACTAAATCTATTTTCTTAATAAACTACAACTAAACAAGCCTAAAATAAGTGCAAAAAATAAGCGAACATAACTTTTTAACGTTTGTTACTGTCAAAGTGGCATATGGATTTAGTACGATACTAAAATAAATAAAGTAGCCATTTTGTAATTTTAACTTCAGTAAAATGTTAAGAAAATAGTATGATACTAAACTGGTTTAAAATTTGCAAAATCCTCTTTTTAGCCTAGTATCGTACTAAAAATGATTTAACATATTACTAAATCGGCTATAAGTTTGCGACAATTTCTTTTGTTGTCAGATTTTTTAATCTCGCGTGATGTCAGCAATATAAGCCAACCAGAACTGTCGTAAACTTGTTTAAAATACATGCAGTGAAACTACCCAAATGCAAAAATATCACGTTTATCCTACGCAGATGCAAAAATATTATTTCCCAAAGGTTTCATTTTGTTGTGAAATCAAAAATTCAGCCGAAATTTCCCAGAATGTGTACTCATCTTAGTACCATAAACTGAAAACATAAGGACCCGAAACTTCTGCTTTCATTTGACATTAACCAACTAGCTGAAACACGCACACAAGTAACTTTTCTGTTCCTCTTCTAATAGACCTATTGATAAAAACGCAACCAAGAATTTTTTCTGTTCCTCTTCCTATAGACACATAGACAACACAGCCCTAGTAATTTGTTTTTGATTTGTTTTTCGATTTCCCATCTATTCATGGATAGGGTTTCAAAACTACAAATACAAATATGTATATTAATGGGTTTGGGGGGTGAAGCGTATGAAGGTTTCCAATCTTATTATGGCTTATTTCTGCTTAGTACTGAATATATTTCCAATGAAACATGAATCAAATAAAGCAACTATATGCGTTGAAGGTAGAAGGTTGATCGAGTCTGAGCGAATACAGCGGTGTTGATTCAAGTTTTTTTTTTGCAGTTTATGGAGGAACTAATAATTTAATAATTCTCAGTTTTGGAAAATAACTAATTACAAAAATAAGTAAAGAAGGTAAAAGTGGCAGTTTTGAGATTTAATTATTACAATAAGTGTGTATTGATTGATGAACTAACAAAATAAACAAAAATATTGACTAAAAAAGAACAATGTCAGCCGAAATATATTCACAACAACGTGAGGGGTAAATGTTTTCTTTTTTTTTTAATTTATAAATTTCTTTTTCATTTATTTTATGAATTTCATGAAAATTACCGATGATACAATTAAATAAACAATGAGACTGTTCTATAGAAATTTTGCATTTTCTTATATAGCTCTTTGTTACCAACTGAATTCTTCCAGACCCTTTGTTCGTTTATTAAAAAAAAATTGTAGGTAGATAGGCGTTTTCTTAACTTATAAATTTATATAAAATACCTAAAAGTAGATCTTTGTTTGTTAATTACAGACGACGAAAGACACTTGATTGTTCTTATCTCTAATGGTCTAACATATATTTACCTACTTTTATCAATAAACAGATAGATTAGGATGTAAATATTGAAATATATTGCAGTATTTGTCTTAATATTTTTCATGTAGTTATATGAGTCTACAAGGCCAACAAGATATTTCAGTTGAAATATATATTTCATTTATCAAAATATGTGATTAAAACCCCAACACTCAATACTTCGATATAATTAATAAACTTTGTACGGAAAATAAGAGTGCGAAAATTTATGAACCAAGTTTGTTGTCATATCATTACTTTGATTAAAATTTTAAATGCCGATAAAAGTTGTTTTTAAAAAAGTCAAGTGAACCTATTAAACAAAAACAAAGTTATTTCGATAAAATCACTTAATTATTCATATACGTACCTACTGTAAATATTTTCAAATGTATTTATTTTGATTTCCATGTTTTCTTTGATATGGTTTTCAATTAATTTTAAGTTTCGATAAAATATGTATTTTCATATAGTTTGACAATTATAGGTTTTTAAAATAGAACCCGAATTGGTCTTCACTTGTTAGAAGGCTCACATCAAAGACATAAAAACGACAAACTTGAAAAGTAAAGTACGCCAAGTTCTAAGTGTATTAATGTTAAATATCACAGTATTCTTATATTACCTAATTACTCAAATTTGAAATGAAAACTTGACAAGTAAACCAACACAATTAAAGTCAGTAATCATTAAATAACAGATTTCTCTGATAATTTTGAGGTTTTTCCATATTACTCTACTTAAAATATTTGATATTAAATATTAATAAACTTTGAACTTGGCGTACTTTTAGGTCTCACTATTTTCCACATCTGACTTGTTACGCAAAGGCTTACTTGGCTAATTTTTTCAAATTTAACTTTTTGGTATGATTTGACTTTTTTTTTCAAAAGTTTATTTTTTATCATAAAAAGTGGGTGGATAAACGCCCAAAAAGCCTCATAAGGAAACGTACGTTTTTAATTTATACCCATTGTATGTACTACAAGTCCTACCTTTCTACCAATTTGAATAAGTAAGAAGTGCTCCAAGAAATGATAATAATTTATAAGAACTGGGTTAATAAAACGCCTATGCAAGAAAAATTACATAATTTCAACTTTTTTTTTGGTTACACCTGAAAGTTGACCGCTATACCAAATTTCATAAACCTGCACCAATCGGAAGTGCTCTCAATATATTTAATAATTGTTCTTTGAAAATGGCCACACCCACTGAATATAAAATTTCAAATTTTTAATTTTCCCTTTGTTTGCATGTTAAGTTCTATCGTTCTACCAAATTTCACTATTCAGGACAATCAGAAGTTCTCTACATAGTTGATATCAATTATGAGAAAATTTTTGAGTTACTTAAACCTAGTGAGCTTAGCAAATGCTGCTAGTTTATAGTTTTAGACTTTATTGGTACTGAAGTTAGATGTGGTAGAAAATCGCCGGATGACCCTGTAAAAAGGGTGGGGTGCCAGGACTTAGGATACACTGACGGACTGACGGATACAGATCGAAACTTTTTAATTTTTTTCCGTGATCAGGTGTAAAACCTGCAAAAGGCTCTATGCGGACCGAAAAAAGCGTGCTCATAGGAGTATGAGATTTTTACTCCACTAAAAACACCTTCTCATCCCGATTGCAACAAAGTTGAAACTTATATATCAATTTATTGTTAACGAATTTAATTATGCTTATACCGCAATTTAAAGCGAATTCTTGTTTAGTGCACCAGTTCGCAAGGCTTAGTCCTTCGCAGGTGGCGTACTAAATTCTTCTCATCGAGAATTTCGATTATGGTAATATCACAGTGTTGAAATCGCCGTTTTCTGTGATTTCGCACTACATTTTTTCATCGCGAGAATTCAGAGATTTCGTTTCTTATATACTAAGGGTGCGTTTACAAACGATCTCAGCAGTTTATTTTCAAATTTTTGTAAGCAAGCTTAAGCACCTGCCTGTACAAAATTAGCTTGTTTTCGATAGATACCTTCGCATTTCTTTTTTACATGCGCTTTCCATTTTAATTTCGCGTCTAGAGGCATTCCGAGATATTTTGCCTCATTAGCAAACATAACTTGATAGGTATTAACAAAAAATCTATTCATTTTATTATACGTAAAGTCCACGTGGACTTATTTTACTTCGTTGGGCGATATCCGCCATTTTTTTGTCCAACCAATTACATTATTCAGAGCTTTTTGTAATGTAAGAGCATCATTTAACGTATGGCCCACTGCTAGTATTGCAGTGTTGTCAGCAAACGTGGCTACGATAGTGTCTTCTGTTTGAGGTATATCTCGTGTAAATAATAGATACAATATTGGACCTACTCTGTAACTTCATTCTACTTTCGCATCTATTCGAAAGTTATTTTCAATGCTATTTTTAAGTGTGACTGTATTGGCTCGTAGCATCCACTGTTCCCGAATTCGACTCTTCGCCACATAATATCCAATTAACTCTTTTCTTTTCAAATTATAAGTACTTTAATAAAGAATTAGCAAGTTGAAATTTAGCTATTTCGAACAACTTTATTGTAGAATATTTATTAGTTGGGCCCCTGTTTGAAATCCGTCTCGAAAAAGAAATTCAATACGGATCTGTTTTTTTTTTTTTTGCAGAAAAAGTGATTTTATTTTGAAACGAATCTGATTTTCAGAATAAAATTGACGGCGGATCAACTGCAGATCGATGTTCCTATTGAAACGAAATCCACACATAAATAAACACTTTTTATGCTGGGGGTCGAACTCGCACCCAAAAGTCACCAGCCATATTAATAAAAAAACGCTTATTCCATTTTTAATTCACGACTTTTCTAAACCATCGAAAACAAGTTAGTGCGCGAGTTGAAATTTTCTAATTGATAAAAATAAACGGTCCATCCGAAAATAAAAAAAATATATATACTAGAATAAATATGATGTAAGTCAATAAGTGTGTTACTTTTGCACTTTTTGCACAAAAATGTGAAGACTGTCATTCTCTCAGAGTGCAGCAAATTTTCACAAAAGTACTGGAACGCTTTAAACAACAATTTTTGCCATTTTTTGAACGTCAACGTAAAAGTCTATTTGTGAAAATGTTTATTAAAGATTAACGTGAAATTATTTCTAAAAATAACCAATTTGATGTCACAAATTGCAATTTATTGCACGGATAACCCGGACCAGACTATAAATTCCATTATTTTCAACTTTTGTAACGATACACTCTTAGCAACTGGCAGCTTATGTATTTTTTTCTTTTTTCCTTCATTTGAAAGTCTTCATAATTTTGTCCAAAGAAATTTCTGTGACTAAAATTCGCAGCCTGGGGAAATATTTTGCACTCTCATGAGCGCTCTCTTCTGTGAAAAACTACGAAAATTTGGAGTACAGGAACAGGATTTGACTGTTTTTCGTAGAAATTGTTAGATTTTCGCAGTTTTAGGGAGTAGTACGGGAACGGACCTAGTATCTTCTTTATACGGTTTTATTGCCAACAATAATGTCAATTCTTATTCCTTATTCACTAAACCACCTTCTTCTCTTTGTATTAATGCGAAATATCAGATATTTTATTTTATTAATGACATTTTGTACATTATCTGCGTATAAAAAATATAAATCGTGACTAAATTCTGTTCCGTAGAGAAATACATTAAAGTTATTTATGCAGCAGCAGAAAACCCGTATAAACCTAAGAAAAACCAGATAATTTTAATTCCGAAGAACTGTCAGAGTTTGTATGGGAAATATATTATTAGATATATAAGATAATTGAATTATGAAAGAAAAAATAAGTATTTAATTACGAAAAATGTTGAAAAAAATTCAGATATTTTTTGAATTTTTATTTTGAAAATTTTTTTTTTCAAAATCTATTAATGGAAATAACTTAATTATAAAAAACAACATACGACTGTGTTTCTGGCTATATAAAAAGCTACTACACATTTTTTTACAAAATCCCATTATTTTTTAATAATATTTTTTCCACTTTGGAAGAAAATTTCCCTCCCACCTAAATGGTGGAAATAGGTCCCTTCAATAGAGTTTTTTCTTGTTTTATTTAACATGCTCGCCCTAGATTTTCTCGTTGCAAATTAGCCTACTTTATATCCTTTTGTGTCATGTTGTCCCATTTTACCCTAACTATTTCTTATTCGTCAACTTAAAACAAGGCTTTAGTTACCCATCTGCACTGAGGTCTTGAAGCATTAAATTCTACGCGGTTTTTTATTCCCCATCGGACAATGCTGTTGAGATTAGAATTTAATGAGCTTATCATACGCTGCCGTTGCAGTTTCACATCCGAAGAACAAGGAGGTGAATCTGAAATGAATATGAAAAGCTGAGAGTGCTATCGTCAGCAAACAAATTAGTTCCAATTTAGTAAAACAGAAGTTCCAGATAGATCATTAATGAAAATGTGAAAAAAAGTAGGAGACAAAACGGAGATCCCTGAGGCACTTCAGCATTTAATTTATGAATATCTGACTTGAAACCATCCGATGCAACTAGTATTGAGCGGCCCGAAATTCAATTTCTAATCCCACGAAGAAGAGGATTCATCTATACCAAATGCACGCATTTTCGATAACAGACCTTGATGCCAAACTCTATTAAATGCTTTTGAAATATTAAGCGCAATAATCTTATTTTCTCCAAAACGATATAAAGATTTGTGCCACTGTTCGGTGGCACAACTGTTAGGGCAGACTGTACAAATGCTGTATTAAATCCACTCGGAATGAGGCCAGTAGAGTAGAACAGATGGAAAAGCTTACAAAGTGGTTTTGCCAGCATTAAAAAACACCTTCAGAACGTTGGAATGGATACTATCCGGGCCAGCGGATTCGTGTATATTAATGTGATTCTAGCAACTGCACGAGTGCGGAGTGCACGATTCGCCACAAAAAAGCTTACGCTCTCCAAGTTCTTAGTTCATAGCTACAAGAATGCACAGAATGTTTGATATTAATAGATCCATTCACGAAATAATTAAATTATACCTTCTTGGTACAACAGTTTTTATGGCAGGTACCGTTATTAGGGCTAAAAGATCATTTACATCGCAAAAAGTATTTGATCGAAATCTCGAGTTCGATTTTTTTTCCTTTAAGTAACTTTATCGCAAGTAAAAATCAACTAAATAAATTGTTTAGTCTCGCACAAACCTACGCGATTTCATTGGCATTCATTAAACTTTACTCAGATTTTCTTGAAAGCCCTTAATATTTCGCCATAAATCAGCCAAAGAATATCAAATGTATTGACATTAAAACAAAAGTCAAGAAGCTATACATTAAAACAAAAATCAAAAAGCTATGTCGCCTGATTATTAAAACCTACAATTTATTTAAATTTTATTTTTTGAATTTGGTTATGCAGCCTCTACTGGAGCGCATCGTTTTTTGACGGATTCCCTCAATGCATTCGGGCGACTCAATTCTCAAAAAATATGCTCCCTAGAGGGTTGTGAGTTCAGGTTTTTCAAAAACACGCTGTAGCGCGACCCTAGTAGATGTCTTCAGGGCTTATCTATATTTGATTAAAAATATCTTTTTTGCATTAATTATTAATTTCTAAACCTTTTTACTTTAACGACTCAATACATTTAAAAAAGTTTAAATAAATTAAAATGTTCTTTTTTTTTAATAAGAACTTTTATTTTACAATGAATTATTGTTCGCCGTTTTTGTAGACATAAGTAAAGATACAAGTATTTTCATAATTTTATAGATATTTCAACAATAAAAAATCATATTTCGATTTTTTATTTATAGAAACGACAATTTCAACATGAACAAGTTGTGTCGCCAACTGTCAATTGAATCGCCGGGTTCAGTTGTCAAAAATTGTGTATTCAATTTTTATGTACCGATTCAGGATACGCCACCAAAGGGTGCTCGCATTAAGATTGTTTGTGCCGGTGCATGCTACAAACGCAACCGATCTGCTTCAATCTCTTCAATGTCATCAGTTTCGTCAGAGCTTAGTGACTACAATCCCACGACGACAACTCAGCAATCGTCACCTGTACATCAGGGGTTCAGGGAAGGATCACTTTTTTCAGGCTTCGAAGTAGCCGGAGTGATTGATTGTTTGGGTGCGGAAGTTGATTCTGATTGTCATTTGAAAATCGGACAGCGTGTGATCGTCTATCCATTCGATGAAGATCCAGCTGGATATGCCGAATTAATGGTTGTTCCAGATTTGAAATATATTGTACCGATTCCGAATGAATTGCCTATGTGTGTTGCTGCAATGTTACCCACTGGCGCCTTATTGGCCATGAATGCAGTATTTAAAGCACATTCTGTTGTCACCAAGATTCTTGAAGAGCGCAAAGAACGCTGCGTAGAAGAAAAGAAGTGTAAGATTTTAATTGTGGGTACAGGTGGTTTGGCATTATGGGCAGTTAGAATTGCATCATATCACTTTGCCACTTCGGGTACAAATAGTTTAGTTGATATAACGGTTGCAAGTTTGAGGGATGAAGGTTTTCGCCTGGCTACAGAAATAAAAAAGTAAGTTTTTCAAAGTTGAATTTTGTTTAAAATAAGTTTTATTGATTTGATTTTATTTTTCACTATAGCGTGAGCGTTGTGCAATGGAATGAATGTTTATACGAGCCACAACTAATCGAAAGAACAAAAAATGTGTGTGGTGGAGCTGTTGATGTTGTCATTGATTTTGGAACAACTTCAAGAAGTCTTCATCGCTCCATAAATTGCTTGTCAGGGGTTTGTGTTTGGTCTATTTCTTTTTTAATCTCTAACTGACATACAAAAATACTAATATTTTCTTCACAATTTTGTTCTCAAATATTCTGGAATAATATTAGTTTTTTTTCAGATACCGGGTGGAATGGTTTTTCCGATGAGATTTTTTTTTGTATTCATATTTATTGTTGTTCTCTTCATTTTTATTGAAATTCAATCACATCCTTTAACAAAGGGATATAGTCTGTATTTACATCGAACGATTTTGCCAGTGCTTGTAGTTTTCCTTGTTCCTTCCAATTTAACATGATTTTCCCATTTAACACTGGAAAAAAGACCTAGAGTAAATGCCGATGTACTTATGCGGGATTTACACGAGTGGCATATTGCCATTAATTCATGTCATTAAACTGGCAAAATAATGGTAAAATCAACTCATTAATGATAAGAATTTACACTGGGCAAAATAATGACGGTTTGATTGATAATGGCAATCTGCCACTAAAGAATGAGTAAGTTCATTCTTCCTCGCAGTGTGCCATTCTTTTCAAAATGGTGTTACTGTGCACTTACATGTCACCATTTTAATGACAATATTTAATGCAAGTTTTCCTGCCATTTTTTTAATGACAAAAATACTAATTTTCAAACCATTTTCCACGATTTTGTCATTAATGTCAATAAAATGGGAGAAATAATGGCAATTTGTCATTCGTGTAAATACGGCATGACACTAAGCATACCCTAAGCAAATTTAAGGTGAGAGAGAGAAAACCAAACAGGTTCCCTACTATGTACCTTGGTTCTACTTTTGCATCTATTCGACAGTTGTTTTCAATGCTATTTTAAAGTGATACTGCATTGGAAAGTAGCATCCACTGTTTGCGTGTTCGACTCTTCGCCACTTAATCTCCTAATAACTGTTCTTTTCATTTAATAAGTGCTCTAATGAAGAATTTGTAAGTTGAAATTTTGCGAATTCGACCAACTTTATTGTAGAATCGAATTCCATAGTTGGGTCCCATTCTGGAAAAATTGTTTTAGTTTTGAGCAACAAATTCCATATTTACTTTGAACGATTTTGTATGTTTCAATCGAGGTAGGATTTCGAGGTACAGCCGACTGTTTCTTCTAATTTTACACGATTTTCAAACTTATCTCTGGAAGAATTTTTTAATGTAATGCCGACAAACGACTTTGTCGTTCTTACTCAGTTGTCACTATTTAATTGCGATATAAAGGTACTATATAGCAAGTTATGGATTCGTAAAAAAATCGAACTCGAGATTTTAGTCAAATTTGAGTTGCGATGATAGCGAACACCAAAAAAGTGGGTCCCACGTCTGTCCTCGAGCCTAAATTTTGGATAAATTTGCTTCAAACTTAGAACATATTGTATTTTTGGTAATATGTCCACACGTTTTTTTAATTTTAATAAGTCGAAAAATAACGAAATTTTTTTGGCCAAAAAGAAATATCTTATTTTTCCCAATAACCGCTTCAACGAATTATGAAAAAAAAAATCAGTTGATTAATGAAGGTAAAAGGTATTTTTTTTTGCAAAAAAATGGTTATTGGTACCTGAAGTAGAATAATTTTTTTTGGATTTTCTTTAATCAGTTCATTTATTATTTTTGAAATATTTAATGCAGCAGTTCCTAGAAAGAACACTAATGTAAGCCAAAATTAAAAAAAAACTTTTTTTTTTGAAACTCAAAATTTCGATTCAATTTATTATTATTATTATTTATTATTTGGTATCTTCGTATTTGGCCGTTTTTTGTACATTATCTTGAATAGCTTAAAAAAGTATTTTCCTAAAATAAAAAAACAATGACGCAAAATTTTAGTCGACTTAGTAGTCAAATCACTTTCAGTATGACACTAGATTAAAAAGAGGATATTGATAATTTTAAACTAATTTAGTATTGTACTATCTTAACATTTTACTAAAGTTAAAATCACCAAAGGGATACTTTATCTTTTTAGTATCGTACTAAATCCATATGCCACTTTGACATATACAAACGTCATAAAGTTAAGTTCGCTGCAGCTTAGGTTTAGTATGGTGCTAATTACAAAGGCGCAAACTTTTAAACAACCTATTATTAAGACCTTAACAATCACCTCAATTATGAAATTCGTATTTTAGATTCGTTTACGACTGTAGGCGTACATTATGATTAAGAAAATCACTTTTGTTCAATTACCCCAGTTAAAATCGTAGAAGGTAGTAGATATATATCAAATTTTGAAATTTAGCATATTGAAATTTTTCCTTATTATGAAATTCGCCGTTACTCGTGTTTTATCCGTTTTTGTGTCCTTTATAATTTTGTGCACGACTGCCTGCGAGTTTCATTTTCATTCAAAGAAAAAATTAAATATTATTAGTGGAAGCAAAACAAATGTAAGATTTTATTTATTTTTAATTTATTAATAGAATTTTTAACATATCTAAATATATATTTAAAGGAAATTCACTAACAGAAATCAGCTCGAAGCACTTGTGTCTACTCTCCAACAAAATTTAGAGTTGCAAAAGGAAGATACCAAAATGTTTTGGAGTACTTTATCCGAAAAGCTTAACAGCATAGGGCCGCCAAGCCGTTAGGTTGGTTAAAAGTATTTTTTTTTTCAAAAACTCATTTCATTCTTCTTAAATACATAGGTTTGGAATGACCAACAATATGCGACAAAAAAACCTCAGCACAACAAAAAGATGCTGAATGCGACCAGGGGTGGGCCAAGCAAGACTGGTTTACTAAGTCAATTAGAGGAAAATATTGCAGATATGCTTCAACTTCCCAGCTGGTCCAACTTTCGGACTTTAACAATTTTGGAACGCGATATGGAAGAAGTTCATGAGGATAATGAAAAAGAAACTAATGCGCTAGATAGTGGACCGCATACTCCATCTGTTTCCAACCGACCTGACCGAGGACAAAGGGAAACTCAACAATGAAGTTGAGGAGAGAATGGCATTTTGAAAGAGCAAACCAAAATACAAGCAAACATTTTAAAAGAGCAAAATAAACAACTAAATATTTAAGAAGAATTTCAAATATTAGCGAGGAAAAACTCAATCTGCTCAAAGAAGAGTTTGCAGAAAAAAAAAACGATACAGATATGAGCTTCTTAAAATTAAACCCAAAAAACTCAAACAAAGCTTGGAGCAAAGTAACTATCAAACGAAGCATTACGAATAGTCAAATTAATTAAGCTTATTTTATTGTAAAACAATAAAATAAAAACTCAATCTGCTCAAAGAAGAGTTTGCAGAAAAAAAAACGATACATACATATATGAGCTTCTTAAAATTAAACCCCAAAAACTCAAACAAAACTTGAAGCAAATTAACTATCAAACGAAGTATTACGAATAGTCAAATTAATTAAGCTTATTTTATTGTAAAACGAGAACTAATGTATTAATTTGTAATTGAGTTCATAATTAAATTTTGAATTATATTTGCACTGTTATTACTGTTGTTTACTTCATATATTTCAGAAGAGTTTTCCAGCTGTACAATTTCTTCAGTTTCAAATGGTGTTTTGAAGCTTATCGGTAATCTCTGTTGCCGTATCTGGAGCATAATGTAGGTCTCGTGCCCCTTATACACCAGAATTTGTTCTTCAAAATACCAATTGACCTTTCTACATGATTGCGTGTTTTAGTGGATAGTGTTGAAGATACTTTCTGGAGTTCCTTCTAAGGCGGAACGCAAAGGGGTTATCAAAAAGTCTCCGTGTGGATACCCAGAGTCTCCCTAAAGAAATATTTCAAAAAGATTTTTATAAAATTTGTAGGAAAACTTAGGTTTTGTTTTTGCCAAGTATTTCTTTCTCCGTCATTATAATGGGTTATCCATTTTGCGGTTTCAAAAGTAAACGTAAATAAAACACATCTAAAATATTTTTTTTCATGATATTTCTTTTTTATTATAAAGTTTGAACGTTGACATTATGTGTGAAACACTACATTATTTAAATGGCCACCACGCGATTTGTTGCAAGCATTGATTTTGAGGTAATTTTCGACCACTTTTTGACACATATTGGGCGGTATCTCAGCCATAACTTTACGAATGTTGGTTTTCAAGAGCTCAAGAATTAAAGGTTTATCTGCATAAACACGGTCTTTCGCGTAGCCCCAAAAAAAAATTCCAGCGGTGTCAAATCGCATGATCTTGGTGGCCAGTTGATATCGCCACGACGAGAAATTACGCGGCCAGGAAATGTCTCTTGCAATAAGCCATATTCGCTCGAGTTGTGTGGCATGTGGCACCGTCTTGTTGAAACCACATATTCTCCAAGTCGTATTCTTCAATAGCAGGCAAACAAATGTGGGTTACCATATGACCATAACTCTCCGAATTGACGGTGACCAGTCGTTCCATCATCGTTTTCGAAGAAGTAAGGTCCAATCACACCTCCAAAGAGCGCCCCAAACTGACTTTTGGTGGATGTAATGGCCTCTCTTCAATTAGGATTCTCAGAACCCCAAATATGACAATTTTGTTTATTAACATAACCACCAAGTGAGAAATGTGCTTCGTCGCTGAAGAAAATTTTGTTCGAAAAATCGACGTCCACCGCCTGTTGTTCAAGCACCCATTCGACGTATCTGCGACGTTGTGAATGGTCAGCTGGCTTCAGTTGTTCAGTCCAAGCTCGGACTTAATATGTATGTAGGTGTAGATCCAAATGCAAAATACGTCATTATGTGCCGTAAGACAGTCCTAATTCCTGAGAACGACGAGGAATCGACACATTCGGGTCTTCGGCAACAATTTCACTTACAGCTGCGAAATTTTCAGTGGTACGAGCGAAACGATGATGCACAGGCCTTACAATATCTGTAACCAATCCAGTCTCTTCAAATTTCTTCACAATTTCCCAATTGCTTGGGCAGTTGGACGAATTTGTAAACCATAATCTCCTCTTAAAACACGATATGTGGCTGTGGCAGAATCACCATTTTTGTAGTTGGTTTTAACAATTTTTATGCGTTGTGCGATAATTAAGCGATCCATTTCCCTCAATGGCAGATTTTCAACTGAAAAAAAAAACTATAACAACTTAGTTTGACAGATGTCGAATTCAAGCCCTATACTTTTGAAACCGCAAAATTCATAACCCTATATTTTCTGCTTAAAAAGTCCGCTGTTATTCCATGCAAATGAATCATGTCAGCGTATGTTATCTGAAACTAATGATCACAGACCTATAATTTTAAGTTTGAATAAATTTAATAGTTTTGTGGTTAAATGGGTCGCATTACATTCAATGAGTGAAACCCTTTCTATTGTAATAAAGATGTTGTATATCCTTTTTTGGTGTTTTAATTCTTACATGAGTGCCATCTACACACCCAACAACACCTGAAAATCTTGATTTTTGATAGAAATGGAGTCTTGCTTCTACCTTTTCAAATTCTGTCATCTCACATGTTATCCATTTTGGACAGATCTTCATCGACGTCCTCAGTACAAAAAACAAATTAATTGAATTCATTTTCTTTAATTTAATCTTGTTTATTTAGTTTTTATTTACTATTTACATAAAAACAAACTTCTTATGAACACAAAACTAACTTTTTTCTTTTGGATTTTGACATTTTAAGCTTTGCGTTGTTATACGTTGCATTTAACTAGAGTCGTATTTACACCATACTACTTTCATAAATTGCTTTTCTAATACGATACGATTCGACTACGACTACAAATACGATTTGAAATACGAATTTCGTAATTGAGGTGACTAGTTAACCAATTACTATATACATAGTAGTCCACTTACTTTTCATAAATTTTAAACATTTTTTTAACTACTAAAATGCTAATTAAGCCGACAGCAAAGCATTGGTAGGGTTAGAATTTTGGTGAACACAAATATCGTGTTCATGCGTTGAAAATTAATTGATGGAAACCTAACATGTGCTCTAAATAAGTATTCGAGGTTTATATTTTCATCATTTACCTTCATTATTTACAAAAACAAACAAAAAATTGTGCACCAGGAGGACTCGAACCTGGCCCCGCATCCCAGGCTGAGATACTATCAGATGGCATTATGGATACAGTACAGTACTAAAAAATTAAAGTAGTCATTTGGTAATTTTTAACTTTAGTAAAATGTGAAGAAGATAATACGATACTGAACTCGTTTAAAATTAGCAAAGTCTTCATTTTAACCTAGTATCATACTAAAAATGGTTTAACATATTACTAAATCGTTTAAAATTTTGCGCCAAAGAGGGAATATTTTCGTAAAGTGCTTTAATATTAGAAATTTTAATTAGTATCATGCTAATAACTTAATATCAGGTTGTTTAAAATTTTGCGCCAATGGTACCTCCCATACAAATGCTAAAACGCCGTTAAGAAAAATAGTTATTTTTCAGTTCACTTTTAAGTGAAAAAATATTTTAATTACTTATTAACGGTACTACCCATATGTTAGGTTAGGTTATTGGGCTGAAAATTGATGACGTTATCGTCAAACTCAGATCAATGTAGGTCCATTGTTTTACCCGGGAGTGTAATCACTCTTTCCCGATAAAAATCCTTGTTCTCTTAATCAGTCAAGCAATTTGGAGGCATTGACAGTGTTACTTACTTTTACTTACTTACTTATCCGGCTCCCGATCCATGGAGGGTCGCTGTCTGTGACATATTGACATATTGCGGTCTTCCATCGGTTGCGGTCCCTCGCACGCTCCCTCCAGTCGTTGAGACCAAGCGCTTTTGCGTCTGTAACCGCCTGGTCGCTGTAGCAGAGGTTCGGTCTTCCTGGTCGTCTCGAACCTGGGGGCTGGGATTCGAAGATTTTTTGGCTGGAGCGTTGTTGTCCATTCGCTCGATGTGGCCGAGCCAGTGTATTGGACGCGCTTTGGCTCTTTGGACTACATCCACATCTTAGTACAGCTCGTACAATTCTCGATTGAGACTTCTCCTCCATTCGCCCTCTTCGATCGCTTAAAATGGATGACTTTCGACCTGAGTCGATTTCCCATGACGCATCCGCATCCCAACATGTGCATTCCTTGCAATCTTTTCTTTTCGTTATTCCTGATCCTATCGATGGTATCTCCTGGATCGCTGTAATGTCTGCCTTGTACCGCGAGAGGACAGATTCAAGTTTTTGAGTAGTACCTGGCGTATAGAGTGTCCTTACATTCCAGGTGCATACTCTTAGGCCGTACTCCATTTTCGTTTCGGGTCTGGTTGCCATTTGAGGGGGTCGTTATCCGAGGATTCTCGAGTGTCTCTCAACAATATTGTTTTTTACTGTGGTCGGGTCGTTAGGACAAACGCACTAACCTCCAATCTGTAGGGCTATGGGTTTAATGTTGCAAATTTTTCTGTGATCAACATTCGCAAACACAAGTCCATTCTATGTGATCGAACATAAGAGCAAGTTCGTGCGATCCAGTCGTGCATTTTATTTACCGAATGTTTTACTACAAGCGTAGAAAGCAATGCTAGCCTTCTTAACCCGTTCTTCAATGTTGAGTTTCCAGTTTAGTTTAGGGTACAGGATAAAAAAAAATGTCTCGCACTGAAAGATAGTGAAAGATTGTGGTCATTTATCGAGGTAGCGTGAAAGTAGGTACCTTAGTCCTGGTAGAGAAGAGTAACAATTCTGTTTTGCGTTGGTTAATCCCCAGTCTACAACTCATGGCCCAATTGGTAATCTTAATCAGAGCCTTCTGTGATTTTACTAAACACTGTTGGGAATTTACCTGACACTTGAAGTACTAATTCATCCGCCTGCCAACTTTCGGAATAAAAACCACTTTGATTTGTCTCCATGATTCGGGAACGTGTTTTTGGGGAAGACATCTCTTGAAGATCATATCCAGCCATAACACTGCTGTCTTGCAGTTTTTGGACCATAATTGGTAGTATGCCGTGCATGCCTGGAGATTTATATGGGGAGAAAGTATTAATAGCCCAGTCAATATTTTCTCTTGTTATAAGGGAATTTATATGTTCTTGATCTTAAATCTGTTGAGCAAGTTCTAACTTGGTTGTCGTTTTACAATAGAGGGACAGCACTCCTTCGAACTTTGTTTTTTTTTTCCGAAGCTATCTCTCGCTTATATAATTTAAAGCAATCTTTTTTACGGCTGAAAGAATGTGTACCTATGAAAGATGTTGAAGATTGTTCTTGTCAATTTCCTAAAACTAGAGAGATCTTCGTCCCACCAGGGTGGGAGCTATTTACGGCTATATTTAATCGGACAGGATACCCTGAAAGTTGTATTGATAGCTGTTTCAAAGGTTTTAACTCTTGATTCAAGATCTTCCACCGATTCTACACTCAGCCTCTGTGTGCAACGAATTTTAGACCAAACAAAAATTAAAAAAAACGAATTTTTAGGGGAAACTCTAATTTTCTACGATTCAGCCCTATTCTGCTATTCACGTGAATCGTATATTCGATCCTCCCATTCGATTCCCTTTCACACTGCCTTTGTATTCTGCTATCCATCCGGTGAACTGTACCATCCCAAGTTCATATTACCATTTATAACAGATGCTCATGCGAAAGTCGTCTGATAAAAATGTGTATGTATTCATGTATCGGACTTTTTTTCACTATGACAAACATAAATAAGGAAATTTCCAAATTGATAACTACTGAGGAACGACATATAGAAAAACTTAATGAAGCCTGGTATGATGTTTGTTTTTAATGTTTAAATAGAAAATTTGTTATTTGAAGCTTAGATTAATTTATAAACAACTACATCGGAGTTTTCTAGCAAATTTATTACATTTCAACCTTTTAACACGCAACCAGACATAACCAAATACCAAATCCGCAACAATTGATATGCAGATTTGAATTGTGTGGAGTTATTGGGTTCACTTGAATAGCAGAATACCGCACAATATTATCGACTTTAGCAGATTCACTTCGAATGAGTAGCAGAATAGTGATGAGTGAAAATTCAAGAAAAATTCCCCCCGATGAATAGCAGGATAGGGCTGATTGTGTTACAGCTATTTACTACGGTAACACCGACAACATCCTCCCAACTTTCATAATTATCCGAACTCGGTAAAACGAAGGTTGGTGTATCCCCTCTGTTACAAACAGTCAGGTTGTTAGTGAGAAAAAATTGAAAAAAGACTCACCTCGATCATTGGTCTCTGAGCTGCCCCAGAGTGTGTGCCTTGCCTTGGCATCACATCCCAACACCAAGTTCGTCTGCGTGATGTTCCTCTTTTTGAGAATGAAGATGTGCGTGAGACGCTAGTGCAAGTATTGAAGGAGGTGTCAATTTGCAAATAAATGAAAATGATGTGGATGCGTGTTATAGAAAGAAGGGCAAGGAAAAATCAACTGGTACTTTTTCTAAAACCTTAGACACATGGAATAAGAGAAATTGGACGGTATCCATCTATGGAGTCTATTTCCTTGTTTGGTTTCGACAAGGGGATTATATTCGCAGTTTTCCAAGTCTGTGGGATGACTCCGGTGTTAAGTATTTCATTTTATAACAAAAGAAGTCTAGATTTGGCATTGAAAGGCAGGTTTTTTATGATGGGAGAAGAAATGCGATCCCTACTTGGTGTTTTACATTTTAAAGCACTTAAACAACACTCCATTTCTGTATATGTTATATGATTCTCAATTTGTTTCGCTAATGTGTTGCCAGGAGGTGGACGAGGCATATACGAAAGGCTGGCGATTTTTAGGTTGTTGAAAGATGACGAAAAGTTATTATCGTCTGAGAGATTAGACCAAGAAATTGCGAAGAAGTTGCCTATGTCTAAAGCCGAAGAGATCGGACCTGTAGGAGTTTCGAGACATTTTATTTGCCGGGGGGAGTGATCACCAGTGAGGCAGCCGATATTATGCCAGATTTTGGCGGTGGAAGAGTTTGTATTGATCGTTGACGTGAATTTGGCTAAGGATTTAGCTTTGCTTATTTTCATTTCTCTTCTAAAAAGAGCATTTGATTTATTGTAAGATATAAGGTTAGAAAGCATGGGGTGTTTTTTAAAGAGTCTCCAAAGTCTCATTTTTTCATCTCTCAAGGTTCTTGAGAACGGGAGTCCACCAAGGCACCGTTCTGTTAGTTGGGTTTGGAGAATTTTGAGGTATTGAAATGTTGGCTGCGTACCGAATCGATTTTTGTAGAAAGGAGGCTTCTTTATTTATATTTGAAGATGGAGCTTTATCATTTAGGAAGTCGTTTGTTGTAACTTGGTAAAGATCACAATCGGCCGAATCGGTTTTAAATTTTCTGCTGGGAGATGTTATGGACTTGCTTGGACTAGTTTGTAAACGTATTATTATAGGAAAATGGTCACTATTATGAAGGTCTTCTAAGGTGTACCAAGAGGTTATGGGATAGAGAATGGGTGAACAGCATAATATATCGATATGGGTGAAGGTGTTGTGTGTGGAGAAGTGTGTAGGGGATCCGTCGTTTAAGAGCATTAAACCGGAATTCAATAAGAATTCTTCGATTATAGTTCCGCGGTGGTTAGAAATGGGGGAGCCCCACAGAACACTCCACGAATTTACATCCCCACAAAACAATATGGGTGTATTTATATGATTTATAATGTTGTCCAGATCTGTCGGAGATAATAAAAACACGTGTGCGCTATTTGACTTAATTTTATTTTATAAATTATTCTTTGCTTTCTCATTGTGCTATTTGTCAAAATAAGAGAGAGATAGCTAGCCTCTGACACCTCTTCCCCTCATAATATTTCTTAAATTCATTTTATTTATAAATAATACATAATTATTTTGTTTAAGTTAAAAGTTTAAATAATAATATTTCATCAGTTAATATATTTCCTAGACAATATATATCTTGAAAACTTAAATAACGCTCTTGAATTTATTAATTTTATAGATAATACATATTTTGTTTATAGAAACTTAATTAATAATAAATAAGAAAGTTTAAATGTCGATAGGACTATTTCGTTATTACATTGTAAAATCTTTAAAACGTTCGGGTGGACGAATTGTCCTTTTTACACGAAGTGTTTGAGTATCATTTGGAGTGTTGTTAATGTTACCTTGGTGACGATCGATTCGCAAGGAGGGGATGGTGCTGGCATGCTTGGTGGAACAGTTATGGTGTCTGGGATATCACGCGACGCTTCGTTGGATGTTGGCTTGGTCTGCTTTGGTGAACAGGAATCTTGCAGCTGTGGTGTACCTTCTTCTGTTCTGGGAGAGATTTCTTCCGATTCTGGGATATTACGATGAGGGTCATCAGCAGGAGTTTGTATATTACGATGAGGGTTATCAGCAGGAATTTGTATATTACGATGAAGGTCATCAGCAGGAATTTGTATTTGATTCCCAATTCTTCGAATTTGATCAGCATGTCGTTTCCAAACTCTACAATCATCTAATTTAACTTCGTAGTGTAGCTCACCCTGTCTTGCTGTAATTCTTCCGAATTTCCATTTGTCGTTCGATAAATAATCTCTGACGGCCACTCTTTCTCCCATTGAAAATTGTTTTTTTATAACTGGGCGCTCAGAAACAACTACCATCTCTTTGGGAATGAATAAGTCTAGCCGAGATTGAATTTGACGGCCAAACATAAGCATCGCTGGTGACTTACCCGTCGTTGGGTGAATGGCTCGGTGATATGGAAATAGGATTTTTGAAATTGCAGCTTTTAAATCGCTTGTTTGGCATTTAGCAGCTTTCAACTTATTTTTTATTGCTTGTACAAAGCGTTCATTTGGAGTGTTGTTAATGTTACCTTGGTGACGATCGATTCGCAAGGAGGTGATGGTGCTGGCATGCTTGGTGGAACAGTTATGGTGTCTGGGATATCACGCGACGCTTCGTTGGATGTTGGCTTGGTCTGCTTTGGTGAAGAGGAATCTTGCAGCAGTGGTGTACCTTCTTCTGTTCTGGGAGAGATTTCTTCCGGTTCTGGGATATTACGATGAGGGTCATCAGCAGGAGTTTGTATATTACGATGAGGGTCATCAGCAGGAATTTGTATATTACGATGAGGGTCATCAGCAGGAATTTGTATTTGATTCCCAATTCTTCGAATTTGATCAGCATGTCGTTTCCAAACTCTACAATCATCTAATTTAACTTCGTAGTGTAGCTCACCCTGTCTTGCTGTAATTCTTCCGAATTTCCATTTGTCGTTCGATAAATAATCTCTGACGGCCACTCTTTCTCCCATTGAAAATTGTTTTTTTATAACTGGGCGCTCAGAAACAACTACCATCTCTTTGGGAATGAATAAGTCTAGTCGAGATTGAATTTGACGGCCAAACATAAGCATCGCTGGTGACTTACCCGTCGTTGGGTGAATGGCTCGGTGATATGGAAATAGGATTTTTGAAATTGCAGCTTTTAAATCGCTTGTTTGGCATTTAGCAGCTTTCAACTTATTTTTTATTGCTTGTACAAAGCGTTCAGCGAGTCCGTTAGTAGCCGGATGATATGGTGCACCTTGCTTGTGCGTTATTCCATTATTTTTCAAAAATACTTGAAAACCTTTAGAATTATATTGGGATCCATGATCGCTGACAAACACTTTTGGCGTACTGAACGTAGCAAAAACACTTCGACAAGTTTGAATCGTGGTTTTTGTTGTAATATTAGGTATAACATGTACTTCAGGCCATTTGCTGTGGGCATCAATTAAAATGAATAAGTACTTTCCTAATAAAGGTCCTGCGAAATCAGCATGTACGCGTTCAAAGGGTTTCGAAGGTATACTCCAACAACGTACCGGTAATACTTTGGCTGGTTGTGCTCTTGTGGACTGGCAATCTCCACAATTTTCAACTAATTTCTCTATATCATCCATCCCATTCCACCAGCAGAAACCACGTGCTAGAGACTTCATTTTCGTTGTACCAAAGTGGGCTGAGTGAAGTTCATCAAGTACACGTTTCCTTAAGCTTTTGGGTATATATATGCACGGATCCCTCGTAATATGCAGCCTTGTTGTAAGGTGAATTCAGTTTGTCGAATACCCCAACGATGCATACTGTCGCATTCTCGACCATGTTTTAAACTTTCACGAAGAAGGCGTACTTCATCTTCCTTCATCGTCTCATCTCTCAATTCGGATACATGGATTGGTAAGTTTTCCAAACACTCATTCTCAATTATATCCACTTCTTCTACGTTATTGTTGATGTATTGAATAGGTAGTCTGGACACAGCATCTGCGTTGGCATCATCTTTGGATCTTTTCAAACGGATTTCAAAGTCGAATGATTCTAAAAATATTGCGTAATGTTGCATTCTAGTCGCCGATAGAGTTGGTAAACCTTTTTGTGGAGAAAATATTTGAGATATTCGCTTGTTGTCGGTAACCAATATAAACTTCCGTCCGTACAAATATTGATAAAACTTGCGGATACCATAAATAATGGCGTAAGTCTCCTTATCGATTTGGCTATATCGCTGTTGTACCAAAGATAATGTTTGTGACGCGAATTGAATAGGTTTTTCTAACCCGTCGGGATATAAATGACTTAATACCGCCCCACTCCATAAGGGCTTGCATCAACTGCCAACACCACAGGCAGCGCAGAGTCATAATGTGTTAGGACAGTATCAGATAGTATTTGTCTTTTTGCCTCTATAAGTGATTTTTCGCAATTTAAGTCCCATACGAAAGGTACTTTATTTTGTAAAAGTCTATTAATCGGAAACAGAATTGTACTTAAGTCTTTTATAAAGCGACCGTAGTAATTGATAAGTCCAACCAATGCACGAACTTCGTCCTTATTTGTTGGTCGTCTCATGTTTTGTACCGCTTCTACTTTTGTATCCCATTTCTTAATGCCATTTTTATCAATTATATAACCACAGTATTCAATTTCGTTCTTCATAAACTCTGATTTCGCCCAATTTACTCTAATGTTGAAATTATTCAGGCGTTTTAAGACCTCGTTAATTCGTTCTAAATGTAATTCATCGGTATCTGCGGTAATTCTTATGTCATCTAAGAAAACGGAGACCCCTTTAATACCACGCAAAACCATCTCTATGAAACGCTGCCATTTCGCCGGTGCGCATGCTACCCCATACATCATTCTCGTTGGTTGAAACAACCCCAATGGCGTGTTAATTGTTAAATAGTGCCTATCTTCTGGGTGGATTTCCAGTTGTAAGTAAGCTTTAGATAGATCAGTTTTAGAAAATTTTTTTCCCCCCGCCATTGTGCTGAACATTTCCTCAACAGTTGGCAACGGATGTTCATCCACTCTTAGTGCAGAGTTAAGTGTGATTTTGTAATCCCCACACATTCGTATTTCGTTATTTCTTTTCCGTACAACGACAATGGGTGTTGCCCAGTCACTTGTGTCCACCTTTCCTAACAACCCTTCCTCTACCTGTCTTTTTATTTCTTTCTCTACAGCTTCGGTTAATGGAAATGGTACCATTCGAGCCTTAAAGAACTTAGGGATGGCCTTTTCCTTTATGTGCAGTCTAGCTGGGTGTCCCACAATTTTTCCAGTAGAAGGCAAAAATAAACTTTTGTACTTACTCACAATGTTTTTAAGCTTTGTATCCTTGAATTTCTCTGCATGAATATTACTTACATCCAATCCCGGATTTTGTAGTTGGTCGGCGATGATCCGATCCCAGTCGAGTTTTATCGTGCGGAGCCATTCACGTCCTAGTAAGGGCTTTCTATTCGCTTGCACCAGATACCTTTTAACACGGTGGTTAGTTGTAGATGTTGCGACATTAACCATGATGTACCCCACACAATCCAATGGAGTTTTGCAATAGCTGTATAACAAAGTATCATTATTATGTATAACCAGATCACCAAAGTGCCTTTCCGCATCACCCAAGCTCACGATCGTCACCGGTGCACCTGTATCAATTTCAAAATTTAAAAGGGAATCATTAACTTTAAGTTAACAAAATAATTTGGAACGATTTAAGTACTCGTATAATATGTCGTATTTTATATTGTTTACCCTTCCTTCGTATATTTGAAATAGCTCATCTACCAATACATTATCGGTCGAAATGTCATCTTCTTCTGCAACCTGGATAACTTGGCGCTTTTCCTTCAAGCAAACTTTACGAAGGTGTCCTTTTGTCTTGCAAAATCCGCAAACCACTTCTTAATAGATACATTGGTTCGCCAAGTGAGATGAACTACCGCAGTGGTAACATTTTCTTGTAAATGGCTGTTTATTGCCCACATTCCTCTCGGATTTTTTTGTGTCCTTACGTTTATCACCAAATGCATTGACTGTTTCTTGGATTTCGTTAATGCTTGACCTCGACATGTGTTTGTGTAATTCTATGCCTCCCTTTTCAGCTGTCTCAAACGCATTGGCTGTGTTCACTGCCGTTTCCAAATTTAAGTTGCTTTTTTCGAGTAGACGACTCTGAATTTTTCGGTTTATTAGTCCAAACACAAAATGGTTTCGTAGAGCTGTGTTTACCTTCCTTTTGTTTCCTTAAGTGGAAACGATATTTTTCGAGAATCTCATTCGGTGTCGGGTCGAAATGCTCTTTTAAAATATTAGTTATTTCGCCGTATTCTGAATCGTCTGGTAGCTTTGGCAGGAGCTTGTCGCACAGCACATCGTAAGTAGAAGCTCCCATGTACTGTAATAAATATTGCTTTTTTTTTGGAAACATCGCAATTGAATATATCCAACGCTGTTTCAAATCGTTTTAACCAGCGTGACCATTTGGTGACACCGCCATCAAACACCTCGAAATTAAATTGGATTGTTGTAGATTCTGTCATTTTGGTGTACAATTTAGGTTATGGCACTTATACACGTGAAAAAGAAATTCAGTCCGTATTTTATTTTTTTTTGTATGAATTTTGTATTTTATTATTGCTTAATCAATATAAAACAAGTACTCTTCTTTTAATTAAAGGCATCCTCGTCGCCAAATTGTCGGAGATAATAAAAACACGTGTGCGCTATTTGACTTCATTTTATTTTATAAATTATTCTTTGCTTTCTCATTGTGCTATTTGTCAAAACAAGAGAGAGATAGCTAGCCTCTGACAAGATCAGATCGGGAACACGTTTGTTTATGTAAAATGTAAATGGAGAGGATGGTGAATTTCATTGTTAAATTTATTTTTATAGCAAGTGTTAATATGGGTGAATTAATATTGATTTGCTCATGAGGTATGTTTTTTTTATGAGAAGGGCTATGCCGTGTTTACCGGTTAAGTTTTGAGGGAAGTTGCAAACATAACCTAAATAGGTTTTCGGAATGATTGGAGTAGATTGAAACGCACAATGTGTCTCTTGAAGAGCTAAAACACATGGCGATCTTTCCTTGATTAGCAAGTTGAGCTCGTCGAAGTTATTAATATACCCTTGTATATTCCACTGGATAACTTTGAAATAGTTTGAAGTTTCTAAAGAATTATTGTTTGTCATTTGAGGGTGGTAGGTTCTATGACTCCGCTGCCCAGAAGTTGAAGCACCGAGGCTCCCAGAGGAGCCTTGGTGACTCAACCTCAAGACAGTAGAGTCAGGGCTTTGGTTATAGTTGTGTTTTTTTATATAGATTCATCTTCGTCTGTTTCGGTAGTACGAATAAAATATTTGTCGGTTTTGATAAGTTCTTGTGTAGTTTGTGAAATAGGAGAGTTGGGAGATATAGTTTTAGAGTTTGCGGAGGTTGATGGGATATTTGTTTGTGTATTTAAATGTGGATTGATGTATTTTAAATAGATGTCTAAATAGGTTTTTGAGGAATGTGCGCTAAGTTGTGAGAGGTTTTCGTTTGAAATTAAATGTGTTTGGTTATTATTATTGATTACAGTGGATGCAGGGAGTGTTGTTGATGAAGTTGGAGTAGGGGTTAGAGTTGGGGTTGGTTCTGATTCTGGTTGGGATGGAGTTTTTTTGAAGGTTGTGCTTGTGCTATGTTTGTGGTTTTAGTTGTTGATTTATTTAAATTAGCGTGAGCTACATTTGAAAATGAATTTGGATTGAAATGTGATTGTATAGGGTTTTGTTCTTTGTACAAACGTTTGGCGTCAGCCATGGTACATGTTTTGTTTGTTTTTATTTTTAATATTTCTTTCATTTGGATATATTTTGAACAGTCTTTAGAGTCGGAAGGATGGGGGCGAAGCAATTAGCACACATTTGTTTAGTACACGCAGAATCCGCGTGAAGTGGAAGGCTGCATGTGTTACATACAGGAGTATGGTTGGTGCATTTTTTTATTGTGTGACCTAGAATTTGGCAGTTACGGCAGCGCATCGGATTAGGGAAGTATTCAGTTACTTTGGCCTTGTACCAAACTATTTCCACTGTCTCCGGAGGTTAGAATGAATCAAAGGTGAAGAGCATTACTCCAGTTGGTCTGGGCTTCGATTCGACGGTCTTGGTGAATTTGTATATTTCCGTGACGTTTTGGGATTTCATTTCGGAGACGACTTCTGATTCAGTCACATTTATTAGACATGTTGCATATACTATGCCTTTTGAGGCGTTTAGCTAATTATGCATAGTGATTGAAACAGGACATTATCCAATTATCAATTTACAAAAAAAGGACATTATCCCGAAACATTTTTTTTGATACGAATTTTTCTGCAACTTTTTGATTTTTGGTTAATATTAGGATTTTTCCATCTCTAAGTTGAGAAATTTGTTCGTATTCTGTAAGTGGTCGGTTTTCATTTTCAGGGGAAATTTCGATGAATTTTTGATAGGGTTTTTTTTGGGAGTTCGGGAAAATCATCAAATATTATATTGGATTTTCTGTTTTTCTTAGCACTTGGTTCCGATAGCGAGACATCTGACTGTCCGCCAAACCGGCAACCAGCTTTCATTTTCGGCCCTGAGGCCATGCGGTTTTAATGGAATAACACTGCACACGCGATGGATTTGGGTTTTGGTCTGAGTATTTGTGAGAAAGGGAGAAGGAAAAGGTTGTTTGTTTAGGATTAAACTGTATTTAAAGTGATAAGAAAATAAGCAAACGAAAGCAGTCGAGTTGACAAGAGATGCGTATAGCACAAGGGCTAGTCGATGACTGTTCTTAAAATATATTGAAGACCTACTTTGCGGAATAAACAGTCACAATGTGTGTATGATTGGTGATATAAATATAGATATTTTAGGTTTCCCAACTGTTTTCTATGAGTATCTTCTTCTTCTATCTTCATTGGGTTTTGAATCTCTAATAAATTTGCCAACAAGAGTAACACCAGTTAGTAGAACTTGTATTGAATTTTTTTTTGGACTAAAAGCAATATCAGCCCAATCCTACTAGAATTGGATATAACAGACCGTTATTGTACTGGTCTATCTCTTTTAGATATATTTACCAATTTTGACCCTAGAAATGAGCAATTAAGTACAGTAACTTTTCAAGAAATTGACTACTCGGTGCTGAATGAGAGAATATATATGGAAAGTTGGGATGATGTCTATTCTTGTCCCTGTCCCTCGAATGCATTTGATAAATTTTTGAACATTTTATCTGCCCATCTTTCCATCAGTAAGTTCATAAAACAAAAAAGGAGATGCAAACTGATTAAACTGTGCATGACTAAAACTCTGTGTGACAAAATAAATGCTAAAAATGTTTACTATTCTAGGAATAAAAACAGCTTTCATATACCTTCTAAAAAAATGCTTACAAGAAAATGCAAAAAGATATAAATGATCTTATAAATAAACAAAAAAAAAGATGCTCTAATCGAAAATTTAGTGAAAGTAGTAACGATCCTAAGCTAGGCAGAAGAAACGAAGACAAACACTTAAAAACTATTATCTTCTTTGAGAGTTATGTTTCAGATAATGATATGGAAATCGCAAACAACTTTAACATATTTTTTAAAAATGTTGAGTAATCCATGTCAAACTTCTCTGAATACACTAAAAATATACAACAGGAACATTTTCTTGAAATTGAAACTTTATCGTCGTTCTTCTTTGCTGAGGTAACTGAATCTGAATTATCTCAAGTGATATGCAATCTAAAGTTAAAAACTCCTGTGGGTTAGATGGTTTCAGCAGCGTTTTTATTAAAAAAATTAGTGACCTCATTATCAACCCTTAAACATATCTTGTGAATATTAGCTTTGAAAATTACATAAAAAGGCAACAAATTCGATCCAACCGATTTCCTTACTGTATTTTCTAAAATTTTTGAAAAAATTGTAACTAAAAGAATGATGCAATTTTTTGATAAATATAAAATTCTTAGTAAATCGCAATTTGGCTTCGTAAAAGTACTGAAGAAGCTATTTTGTCTGTTTTGGAACATGTACATATGAAAAAGTTTTAAAAACAGCTGCTCTCTTCCTAGATATGTCAAAGGCCTTCGACTTAGTTGATCAGGAACTTTTATTAAAAATACTTTAGAGATATTGCTTCAGAGACAACATTTTTAATTGGTTCTCATCCTGTCTCCAGAAAAGAAACTGGTTCGTGCTAGTGCTTCAATGAGTGATTCGATCTTTTGTTGAAATGTGGGAGTTCCTCAAGCCTCAGTCATCGGACCACTGTTGTTTCTTATTTACTTAAACTCTATTTTTAAGCTTCATCTTAATGGTAACATAACAGCTTTTGCTGATGATCTGTCTTTAACTTATGAGGCACCCCTTTCGGAAGACTAAAAGATCTTAATGAATGCTGATGTAACTGTATTAGCATGCTGGTTTAAGTATCATAAACTGATACTTAGCAGCAAATGGAAAGCAATGTGATTTTCCTTAACAAATAAGTTTTTTATCCAAGGTGTTGGTCTACAAGACTCAAACTGTCCTCGTAATAACTGCAATGTATCCTGCTTGCAGCTAGAATCTGTTTTTTAATTATATGTACCTAGGAGTTACTATAGATGGTAATTGGAAATCACATATACAAGCTTTTAAACAAAGCATTTATTATGTACCAAATAGAATTTTTCACTTACATAAACTAGTACCACCAAACTTACCTACATCAATTTACTATGCACTGGTTAATTCTCGTTTGGAATATAGTATCTCATGCTGGAGTAGTGCATTCATTAGTAATCTGAAACCTCTCATTACAGTCCAAAAAAAGATAGTCAGGATAATACTCTTAAAACGTAGATGGGAGCCTCATTTCCATTGTTTAAACCTATAAATGTATTTCCACTCAGACAACTATACGTATGTATATAGTTTTACCCGCGATGTTGTTTTAACAATTTAGCTAGAAATAATTTTACCCATTCGTTAAGAGCATCTAAAAATGTGATAGTTCCTAGAGCAAGAACTGAACATGTTAGACAATTTGCAACTATTATAGCGCCGCATATATTCAACAAACTTCCAGTCGATATAACCAATAGACTTGGGCTTAATAAATTCTTAAAAAACCTCAGAATCTGGTTATTAACAACACCAAGTGTAGAAGATTTATTTTTAACAGTTAATCCAACATTCATTGCTTGCTTAATAAATGAATATAGTATGTTTTTAAAACCTCTTTGCAACATCGACCTTTGATTCGTCAAATACATCCATAAACTCGTCAAGCTTACAAAATAAGCTTTGTGCGTTCAAATGACATATATGTTAGCCTGTCCTCTGCTTATGTAGAATTTTAATCATAGAGAACGGAGAATTCCATCCACATCAGCGACTGCTTAATCATTATGATACATTGCCATCATATATTAACAAAAACAAATAGATCATGATTAATACAGAAGTCGAGAAAGAGCTGACAATGGATTCGCGAACACGTACTTAAATTTGATCATTCTGTATAATGAAAATACCAAAACTAGAAAAAGGAAAAATAAACCAAAAGTTAAGAGAGCCGCGTTTTATTATGCACGAAGACCCATATAGGTGCATTACATGCATTACAAAAACACTACAAGATCTTGATATTTATCCAGTTCAATATTCCTGACCCAGAATTTAATTACATATCTCATCATCAGGGTTAGCTTTTAACTTGAACAAGTTGGTACTTCAATTTTGAATTGTCAACCACGGTGCTGCCAAATAACCAAACAATTACTTATAATTTATTAAGTCTGCTTCTACACTAGAGCAATTTTTATGGGGTTTCCCATTGGTAAAAGATATCAATTTTGCCAAGTTAAATCCTTCTATTGGGAAAACAAAAAATTGTTTCTTATTCTGAATCAATTTTGCAGATCCGTATTTTCTGTGGATCAACCTCTCTTTTTACTAACACTAGTACAATTGAATGCATTTACTTTGTCAACTAGTAGTTTAATATACACGAATACAATCCAAAACCATATCGAAAGCAAAATCATTTCAAATCACTTTCCATCAAATTCTATATTTAGCAATGGAAATTGAAGTAAAACTTACTTTTGTTCAAGTAAAACAGCATCATCTATCCGCACTCCTTATTCTTTACTCAAACAATAAGGAAAAGTACAACGAAAAAAGAGTGATAACTCAGTCATTTTATTTACCCCCGCCACCACCTTTCGAAAGATACTATTACGCGGTGCAATATAATTCAAACACCCGTAACTGGCTGAACAGAAAGGACACGCGGTCGATCTCGTGGCACTTCAAAAACCGCTCTTTCAAAGTTAAGATGCATAGAAACTCAGTTGAGTGAATGGAGCCGCGGCCGCTTGTCGCGACGCTAGACATTGTTTAACTTTTTCCGTTTTTCCGCGCGTCGTTTGACAGCTAACAAAAACAAAAAAAAAAACAAAACATCTTGTTGGTTGTTGCATTCACACAATTGTTGATCTTCGTCAGGGCCCTCTGACGCAAAAATACACATTCAGAATAAATTTGTAATTTAAAAGTTTGCGTGTTCTTTAGGCCGCGACTCCATTAGAAATATTTATTTCGGCCAAATTTATATTTCTTTCCTATGTGGGCAAACATAAATCGTGAAATTTCATTCTTCTCCTAGAAGCGCTAAGCGCTTTATGTACTCTAGAATATGTATAATCTGTTTTTTTTTTTTTTTTTAATGAATTTTAAAATTTAACATGAAAATAAGCGAACTATGAACAAGATACAATTTTTTGTGAGAAATTTGTGCACGATTAATGTGGGATGTCATGAAACATCAAATTTTATTTCTCCGTTTATTTCTTCTGAGAAGACAAGAAAGAAATACAGATTCTCATGTCATGAAATATAGACTCCATGACACATTTTTTGCAATCATTTATTTAAAGTGGAGGCCTAGGGTTATAATATTTTTTTAGGCAATTTAAAGATGAGACAAAAAACAGTTGGTAGTGGCTCGAGCAGATCGAGTGGAAAACTCAAAAAATAGGTTTCATTTTAGCATAATTTATTTTATTTTAGCAAGACATCAATCTTTTTATGGAGGAAATCTTCGCGTCCGGGTTTGAATTGAATTCATTCATATGAAAAAGGATTGTGTATTCATCAACGTTTTTTTTTTGTTCTTGTCTATTCTCTACATTTTTACTTGAGCTACTTAAATGGCAAACTGGTGACCGACTGCATTACGTTTCATGAGTGAAATCAATGATAATCTCTCCTATATGACCGCTGTTATATAGGATTTCATCAAGGCATGTTTTCATTGAGGAGTGAATTTCCTACTGGGTTAGTGTGTTTGGAGCCGAAAATTTCGCTATAGTATGGGTGAGCCTTGGTTGATTTCTTTTATACACAACTGGCATCTCCGCTGTGACAGAAATGCAAAAAAAATCATGGTCTAATTATTTGAAGACTATTTTTTTTTTCAAAACGCAAATTTGATTGATTTTCTTTTTCCAATGCTGGGGATTCTTGACTACCTATGATTTGTCAACAAGTATTAGCATTTTTTGAATAAGATCCTTCATTGGACTGGCCTTAAGCAGAACTTTCAGTTCTTCTATTCACCATTAAACTGAAATCAGATTATATTTAATCTAACGACATATATTCACCGGAATTTGAGCTTAGGATTTAGTATTGTTCCGAAATGGATGGGTTGCTGTACAATATCCAGATAGAAGTGCACTTTATTTATTTATTATAGTTTATTATTTTATATTTATTTAACTAAGGTAAAACTAGAAAGAACAACTTCCGAGCACCGCAGTAAACAATTTATTTAATGTAAACAAAACGACATCTGGCAGTCGGTGAACTTTCAATTGGAGATACTCGTAGATTTTTTTTTTTCGATTTGACGTTCAATGTATTTCCCATAAGAGAAAACCAAAAAATGTCCCATTAATATTGCTTTTTCTGATTAATTTTGTATGAACAGGTATAAATATTTTGACAGTAATAGACTAATAAACAATGAAAGTTTCTAAATCAAGCGTGAAATAAATCGAAATTTATAACTTTAATGCAAAATGGTAAAAAAACAACCCTTCAACGAGAAACAATAACAGCATCATCGGTTATGAAAAAACAAGAGAGGGTCGTAGCCAGTATTATTAAAATTACGATTTTTTCTCCGTAAAGTTTGTTTGTTTTTAAAATGAATGTTCTTAAATAGTCGGTTGTTTAGGGAATAAATATTATATAATATTATAAAAAAAATCAAAGGTTTGTGTGCATACATAATATTTAGTTTAGTTTTTAAACTAAGAAAATTTACAGAAAGCCTAAAGTTTTTTGATACTCTGAGACATTATATTTTTCTTTTAAATATATTATTTAAGTACGTAGGTTTTATATCAATAAAAGCAATAAAATTAATGAAGAGGTCATTATATTATTTATATCTTTATATCAAATGTTTATATTTATTCAATAGGATGTGTTTTTGTTCTTATAAAAAAAGGATCATATTATTTTTTTTTCAGGAACGCAAATGATTTTTTCATTTTTCTGCTAATAAACAAATTTAAGAAATACCTGTAAGCCTTAAATTAACAAAAATATCTACATCTATATTATAAACATATTTGCAAAAGCTCATCTTCCTTATTTTTTATATTAATTAATAATAATATTATATTATTATAAAATAAGGCAACATACAAATTCATTAAAACCCTTATGTTACTTTAATATCTTAAACCACCTTCCCATACTACACACTTGATAACATTTTGACTAATGACATGAGCATATTTTAAGAAACAACAACAACAATACAGGCTTGTTTGTATTTTTTATCTACAAAATAAAACAAATTGAAATTAAGTTTTGATACATATTCTTCTTGATTCACAAACTCACACGTATTCTTATTATATTGCATTCATAATATGGGTACCCGTTGATATAAAATTTATTAGTAAAATTAATGTATTTCAGACCCTTTTTTCGTGTTCTCTTATGGGAAATACATTGAACGTCAAATCGAAAAAAATCTATCTCAAATTGAAAGTTCGCACGCTGACTTCCAGGTGGTGTGGAAAGCAACTTACCAGGTGTCAATATGGGTCATTGGGCCATATCGCACACGAGATGAATATTTCTGGGTCGAAAACCAGTTTCATACTTTACTTTACGCGCACACGAGATGAACTATTCTGGTGGAAAAAATGTATACATGTACCTACTTCATTTGTGTTAGTATTTCTGTCCTGACTCTCAAAGGCAGAAGGTTTTGTGTGCATTAATGTTCCACCTCGTTCTTCCACTCAAAAATTGGCGGAACTTTCATCCCGTTTCGTTCCGCACACTTCGCTTCCCTCTCCAACAAATTCATTACTCTGGCTGAAGAAATCATCTCGTGTGCGCTGGCCCATTGAGCATAATAAAACGCGGCTAATGTATCACAAAAGTTCTGTTGAGTTTTTAAACTAGATAAAATAAAACAAAAAAAAATAATAATATTAAAGTTGAATTGAATAAAAAATCAACTTCAAGAAAACAAACAAATAAAAAGTTTAAGAAGTTCTGTATTAAGAAATTAAGATGATCCAAATATTTAGGCTGCATGTATGGGGTTGGCGATTCCGTCATGAGTTTCGATGTTTTCAATGTGCTTGTGCATTCCTCTATCATCTGACAACTGGTGTTTGACTTATGAGTTCTTTGTATTGTATACACTGATGCAATGATGTGTTGTTTTTTCATTGCAATGTGGTACGTACCAACAAGTTATTTTTATTGGAAAGACATTTGCGTAAATAAATTTTTGAAGACGATATGAAACCTACGTCGGTCGTTCAGGCAAAGTTGTGTGTTCATTTCTTTTCGGGTTTTAGCAATTGTTGTTAGCACAAAATTCTTTTCATACGCCGATCGGAATTTTAGAATCATCGCATTGTTTTGATTATTCTTTGACTTAGGGCGAGTGCGGAAGATGTCAAGCAATGCCGTGGCTTAATATCAATATTATGTATGACATAATAAATGAAAAAGCTTTACCGAAAAAATTTATTAAATAGACAAGATAAGTTTTTTTTATACATACATACAATATCTGCCAGCTAAACCTGTGAACAAATTAATCATTTTTGAAGTTACATTAAGCATGACTTTCTTTTCTTAATTAACAATCTATAAACTAACTTTTCAGGGCGGAGTTGTTCTCATAAGCGAAGAGGTTGCTGAAAAACTTCTTCCCAAATTTTCACGTCTTTCAAGTGAAAATCACCAAGAAATTATACCAATATCCAATGGAAGCATTGACCAATTACATGAGCTAGTAGAATTGGTTGGAAAAAACAAAGTATATAGTTTTTTATTCTCAATATTTTTTTAATTATAAAATTTCTGCTAAACGTTTATTCTATGTCAATATTCTTTTAACAGATTCTACCACCACCATATTCAGTATTTCCATGTGATCAAGCATCCGATGTTGTACAAAAACTCTGTAATTCAGAAATACCTGGACGTGCAATACTTCGATTTCATGACATTGAGTAAAATACTCGGAAACGTACACTTTTTTTCAATACCAAATTCTTAATCTTTAATAACATTATTATTACATTTATTATTACCACATATTAGTTTTTATATTTATACAATATAAAATAGAATATCGCTTAATGGTAAACAAAGTAAGAATGTTTTGTTCCAAAACAAACTAAAATTCATTGTTTTGCATTATTTTTGAAAACTAGAGACTTGGTTCTTGCTTCTGTTGAGAAACAAAATGTGCCTCCCTACATTTGAAGTATGGGGTCTATCCTTCTGTTAGCAGTAATATAAATTCTACTTAATTATTAGCAAATTGGGTATTATTCTCAATAGAGAGAACTAACTCCTGTTTTCATAGCATTTATAGATTTTATTTTTTATTGTTAAATCTTTATTGTTGTATTCTTTCGAAAAGGAAGTAGTCAGCATAATAAAATATACCTCATAATCATCCCTTATTATAATAAAGAAAAACAAGATATATTAATTTGTTTATTCGTTTGCCTTTTTTTTATTATTACTTTCATATATTTATCCGTGAATATCCAATTATGAAAAATAAAATATATTAATTTGTTTATTCGTTTGCCTTTTTTATTATTACTTTCATATATTTATCCGTGATTATGGCCCTCATTATGAATAGCGAATCGAACATTCGATAAGTTGCGAACAATTTAGCGAACTTCGATTGTCACAGTAATATTAATAGCGAACTTAATTGTTCGCTTAAATATAAATGGCGCCAAAAATAAATTCCAATAAGAAAACATATGTTAAACGTCAAATGCTGTTAGTGTTGCGTTAAATTGTTTGTTTTGTGTGCTTGATTTTGTATTTTTCGATGATTTAATTAATAAAAAAGACAATTTATGTTGAGCAACATTTTATTTTTTGAGGCGATTGAGTTTAAGATGAAAATTCAAAAAAAAATTAGCATGGGTCGGCTGAGAAAAAACATTCGTTATAGTTCTAATACCTTAGAACTCCCGAACAATTTGTAAGCCATCAAAATTAAATCAAATATTCAAAAAAATTAATGTCAAGGATGCTTTTTTGAATGTCCCCAACCAAATAAAGAATGGGTTAAAGCTAAGAACTTCTATGCAGTTCCATCTCTCATAAAACTGGCTTGCACATTGAGATTTCTTGGGAGTAGTTACTGGCAAACCGTACCGGTAATGATTTCGGTTTGGAACTTTCACAGTGGCCTGATTAGGGAATACGAAGCGAATCGTTTTAGGTGGCGAAAATGAGATTTGATATTACTGTTTTCGCTTTCGTCTCTTTCGTTTTACATTCGTCCTATTTTCGAAAACGAAAGCGAATTTGATTTGACATTTCAATTTTTAGCGCGTGCAATTCCGATGGGTTTCTTTGGCGGATTTGTTTATCGACACGGTCGAAAGTGATATTTTGGTAGATTTTTTTCATTTAAATAAATAAAAATGTGAGTTTAACTATTATTTTTTTTTTATAAAAACAAGCTAAAGAAATAAATAATCCTTTTTTTTTTTAATAAAAGTGTAGGCGACCAAACAGCAAGACACCAACCAGTAACAATTTTCTCCTCTCATCGAATTTATGAGGGAAAACGAAGGGATAGCCAAAGGACACAACATACAACGTTCTCTGCTATGTGTCCAGCGCTTCGGACACTGAATTGCATACTGTGGGTTGCGCCATTCCAATGTTTGTATCCTGCCCAACCACTTTCTGGTATGATCCGTCTGCAAGGAATATCAATGTTGCAGCTAATTTTATAATTGGTGTCCCATTGTTGTTCTGTGGTCTATATTTGTCTTTTATTTCGTCCAAGACAATTTTAAATGTTTCTTTTGAAAGGCGAAACAACTTATCGAACCAAGTTTTTATAAAATAAAGCTAATTTAACAAATAATAAACATGTTAAGCAAAAACACTGACTCGAAGCAAGGAAGATCAAAAGGTGAAGAAGCACTTCTTAATAAATTTCTTCTCAAGTTTGAATTTTAAGATTCTTTTTCTTCCTCACGTTAAGCATTTATATAAATAACATTTGAGTCCATTTTTTATTTAAATAAATATTTTATTACAAAGTTAATGCACCTCGGACAAAACACAAATGATTTTGATTGAAATAATAAATATTCACTGGCAATCAGCTGTCAATTATCTGGAAATCTTGGAAGTAGCATTCACGATTCGCTTCGAATCCGTTAAATGATCAAAACGAAGCGAGTCGAAAATGAGATATCGAATTAAAAACGATTCGCTTCGTGTTCCCTAATCAGCCCACAGTGAACTGTGTGAGGCGACAACGAAATTTAGCAGTTTGGCCCGCCAGCAGTAGCAGTCAAATTTTTAACTTAACTGCAATTTTTGTTTCAGCTTAACTTATAGTCCAACCAAACCTATGTACAAAAACAATCTTAGGTGCAAACAATAAAACATTTTCTTACTAACGTATGCAATTTTTTTCCATCACGAATGGGAGGCTTAAGAGAATTAAATTCGACAGGAAATTGTTCCCAATAATCTTTTTGGTTTTTCTTCGAAGAACCAAACACACCTATACCTTTACATACGTCCGGATTCGATACCATCAAATTTACTAGTTTTTGCAATTGCTTTGCATTGGTCCTTATGATAAGTTATAATTTTTATTTATTTAACAATATTCACAATTTGCACATAAATACCTTTTTCTTTTGTCGGTCATTACGAAAAATAAGTACAAGTAAGTTTGAAACTTTTATCACCAATAAATAGAAAATGTTTCCCGGCACAACAATTCGCTAACGTTATCACTAAATATTTGGATTCGATAGTATATTACACTTTTATGGGTTAAATTAGCGAAGATTCGCTATTTGTAATCCCTCGATAATCAAATTCGCCAAGGTTTTGACATTTGAAGCGAGCTAAGTAGGACCGAATCGCTATTCCTAATTCGATTCGCTACTCACAATGAGGGCCTATGTATGTGATTAAATAAAATAAATTATTGTGTTACATGTAATATATATAAAAGATGTATTAATGATGTATACACGATTCACTTCGAATAAATAAATAAATAAGCAGAAAAGTGATGTGTGAAAATTCAAGAAAAATTCCCCCCGGTGAATAGCAGAATAGATAGTATTGGTGAATGACTGACACACATTTCTGAAAAAAAAACATATTTTCATCGTCATATGACGAGAAAGACGAAGAGGAAACAATCAAAAACTCCACTAAATTTATACAGCCCTATTAATAAAAACGCTTGGTCCACCGATAGTCCATGCACTAACAAAACCATGGAATAAGAGTTACAAAATCTACTACAATAAGTATCAACTCTGCCAATTTTTATTCTATGTCCCTGTACATTTTGTTCTTAAATGTCAATTCTTAGTCCATCACTAGACCACCGTCTGCGATGGTCTAGCGAAGGTCAAAGTCGGTAAACGTCAACGGAATTAGTCCTAAACCTTCCCTAGTCCATGTTTATTAATTTGGGTGATAAGATCTAAATTATTCAGCCATATCAGGAATTCCATCGTAATCGGAAACTTGTTAAAATCATTCAAAAACGGATCACAGAATACATCGTGTGGAAAATTCCATATAAATTGCCACTTCGAACGGATTCGCTGATCCGTTTCTTAGTGGATCGGGATTCGTAAAAAGTGTTACGGCAGCCCTTGCTCGCCTTATTCGCGCACCCCACTCGCCCTGCGGCTCACTTTTTCGTGCAAAAGGCACTGTGGCAGGAGCAACCACCGGCTGTAAGTATCAGCCTAGCTGATAAGTTCAGCCGCACGAAAAAAAAACTATTTAAAAAGAAAGTAAAGGGAAGGCTTAACTTACGGCTTTTCCCGGGGATGTTCCTGTCCAGAAGGGTGTGGTTTGACGGGCAGAGGAGCGAGTTGTCCAGCCATTGGCCTCGTTCGGTGAGCGGCCGATAGGCGATCCAAGGTACCTTTGTAGCGGTTTATTATCGAACGATTCAGGTAGCTTTCTCGTTATGTCAGTGTATTGCATACACATCTGAAGTTTTGAATCAGTTGTTCCTTACGTTTCCAACCGAATCTCATCGAATCCAATAATTTTTGGGTAGCTTGAGATTTGTGTTTGACAACAAGTTTAGTTCATCAGCCGTTTTTTCCTTAGGCGTCACAACAACACCAAGCAATCCGGGTCGGTTACGTTGTGCCACCGAACGAGGCCATTGATGCACCGCGGAAGAATCTCTGGCACAGCTGGTGGTCCATTAGACCTTATGGGACACACCAGCAAGAAGGAAAACAAAAGTTAAAAATAAAAAAAAAAATTGGCCCAGACAGGGGGGTTGCAGGGGGGCAGCATGCCCCCCCTTACGCGTTGTGCTTTTTGCAGAAAAAAATTTATTTCGAGCTTACAGAGAAAAAAGTGTTAATTTTCAAGACTTTATGACGTTTAGTTTGCTGGCAAATCGAGTTTAAAGATTGGCCGATTGAAAGGTGACACTCAATAGATCACAAATATGCAATTTTTAAGTCGCTAGGACCAGCCGTTTAGCCGCAAACAGAGTTAAAAGTGTGTAAACTTTCATGCCTCTAGGACGCTTAGTTTGCCCGCAAATTGAGTTTAAAGATAAACATTTTTTTCGAAATAAATTTAAAGTTTTAAAAAGAACTTTATAAGAAAAGTTGCCCTACACCTCCATCCAGGGCAAAAAATCGGCTAATTGACCTGCTTAAGTACTTTTATTAGACGACGAATTTTTTTTACAGAAACAATAAAATTCTCCAGCCAATAAAAAAAATTTGAGCAAAAGTAACTATGCAGCAGTGGACGTAATCCGACCACCCACCGCCCATAAACCATACCTACCTACTTACCTACCAACCAACCAACCACCCACCCACCATTTGAAATCTATTTTTTTATCTCTTATTGAGGTCTTGCCTCTACCGAGTTCTAAAAAGAACTGAAGAATTTCTGGAATCAATCCTCATTTTATACTTTTTTTTCCTTCGTTCTCCGTGCATCTCACTCTTTCGTGTGACGAAAACTAAAAGTAGTGAAATTCTGAAAAAGAGCCGTCTTCTAAAAATGCTAAAGGGGAGGAATCTTGATTTGATAGGCCAAAATAACAAAATCGTATGGAGAATGAAAATTTAATACAGCGCCGTCGCTTTGTATGAAGAAAGGTAGTAAATCGGCAGGATTTCGTTGCGCGGGATTTTGTGGCGCGGGATTTCGTTACGCGGGATTATTTGGCGCGGGATTAAATAGCCAACCCCTGTGCCATTGTATATATATTCTATAGTACTATCATGAAGCGGAACGTCCGAGGCGCCCTCTGGTGACACCGCTAGGAACTAGAACTTGCAAATTATGCAGACTCAGAGAGTTCAGAGAGCGAGAATTTGAAGGATTGACAAATAAAAAATAAGGTAAGACAAATAGATAATGAGGGAGAAGAATGCAAAAAGCTAAAGCAGGATAAAAGAAAATATATTTTTTGCATTTTTCTTTCACATTTATCATAAACTGGAGAAAATACCTACGTAGGAAGAATATCCCAATTTCAATTTGTAAGTATCCCGTTCGACCTACTTTTGTTTAGGATATACATAGGTATGTATATTTCGCTTTGTTTTGGTTTTTTTAACCAAGATTTTGTGTAATTTTTCTTTCGACATTGTAGGTACGTGTGTGAAATATATTTTTCCGTCGGTTGCGTGTAAAAAAAATGCAATTCGGTATTTTTTTATTTCTGTGTGATAGTGTTTTTGCTTGTGAAGTTGAAGTTAATTCGTGATGTTGGGTGAAAAAATTGTGAAATATCTTTATACCTATATAGTAGTTACCTACATATAGGTAGGTAGGTACATAAAAATATTTTTTTCAGATCAAAATACCTAGGTATGTAGGTACCTACCTGCAGTGAGTAAAAATGCATTCTTATAATAATAAAATGCGCCACTACTGGATCGTACAAACTGGATATTGTTGCTAACAACTTTAATGTAGGTAAGAATTGAAGCTGTTAGAAAGTAGGTATTCTAGTTATCAATTGAATATGCAATTTGAATATGCAAAATTATTAAACATTTTTAGAAGCATTTCTATATTTAAAAAATATTTTGATCGGTTCATTCAAAAATGATAAAGTAAAAAATATAAAAATGGTTCTATACCTACATACCTACATATTTGAAATTTGAATTGCACATATAACATTATATATCAAGACTTGAAATTGAATTGAAATATAATGTAAATAAATCCGAAAGGAATACCTACATATAAAAATATTTTATGCATTTACAAACATTTAAATTTAAAATTAAAAAATGTTTCTATTATATATTAATAACAGATATTTAATAGAAAACCATTTATCTCTTTTTCCAGTAGGACAATTATATTTCACGTGCACCTATTGCAACCAGGATTGGATTTGACTTTAAAAACTATTCGGAAGATTGCCTATGAATATTTTTAACTTTTTTCAAAAATGCTAAAAAAAAATTGTTTCATATCGATAAACAAAGTAGAAAATAAAATAATCGAGGATTTCGAAAATCGTAAAAAATGATTCTATGGTTCTTTTTTGTATGCACTAAAGCTAAGAGTTTGCCTGCGTAAGTTAATATTGTCGTCATTATGAATAACCAACGGAGAATTCCACTGAAAGCTAACGTATTTCTATTACTAATTTTCACACATTTATTAAAAAAAATCGAGTTGGATTTTCGACCAATAACTAAGAGAATAGTTAAATAGTAAAATATTCAGTCCATGTGTCAAAATCCTTCAATTAAAAAACGTTCGCTTTTCTCCTAACAATCGATTGGATTTTCATAATGATGAACAAAACAAAACTATGTAAGTGTGTGTCTACCAAGTTTGAAGAAAATCGCTTCAGCTTCTATCATTGGAATGCTGAGTTTGGTGAAAATCTTAATATATACATTTTTGTATTACATTACCCAATTGTGCCTAAATATATACACAAAATGTATCGCAATTAAAAATAAAGATTTTTGTTTTATTTTGTTTGTTTTTTTTTTGCGAATAAATTCTAATTTAATATTTATTTACTTGTCTTTTTTTTATTTTAAATTATGTTCTAATATTTATGGAGTCTGCTCATAACAACATAAGTCAATTTTTTTCGAAAATAATCCACCGTTTTTTTAATCAGTTCATTAATAAAGGGAAAAGGTACTTTTTGGTAATCTTTTTTCTTTGAAAAAAAATGGTTATTTTTGGTACCTCTAATAAAAACATTTTTTTTGGCTTTCGATTTTCTGGAAAACGGTTCATTTGATTAATTTAAAATTTTTAAAAACATTCAACCTTCCATGAAAATAGATTAAACAGGAAAAGATGGTTTATCGTTTCCAATTTTAACGTTTCATTATAACAAAAGTATACTTATGTATATATATATACTTGATTGACAGGGAGTTGTAATTTAAATAAAATGTTTTGTTTCCTTAACCTCTTTTTTCAACTCTCCAAGTGCTTGGAGTGCTGTTCTACGGTACCTTTTGGAGGGCGGAATTGAAGAAAGGTTTCTTGGTTTTTCTTGGCGTTAGTGAGTCTCGCCACACAGATGAGCTGACACAGCATATTTTTTAATATTGTACTTGATATATTCTCCTGCAAGGACAAACTAATTGGCGAATCTTACGGCAGCTATGTCTGGGGAAGTGGGTGATGTTAAAAAGAAAGTCATTTATGCTTGTCCAATGGCTAACTCACGTTTTAAATTTAGTTGAATTCTGATCACTTAAAAATATATCGGAATTAAAAGTTTTTTCTTGGCAGTGTTAATACTACTGTCCATTTTTTTTAACAAATCAACTAAATGTTCAAAACTTTTAAAGCAAAGAGCCAACCCACGAAAGCCTGGGTTATCGGAAACTCGCTGGTATTATCATTCGCGAATAATTAACGCCATTTTAAACTGTAGATTAGATACAATTCTAACTTTTATTAGAATATTAGACAACCCTAGTGAATGGGACACTGACTCGCTTTCTATTGCCGAGAGCTTGTTAATTATATAAGAGACACTAGATTTTTGTTTTTTGTTAATAGTCTTTCTGAAATTTTTGCTAAGACTGTCTTTCTTTACAATTGGTTCAAAATTAGCAAACGGATGTTGAATTTGCAAAAAGAGAAATCGAAAGTTTTGAGTCTTGGCATAGCTCTGACTCTTTTAATAAATTTAAATCCATTTTGGAAAGCATAAGCGATTTCAAAACACGTTAGAAATAAAAGACAATATTATATCCCAAATAAATACAAGATATAAAACTTTCACGAATTTATTTTTTTAGATTTACTTAGTAAATTATAATATGATAATTTCGAAGTTTCCAATCAAAATTAAAAAATATCTGCAACTTGACGTTTAAGCATTTCATAACCTTTTAGAAAATGAAATATTGCGTGATACATTCCCTCAAATTTTTAACTTAACAATAAATTTATTTAAGATATTGTATTTGCATCCGCCAAAAAGTTTTCTTGCGAAACCGCTTTTATTATGCATTAAGCTCATTGTTACATTTAACTTAAATGACTTAAGGTATAACAAATTTGGTTTAAATTGCTGAACCTTATTGTTTCATACTAACTTATGCATTGAACGAAATAATTTCAAGTAAAGTTCCGAAATTTAATTTTTGGTGACTAATTTTCTTCGACCTACTTTTTGAAATTATTCACGCCTCGCCACTGATACATACCCACCTACATATATATTTCACTTTCACTATATATGTACATATTTACATACATATGTTCCTTCTATGTATGTATGTACATAAAATATAACTTTACCTTCCTAATAATTAAAAATAAATCCATTTAAATATACATTTGTAGGTAGGTACCATTCAACAATTTATTATTCTATTTGAACCTGCATATGCTATACCTACCAACGAACAGCGTCAATGTTTAGCAACATTAAAGTTGTTAGCTACAAGAGCAAGTTCGTACGATCCAGTCCTGATTTTAATCTGTCCATGTACATTTTTATCTTAATGTCAATTCTTATTCCTTCGGTAAACCACCGTCTTCGATGGTTTAGCGAAAGACTAAGTTTTTAAATTTGAAATATCAGAAATTCTGTTGTATTATTGCACACACCATATGGAATAAGTCCTAAACGTTTATTAAGACTTCCTTATTCATTCCTGTTTTTTTTAATATAGGTACTGCATTTTAATAATATGTTTTTTTTAAAGTTTTTCTTATTTTAAAGTTTTAATACCTACCTATACTTAACAACCTTAAATATGTTAAAAAAACATAAAATAATTTAACATAACAGGAAAGCACTTATAGTAGATAATAGCTATAACATGATACGTGACCTAGTTTCTAGGACATACATCACCCACATGCAGCCTATTTAAATAAAAAATAAAATTCATTCAAAAATTAATTTTAATTAGAAAAAAAACTTATTAAAATTTTGATATGCAGAATTAGTTTAGCTACCTAGATCTTCTCAGATATAAAATTTGAGATAAATCCAATGTATACCGTTACCGAAAAACGCAAAAAATCGTTGGAGCCGTTTTCGAGAAAAATAAGCTTTTCCTTAATGGTTGTATGGCAGGTACCTTTATTTTTAGGTCTAAAAATAAAATTTCAATTTCCCCTCTGAGGAATGCCAAACAAATACCCACGTACCAAATTTGAAGGTAATCGCTCAAGCCGTTTAGGCTGCAGCTCGTTATACATACAGACAGACATTTTTTGTCGAGGCTTCTCTATGATCGTAATGTCATGTTTGATTGTTAGAATTTTTTTCTTGTTTTTTAGGAATGCATAACTTACCTAGTACCTACCTATAATCGTAAGTAAGAATAGTTAGGTGTGTATGTAAGTACATTTGTCTTATACATTATAAATGTTAATTTACCTACCTACGATTGTTTTAAGCGCGACTGAGCCGCTTTTGGTAAAGTACCTACCATATATCAGAAGAAATCAACTCTAAAAGGCTAAATAAAATAATACCTAGGTACTTAAAATTTGTTAGAATAATTTCTTCTTTTCACCAAATCCAAATCATAAAAAACTAAAATCCAAACATGTAGGTACATATCCAAACTACCCCAACAATTCAGTACCTAACTTATAATACGTATGTATCATTGTAGGTACGTATTCACGTATGAAGAATCAATAAGCCATGGAAGTAACAAAATTACTTACTTTGCTACATTAAGACAAAACGAAAAATAAAATCCATTCATAAATTCATTGTATTTATATTCCTCTTTGCCTTATCCTCATATAAAATAGTAAACTACAAATGTGATGTCAAAAAAATATACCACATTTGGTTTTCTCGCTTTTATTCAGTATTGCTATAAGAACAGAAATGAAACTACCTCATCTCTTCTTTTCCCTCTTTTATTTCTCTGCCCCGCTCAAAAACAATTGCCAGCAAAGGCAAATTTCTCGACACAAGAGCCATCTGAACAGGCGCGCTAATAAACAGATTTTCATGTTCCATGGTAGTACTATGTAGATATAAATACAATGCCTGTGCTATGTCACAATGAAATGATAAATAACAAAACCATGCCTATTTTGAATTTCAATTAAGTTTACATACATATTCTGCCCAATTCTAAACATTCCCCGGAAAAATTACTCTCCTGTGGAGATGTGTTCTCCAGAGAGTAGAATTCTCCAATTATGAATATCCCGGAAAACTATTTTGTCTTCGAAAAATTAATCTTGAAGTGTTTTCACCAGAGAAAAAAGGATTAGTTGCGCACATTCGTGGAAGAACTCTTATCTGCATATATGCCTACTAAAAACAATTATTATCATTTCACTTTGTATTTAAATAATATATATATACAGTCGAACTTCGATAACTCGAATGTTTGATAACTCGAATGAAATTGGTTCTCAATAGCGCGAAGGCTGAAGTTTACATGTAATTTTTGTTTGATAAGTCGAACTTCTATAACTCAAATGTCTCGTTACTCGAATTATTTTTTTTTGGCAAGTGATGGTTCGAGTTATCGGAGTTCGACTGTATATGTATAATATTTAAATAATATACCTCCAAACAGCAGTGTTTTTCTTTACATCCAGTTTTTCTTCTGAGTTCACATAGAAATCGGTCATGTAGTGGGGCATATATGTAAGTTTCTTTATTATTTTCTGTTTGCCGAGTAGAATCTTGTCTACATTGTGACTATATTTCACGTACATAATGAGTGTTTCTTTATTCATTCTGATATGTCCAGATTATTCGGAATACTAGTTTTGCGTTTCTTTATTCCATGGAATATTCCGGATAAACTATTTTGTTGTTTCTTTATTCATTCCGGAACGTTTGGAATGTATTCTTTTTATTCCATGTTAAATATTCTCGGAATAACCCTCATTTCAGCCACGGTGGTGAGCTGACCCAGGGTCAGCATAGAAGGAAATGATCTCTTCGTCGTTGGTTGAAATAATATCCTCATCTAGCAGTTCCATCGCTGCGAGGTACCCCTGGTTGGGATGTCTTGACTGGTTTACAATTTCTCCTATCAGAGCGTTCGGCTGGGTTCAAAATGTTTTGTATACATTTTGTTCCGGATTGGATGAGGTATCTATCAAGTTGAAGAATGTTGGTCTCTTCATAGAGTCTCTTGTTGCTGACATGTTTCTTTCGTATCCTGTCGTAGTGTAGTCCTGTGCAGATCCGTAGGATCTTCCTCTCGAGTAATGCTAGCTTCTTCATGTGTGTTTTTGTCGTGGTGTACCAGATGGGATAGCAGTAGGTGATGACAGGCCTTATGATCTGTTTGTATAGAAGAAGCTTCGTTTTTTGGCTTAGTCTGTTCTGTTTTCGCATTAGCGGGTGAATGCGATGAAAGGCGAAGTTGGCTTTTCTCAATACAGCTGTTGTGTGGGGATTGAATCTGTATAGCTCGCTAAAATGTATTCCCAGGTATTTAACGTTGTTTTTTGTCGACAGTTGCATTTCATCAGGAAGGGTGATCTTGGTGTTCCTGCATTTGGTGGCTGAGCCCCTTTTCTTCTACTTCCTGATCTACTTGGTCGTCTGAAACATATCAGTTCGGATTTGGCCGAATTGATTTTGAAGCCCCAGCGAAGGTAGTAATCGTATAGTAGTCTGATGTGGGCTTCAACTCTTCTAGCTGCAAGTATCGGTGACATGGACTTGGTTAAATAGGAATGGACCTAGTTTGGAGCCTTGTGCAAATCCGGCTTTGGTTGTCCTCGTTGTTGACTGGCAGCTTCCTACTTGAACGAAGAACGATCTGGATTGAAGAAAGTTGTGAATAATTTTAATTAGTGAGTGTGGGAATCTGAGTTGGATAAGTTGGCAAACAAGTCCCTGTATCCATACGCTGTCGAATGCTTTTTGGATATCGAGATGGCATCCGACAGTGACTTGACCATTTAGAGATAGGGCAAAATCGTGCTGTAGCTTTAGAAGTGGATGCAGTGTTGAGTGATGTTCATATCTGGGATTATGCGGTTTTCGTTGCAGAAAGCTTTAAGTCGTCTGAGTACTAGCTCCTCGAGTATCTTGGTGATGTTGAACAGGAGTGAGATGGGCCTGTATTCAGAGACGTCTTTGTTGTTGTTCTTTTTTGGTATAGCCACAATTTTTGCCCTTTTCCATTTGGTAGGGAAATAACAGTTGTTGACGCAATTGTTAAGGATAATTGCCAAGAAGATCGTCACCGAATGGGGTAGTCTCTTAAGGACGAAATTGGATATATTGTCCGGTCCTGTTGACTTCTTTGGATGGCTTTTGTGGATGATTTCCTTTACTTCTTCCGGAGAAGTTAAATCGTGGTGATCCATGGGGTCACTGGTGGGGTTAGTATTGCTGAAGAGTACAATTTCCTGAAATGTTTGAGCGTGTTGCACTGATGTGTTGACTTCGTCTAGGATTTCTGGGTCTGAAGGTGGATTTTGGTTTGAAGTGTTCTTCGAAGTAGTCTGCAAAAGCCTTGGCCTTGTCTTCGTTGGTGGTTACATCCCCATGTGTACTTGTGATTACATCTGGCATCGACGGCCTCTTACCAATGATCCTGTTGATCTTTTTAAATGTGTCGGGATCCGGTTTGATTGTTTGGAGTCTTTTCTGAAGGAGGTTGTTGTTGTGGTGCTTAGTCTGTGGAATCGAAACCCCTAATAAAATCATGCTTCTACTAGGAAACGAATAAAGAATTGAGAATTGAATTGAATTTGAATTTAATTTTTTATTGATACTTTTAAGTTACATTGCTATCTTGTTCTAAATAACAATTCTTATATCTATTTTAAATAAGTCAAATGGCGGCTATAGAGTATTGCCTGCTTTGTCTATTGATTTGTATTATGATTATACAAAATACAATTACCCTTATTACGATAGGCGTTTATCTTGAATGACAACTCTCACTTTTTGTGTCCAGTCCCTTTTTGGGCGTTTTAGTGTCGCTATTACGATACGTTTTTCTCCCAAAAATTTAAGTTCCAATCGAATTAAGGCATTGCGCTGAGAAAAATGACTATAAAACCCCAATCGTAATACAAATATTTGAAAATGACATTTGTCATTTAAGGGAAACGCCTATCGTAATAAGGGTGATTGTTTGCCTCATGGCGGTCAGTATGATGTTGTCTGCTCTTGCTCAATATAGTGTTGTATATACGGTTGCTTGCGTCGTTTTGCCCATAGAGAAACTAATATAGAGGCACGACTTCGGGGGTTTATTCTCTTTCACCCTACAAGCTAAATTGAGAGGATTTCCTCCGTTTCGACAAACATGTGTTAGTTGCCCGTGCATTTTAAATGGAGCAGATACCAACACAGGCTTATCGAAACGGAGGAGTGCGCATTTGCCCTTTTGGTAGATATGGTAAGCCTATATCTTCAAAATGGAAATCCGTTAAATTCAAAAATTGAAAAATGAATTGCTTTTTAGTTAAATTGTATTCTTAAAGGCCTTAATCAAACATAAAACATACCAATAAAAGCTTTTTGTTGATTCTGGCTTACAAATTAAGCAATATTTATTAATTTTATGTTCAAAATGAAGAAAATCCAATCAAAAAGTAGAAGCAAACCATAGCATATTAATGCGTACGTGCCAAAATTCCACCACAAGAAAAGACCAGTTTACTCAATTTGAGGTGAGTATTTTGACAGATGACAAAACAATAAAAAAACAGATATTCATTTCAAAACAAATATTGGAAGTGCGCGAGTTTTATTTTATTTATTTTGTATTTTGTCCTGTAATTTAATTATAAAAACTGTCCAATCGTCAAATTCATCACTTTTACAATCTCCGTGTTCCACACCAGTTGATAGTGAAAATTCCCATCCATCCATACGTTCTACGAAAATATTAAATCAAAAAGAATACTTTCGTAATTTAACTAATTTTTATCTTCCATCATACCAAACATATCTTAATCTTCCCGAAGTCATTGGTAAAGCTACTTTGAAAACAAATTTCGTTAAGCATCTTGTATTGGCTCACAGTAAAAACAATGTTAAACCAATTGAACGCATGAAGAATGCCTTGTTTACAGCAGAAATCCACCAAGAAATGGAGCACAAGCGATTGACTAAAATGTATCGCATCCAAGCGTACGCTTGGTCGCATTTAGTTCATGGCAATTGCTTTTGTGTGATCAACTCGAATAGAACTGGTAAAACCTGGTGTTATTTGCCTCCGGTTTGTAGCATGTTGAGTTTCCGTCTAGAATCGAAAGGCATTCTGCCGACCTATGGTCCAGCTGTTATTATAATCGCACTATCGTCCGTTCAGGTTGAGAGTATTTCTCGTCATTGTCGACGCATTTTGGCTAGCACAACACCAAAAATTAGTATTGTCTCAGCATATGGACTTCGAAACAACGAAGATGATAAAATTGAACTGCTTAATGGGTGTGGTGTGCTTGTAATTACACCACCGTGCGGCAGCGTTTGCTCGAGGCCAACGAGAAGGAAAACTTGCTCAACATACGCCAAGTAAAACTTTAGTTATCGATGGTTTGGACAGCATAATGAATGAGAATCCCGAGTGTGATGAAACCCTCTTCAAGCTTATCTCTCCAGTTCTTCAAGATGAAAAGATTCCATTTCAACTGGTGGTCACTTCCAAGACATGGACTCGGCGATTTATTAATTTTGTAAGGATTGCTAATCAGCCTTTGTTGTACATTGCAGACTATTTAGAAGCTGCAGTCTATGCCAAGGCTAAAGTTTCCATTAAATTGCAAAGTAACTCCGAAAAGATGTCGGTTATTATGAAATGTTTGGATAAGTGCGCATATCAGTTGGAGCGTTGTGCAGTCTTGTGCAATTCGGCAGATGAAGTACTGGAAGTTGAGAGATGCTTGCGCGAATCCGGATACATGTGTATGGTTTATACGGATAAAATGCCACCTGATAGTACCGATATGATCAAGGAATGGAAGGAGAAGGTAAGTCTCATAGTATAGTATAGTATAAAAAACAAAAACTCCTGCTTTTTCTCCGTCATTATTAAATAAAATGCAAGACTGGATCGCACGAACTGTTGTAGCTAACAACCTTAATGTATCTAACCATTAAAGCTGTTTAGTAGGTATGTAGTCTAGTTATCCTATGCAGGTTTAAGGCCGATGTAGTTAAGATTACTTTAATTCGTAGTATAATGAATTGTCGGATAGATGATTAAAAGAATAGTCACTTAGGTAAATACCAATCTACAAATGTATATTTAAATCTTTGTTATGGATTTGAATTATGTAAGTTAGGATAGTAAAATATACATATATATATATATATATTTATGGAAGGTAAGTATGTAAACATGTGCATATAATAATGAAAATGAAGGATGTAGGTGGGTAGGTAGCTATATGCATATAACTTTGTAATTTAGGTGCAATCTGCATACATAAGATTCATGTGATTCTTAGACACATATTATTTAATATAGAATACGAATATCTTTTGAACTATATCTTTGGAACGGGATGTCCAATAAAGGTGAGCGATATCTTTTTAGAATCAGCACTTCATACTTTCAAAGGAAGCATCAACATTTTTTGCAAAGAAGTTGAATAAAAAAAAATAGCTCCAGGAATACGCATACATCATTCTAAATATGCGTATTTCAAGAGTGATTTTTTGCAATAAGGCTTCTACATAAAAACTTTTGATGCTGATTTTGAGAGTATCAAGAGTAGATTACAAAAAGGTATCAACCAAGTTTTTAGGATAACCCGTTCCAAAGATACACTTTAAAGTATTTTCAGATTATGTATTTCAAGGTGAACAGTGAATAGTTTTTGAACTATATCTTTGGAACGGGTTGTCCAATAAAGGTGAGCGATATCTTTTTATAATCAGCACTTCATACTTTCAAAGAAAGCATCAACATTTTTTGTAAAGAAGTTGTATTAAAAAAAATTGCTCCAGGAATACGCATACATCATTCTAAATATGCGTATTTCAAGAGTGATTTTTTGCAATAAGGCTTCTACATAAAAACTTTTGATGCTGATTTTGAGAGTATCAAGAGTAGATTACAAAAAGGTATCAACCAAGTTTTTAGCATAACCCGTTCCAAAGATACACTTCAAAGTATTTTCACATTATGTATTTCAAGGTGAACAGTGAATAGCTTTTGAGCTATATCTTTGGAACGGGTTGTTTTGATCTTGGAGCTAACAACTTTCATGTAGCTAAACATTGACGCTATTTAGTATGTAGGTAATCTAGTTATCCTATGCAGGTTTGAAGTCGATGTAAGTATGATTACCTTGATTCTTAGTACAATGACTTGTCGAGTGGATGATGCAAGGAATAGTTACACATGTACCTACCTACAAAAGCATATTTAAATTTAGAGTATGGATTTTAATTATGTAATATAGGAGAGTAATATGTAAGTACATACATAGATGGAACCTAGATATGTAAACATATACATATAATAATGAACACGAAGGATGTAGGTGGGTAGGTAGCTATATGCATATAACTAAAAGAAGTTTTTTTTTAACTATTAAGATAAAGTCAAAAAAATACCAATTACGAAGTTTCGAAAAAATCTATTGATTCGTTTTTGAAATTTTGAGTTTAAAAAAAAAATATATATTTCCAAAATAACTGAACTGAATACTTCATACGATGTAGGCCGTCATACATTTATATATACATAATTATGTATCTTTAAAAATCACATGGATCTTATGTACATATGCATATTGCACTTAAATTATAAATAATACAGTGAGGGTTTCCGTTACCTTTTTTTATTCAAAACATTCGCTTCGGTATATATATACATATTTATTTAACTTATGAAACATTAACGACCATACATAATATATATTAAATTATTCTAGTAATCAGTACGTAAATATTTGTTTATAATTCTGCTCTTATTATAATGTCTTACACAATTGGATGAATGTTATCTGTTTTTCTTTTCAAGTTTTAGTTCTCCGTTTCGATTGAAATATGTTCTGGGAATTGTTGTACACATAAAAAATTTAATTAGGAAATAATTTCCCATTGATTCAAGTGGACTCAGGAATGCAGAATCTGGCTGCAAGTTTTGTAAATGGCTTCGCCAACGCCGGATTTGTACTGGGCAAGCTTTTGAGCGAGAATGGCAACAAATGACTCTACAGCAACAGCTCATTCATTGCTTTCTTATTAAATTGAACAACAATTGCTCCATGCGTTTTGGTACAATTATGTGACTAAGAATTTCTTTACGCTGGATCGAATCGTTCCACCTTCATCGATACTGGGCTTGCTTTACTTGGGAAGACGGAAAACCCCCGAAGCTGTTATGAACGCTCTGGAAGTTGTGGCTTCACAAGTCTATATGGCCACTGCAATGGAGACATTTGTCCATGCGCTGCAGGAACTGGAAAAACTCCCACTCCGCCAAAGCAAAATTTTCCAATGTGCCATATAATCCATTGGTGCATACAAACAATAAACCGCCATATAGCTGTAGGTAAGTTAATTGAAACTTTACACAAAAATAAAATGTTATATTTAACTTCTAACTCTCAACAGTTCCTTCATTTTCATGGTAATCGAATTCTCCAAAGAGAAAGCATTGCCAGTAAAAGAAATATTCCGTGCTTCAAAGCAACTCCCACCGGATGTAAGAATAGTGCGAGACATAATCTTTTGTTAATATAACATTTCGTAATATTAAACCTTTTCTACTAACAATGTGATCGAACGCAAGAGCAAGTACATACGATCCAACCGTGCATTTAATTTATTTATAAAAAATATGGAAACAATTTGCCGCAAGCTTTTACTTTCCGATGAATTTCCATATCAGGAACAAAGCAAATATTTATCAACCAACAAAGAGGTAGAACTACTCAACGACGAAAAATGAAAAGAATTCATAGTAAGTATAATAAGTTAAGTTTTTTTTTTGTTTAATGGATTGCTAGTATATTTTATTATAATAAGTTATGTTATAAAAAATTAATTACTATAACAAATTTACTAAAAATCAATAAAATCAATTTTTTGTGATCTAGAATAACGGATTACCTTTATGCAAATTTTACAATTTAAAAAAATCGAACCCGAAATTTTAATCAAACTTGATATTCCGTCTGTCTCTCTATCGGTCGATATAAATATGTATATCCATTTCTTCTACCTAATTATATTTCATTTTTACGCATAATAATGACTTAATTACATACATACACATGTTTTTGCTATATACGTCACTGAATACCTACCTACTTACAGTATATACTATTTGGGCTCTCATACATTTATATACCTATATATCATTAAAAATCAAATGAATATTATGTATATTACACCTATCATATAAAATTATAAGCATATATCTCTGCCTACTTATCACCAACCTACACTTTCAATGTACATTGTATGTATACACGTTTACATGCCTACATATTCATATCTGTATGAAGTGTAGGTACACAACTGTCATCCTAATTTCCGTAATTAAAATCTATAATCTAGATTTAAATATAAATTTGTAGGTATGTAGGTACCTAAGTAACTATTCCTTGAATCATCCATTCAATCCATTATACTAAAAACTTACCTACATATTTGGACCTACCTACTAATAGCGTCAATGTTTAGCTACATTTAAAAATATTCAAATTTAGTTTAAAACTAATAAATAAAAATGAAAAATAGAAACTTGAAGTTATGAATTTGGATCGGGCCAGAGCAAATTAAATTTATAAACTTTAAATTTATAAATTTGATTATTCATTTAATTTCCATTTCAAAAATAATAAATTACGTACAAAACGCAAATCGAGTTAGTAGTTTCTGATATCTAGGTCACTGAATAGGTACCAACCTACATACATTATGTACTAAGTGGACTCTCTGACATTTATATAAATATATATCTTTAACAATCAAATGAATATTATGTATATTAAAACTATCATATAAAGTTTTATATGCATATAGATACATAACCATCCAACACTTTCATTATACATTATTATGTACCTACATATTTACATACCTAGGGTCCATATACATACATATGTATGTAATGTAGGTACATTTTACCATCCCAATTTACAGAATTAAAATCCATAACATAGATTTAAATATACATTTTTAGGTAGGTACCTAGTAACTATTTCCTGAAACATACAATAATTCTATTCATTATACTAAGAACTTACCTACATCGGTTTTAAACTTACCTAATGATAATTGGACCTACATACTAACAGCGTCAAAGTTTAGTTACAATAAAGAAAACTCGAAATTTAAAACTTATAAATCGGCCCTATCACAGAATCCATCGCAATCGAAAATCTACTGCGAATCCTGAAAAATCTATCATAGCATCCATTAGTAGTCGAAAATCATAAAATCGGATTTCATAATCTCTAAATATTTACAGATTGTTTAATTTTTATTTTACAGATAGTTTTTGTGGGAAATTTGCTGCGGTGAATCCAATTTCTATGAAACTGCTTGCCTATGCCATGGAGCCTTGTGTTCTCAATGGAGAAATATCTGCTGCAGTAAATGAGACCGATGACGACACACACACCAACACCGACGACGCGAAGCACAGGCGACAACTGTTACAGATGATTCTGCCTCACAAACTGCAAGACACCACATCATCCACCTCATCCAATATTGAAATAAAAAAGGATCATAATAATTAACATTGATTGTGTTCCTGGCAAAAATGTGATCTTATTCTATTCTTCATAATGTTCTATATATCTCTGTGAGCAGCAAACTTATTTGTAATGAATAATAATAATAATTTTAATTATTTTGTGTTGTCATTAATACAATATTTATATATATATACATGTATATGATTCTTTGTTTATTTTCGGGAATGTTTGTTCCACTTCACCTTTAAAAAAAAGCGTCTAACTTTAAAAATACGAAAGAACTACTTTTAGATAGCAATTTTATGAAATAATTGTTTGATTATAAAATGATTGCAAGGATTTAGAAGCTGAGGTTAATTTACACTCAGAACCGTTACAATCATCGAAATCAAGCAAGTAGTTTGGAAATTAGAGCTTGGCGTATGTACTGATTTCAAGATTTTTCTTGATATCAGTAGAAATTTCTTGGATTTGCTACTTTGGACAAGCTGTCATTTCCAAAGTACTTGCTTGATCTCGATGAATGAAACTGTTGTGAGTTTTAATTTATGTCAGCTTGTAAATTCTTGAAACCGTTTTCAATTCGAGCAAATATTTCAAAAAATTTGCATCTGAAAGTAATTTTGTAATTTTTCATTTTTTTTAAAACACGAAGAAACTACTTTTAGATAGCAATTTTTCGAAATAATTTTTTGAATTTAAAATGATTGCAGGGATTTAGAAGCTAAGGTTAATTTACACTCAGAACCGTTACAATCATCGAAATCAAGCAAGTAGTTTGGAAATTAGAGCTTGGCGTAAGTACTGATTTTAAGATTTTTCTTGATATCAGTAGAAATTTCTTGGATTTGCTACTTTGGACAAGCTGTCATTTCCAAAGTACTTGCTTGATCTCGATGATTGAAACTGTTGTGAGTTTCAATTTATGTCAGATTGTAAATTCTTGAAACCGTTTTCAATTCGAGCAAATATTTCAAAAAATTTGCATCTGAAAGTAATTTTGTAATTTTTCATTTTTTTTATAACACGAAGAAACTACTTTTAGATAGCAATTTTTCGAAATAATTTTTTGAATTTAAAATGATTGCAGGGATTTAGAAGCTAAGGTTAATTTACACTCAGAACCGTTACAATCATCGAAATCAAGCAAGTAGTTTGGAAATTAGAGCTTGGCGTAAGTACTGATTTCAAGATTTTTCTTGATATCAGTAGAAATTTCTTGGATTTGCTACTTTGGACAAGCTGTCATTTCCAAAGTACTTGCTTGATCTCGATGATTGAAACTGTTGTGAGTTTTAATTTATGTCAGCTTGTAAATTCTTGAAACCGTTTTCAATTCGAGCAAATATTTCAAAAAATTTGCATCTGAAAGTAATTTTGTAATTTTTCATTTTTTTTAAAACACGAAGAAACTACTTTTAGATAGCAATTTTTCGAAATAATTTTTTGAATTTAAAATGATTGCAGGGATTTAGAAGCTAAGGTTAATTTACACTCAGAACCGTTACAATCATCGAAATCAAGCAAGTAGTTTGGAAATTAGAGCTTGGCGTAAGTACTGATTTCAAGATTTTTCTTTATATCAGTAGAAATTTCTTGGATTTGCTTCTTTGGACAAGCTGTCATTTCCAAAGTACTTGCTTGATCTCGATGATTGAAACTGTTGTGAGTTTTAATTTATGTCAGCTTGTAAATTCTTGAAACCGTTTTCAATTCGAGCTAATATTTCAAAAAATTTGCATCTGAAAGTAATTTTGTAATTTTTCATTTTTTTTAAAACACGAAGAAACTACTTTTAGATAGCAATTTTTCGAAATAATTTTTTGAATTTAAAATGATTGCAGGGATTTAGAAGCTAAGCTTAATTTACACTCAGAACCGTTACAATCATCGAAATCAAGCAAGTAGTTTGGAAATTAGAGCTTGGCGTAAGTACTGATTTCAAGATTTTTCTTGATATCAGTAGAAATTTCTTGGATTTGCTACTTTGGACAAGCTGTCATTTCCAAAGTACTTGCTTGATCTCGATGATTGTAACTGTACTGAGTGTTAATTTACCTCAGCATAGGGCTATAATACTTACCTATGTGTCATTGAGACACACAACATTACATTTCCCTTGAAAAGAAAAGAATTTTTTTGAACACCCTTAAAGAAAATGTAATTGAAAAAAATCAAGTGAATCACAATTCTTAAGCTATATACAAATATATATATATATATAAAAGGAGAACACTTTAAAATATTGAGTCTATGTATTTAATTATAATATCTGGCAATAATGACTTCCTGCTGGGCTTCATTGTTTGTGTGGTCTGACCTTGTTGTTCGTCATGATTTTGAGATGAATGTCAGGCGCTGTTTATCCTACAAAATTAAAAGAAAAACAAATACTTAAAAATACATGAAATTAGGTTTTCTTGTATTTAACGTACCTTATTTCTGCTTGCCTAAATGCTGATCCACAGACAGACCAACAATCTGTTTAGAAGATACAGACCGAGGTGTTTCGGTAAACATGTGCATATCGATCTCGTTCATGAGATTGCCACTGACGATATAATTCTTCCAAAAAGATAATATGGCTACTTTCTCAGCGATTCCTTCTTTCAGTTTATCGAGATCTCTGTGAAAGTTTATAAGAAAAACATCGATTAGATATGAATTTGCACTTGCAAAATAAAGGTTTACTTACTCTGTCATTTTGCTGGGGAAATTGTTTCCGTTACCAAAACATGTCCTGTCGAAGAATAGATTCCAAGAAAAGCTTTCTATATTTCTGTAATACAGCAACAACCCGCCACTACTAATGGCTCATTGTATTGTTGTTTCTCTTTACATAGACGAGACACTTCATGTGGCAGCGAATCGCTTATTCGCGAGATTTCACATTGTGTCCGCCAATGTGAAGCCTCCTTTTCTAAATAACCAATTCGATCTTCACTTTTTGTTGATGGATTGGTTTTTGTGTAAAGTGGAGTGGTTGGTGGTATCATTCCCAGATAAACTAAGTACGTCTTCACTCCCAATCTAAAACAAAACAACAAATCAATTGTAAAAAACAAGAAACAATTGGGTTTGGTTTCAGAGTTTCCAATCTAAGATATACCTTTGGATGTACGCTTTCCATCGGATCTCCGTCATTGTGGCCAAATCTTTATCAAACAAACATAAAAAACAATTTTTTTATATATATATATATATTTCTTTTATTTAAATAAAGAATATTTAAATAAATATGAAAAAAAACTTACCAAATGTGAAAAAAATTATTATTTTTGTTTTGGTAATTAGAAATGTCAGACAGACTTTTGACAAACCAACAACAAAAAAAATTATCTGTCAGTTTGAGCAAAAGGGTTTTTAATCCACCACTCACATGTATTCATGGATAGGAAAAAATGAGTAATTTAAGAGAGTTTTCTCTTACTCAACTCAAAAAAAATTTGCGGGTGTTTAAGGCAAGGGGGGTACGAGTCGCGCCTCTATTTAATTATTTTCTCTATGGTTTTGCCAGTAATCACCCTAATTGTGATAGTGGTTTCACTTCATCGACAATACGGCTTCTTACCAAGCTATCTCTCTCTAAAATGTCCCATTCCTTTCTCTATACATCTAGTGACACTTTGAGGGAAAACAAAACAATCCAACAAATATTTTCCCTCAAAATGATTTATCTGCCATTTTTTTACCATTGACGTATTCCGCCAGTAACCTATTGTCGTTTTTGCTGTCGTATCATTTTTAAATTGGTATTGCGTAACATAGCGAGTTTCATTCAAGAAAAGATCTGCTCTTTCTGACAAAAGATTTCATCTTTTTGAATTTCGAGAGTTTCATTCCAACAAAAAGACCAAATCTAGATCAGATCTCAACACGAAAGATCTGATCTTTGGTCCGTAGGCAGATTTGACCTGAATGCACACATACACGTAAAACGTTTTTTCTGTCAAACAGCAAATGGAAACTGTTTTGTATTAATTTATTGTGAAATTGTGCCAGTCCCTGCTAAAAAATTAAACTAAAAAATAATTAAATAATAGAGGAAGAAGTTAATAATTTAAATTGAATAAATTTAGTGGAGTTTTTTTATTGTTTGGTCTCCAACTTCCTCATCATCTGATGATGAAGATATGTATGTTTTTTTCAGAAATGTGTGTGTCAGTCATTCAGCATTGGACGCGTTCGGTGCAATGCCGATAGGCTAGCCAAGATACCTTAGTAGCGGGTTTGTTTTCGAACGATCCAGGTAGCTTTCTCTGTTAAGTCAGTTGTATTGCATACAAATCTGAAGTTTTGAATCAGCTGTTCCTCAAATTAATAATAATTTTTGGGAAGCTTGAGATTTGTGTTTAACAACATAATGTTTAGTTCATCATCTGGTTTTTCCTTTGGCGTTATAACAACACAAAGCAATCCTGATTGCTTAAGGTATGCCACCGAACGCGGCCAATACTACAATTAAATTTGGGCACAAATTTTCATTGAAAAGATAGACTCTCCATTTTGAGAGATCTTTGAAATTTGAATGAAACTCACTATTAACCGCTAGCCTCCTCGCCCCTCTCCACTACAACAGCTGATATTTTGTCATATTTTAATTGCAATTGGCCTCATTCAATAACCGAACTATAACGATCTGGATAGGTTGCTGTTGTTGTATTCCTTTTTAAGAATACAGCTGATGACAAAACAACTGCTATAAAGGTAAGGTAACTATACCTTTTTATCCCATGAAAAATGTCAAAAACATATGCACAAACCCATACAAATTTAACCTATTCGATGTTGGTTGTTCGGGAACTTCAGTTGATACTAACATATCTTAGATAGGCTATCGTACCGACATCTGAATGAGGCCATTGAAATCAGTGAACAGCAGTTCGGTGTTTGTAAGCATAGTTTTTAAATTTATTTAGATTTGATCCAAAATATTAATGTAGATATAGGAAAGATAAAACTAAAAGTTTTAAGCTTTTTCCTAAATAATAAATTACATCAATTCGCAATTAAATTAAGCACGGTTCGGTCGTTGTTTTGGTTCCATAAAATTTGTTCTCAACTATTTTGTAAATTTTTTTAATCACAATACAAATGTTTGAAAAAATGTACAAAATGTAGGTACGTGTGGCTAGCTATTTCTCATGAAGCAGCAGTGATAGTGGTGAGTACGGGGAAGAAAGAAGGAAAAAATATTTAGTTGTGCAGAGGCGATGGATTCGATTCAAAACAAATCTATTGGATTAGCCTGATTAGTAATTATTATGCTGACAAAATGTGTATACCGACTTAATAAAAATAAATTAAAGCCACAGGTGGAGGTTTTTTTAAAAAAAAATGTTTAAATGATATTGAGGTAGTATCAACTTCTATTTAACCTTAAGTTTGGCATCAAGCTAAGCCTGAGAACAAGCACTAGTATTTATTTTCAAGCGTTTAACAATAACTGCCTACTTTCTGCTTTTTTTTTTCATTTAGTGTTGTTGTCCAATACAATTTAATACCTTAGCTAAGGAATAATTTAATTTCAGAGCTAAGTAATAAAACACGTTTTACTTGATCGATTGAAAAGAGAATATGACATAAGATTTATTAAAAAGGGAAAACCCATGTAAAAGAAAGTTATTACAATGTTTCTTTATAAAGTATAGTGATACCAAATTGATGCTTCTTTCCAACACTCCCACTAGAATCAATTTACAAAACTTTCATTGAAGTCCCATTGATAAAGCGCAATCATTGTTCTTGGATAATGATAAAGCTTTTGTAAGTGAATCGGCTGGCATGTATTTTGTCCCTATATGTCACAGGCAAACTTCACCTTCTTTAATGATGTCACGAACAAAATGGTATCTTACATCAATATGTTTGGTTCTTGCACGGTAGCCCATAATTGATGCCAAAAACACCGCATTCTGATTATTGCAAAAAAGATCGAAGTTTTTTGAAGGATTCCTTCTCCAAACCTCGAAGCAATAGACCTTCCTGCATCGCTATACTCATTGCCATGTATTCGGCTTCAATTGTAGAAAGAACCACAGTAGATTGTTTTTTTGGACAACCAGGATACCGCTCTACCTCCGACCTTGTATACATAGCCCGTAACAGATTTCCTTTCGTCAATGTCACTTGTAAAATCAGCATCGCAGTAGCCAGATATTTAAGTGTTACTTTTTGTATCTTGTTCAAAACAAAGTTTTGTGTGTGCAGTGCCCTTCAAATATCCCAATATTCCTTTCGCTGCCTTCCAATGTTGCATACCAGGATCATTGTTGAATTGGCTCACATAATTGACCGCATAGCTTATATCGGGTCTTGATACCTGAGGTGCGAATAACAAGCTTCCAACTAATTCCTGATAATGAATTTTTGACATCTCATCTCTTTCAGACTGGTTTTTCGGTGGCATTTCTTTAGATAAGCAAGTTCATTTCCATAGGAGTTGAACAGCTATTACAATTTTTGATACCAAAACGAGCTATAACTTCGTTAATATATTGCTCCTGATCGAGCCAAATCTTTCCTGAACCCACGTCTCTTGTTAAACGGAGACCTAGAAATGAGATTGCTTTAAACCAATTTTCAATTTATGCATGTCCTGTAGGTTATTATAAAAATTAGGGGATCATCAACATACACTCCAACAATTAAGAAGGCATCATTTGTGTTTTTATAATATATGCATGGATCAATTTTGGATGATGTCATACCAAACTGCTTCAAGACTTCATCTAGCTTTTCGTTCCACATATTTGAAGATTGTTTCAGTCCATATAATGATTTCTTAAGTCGAAGAACCTTGGTCTGATCAAATCATTCAGGTGCAGCTATATAAATTTCCTCTTTAAGATTCCGTTGAAGAAATGCTGTTATAGCATCTAACTGATGTATTTTCAAATTTAATTTTGCTGCCAAAGCCAATATAAATCTTATCGACTCATAACGAATGACAGGAGAATATGTTTCACAATAGTCTATCCCTTGACGTTGACTACAACCCTTTGCTACTAAGCGGGCTTTATATTTACATATACTTCCTTTTGAATCAGTTTTGGTTTTGAAAACCCACTTGGAGTTGATCACTCTTTTGCCTGGCGGCAAATCAACAGACACCCAAGTTTCATTCTCTATCAGCGCAGCTTACTCTTCTTCGATTACTTTTTTCCAATGAACCTTATCGAACCTTGACAGAACTTCATGATATGTATGTATGTAACTGGTTCATAAGTGATGTTGGAACTTGTTTGATAACATATGTAGTCATCAAGTTTTCTAGGGGTTCTTGACTGCCTAGCTCTCGGTGGATGTATGTCTATCGGATCAAACGAAGTTAAATAGTCACTCGAATCTACATCATATTTATCGCAAGAAACGGTCAAATGAATAAGCTACATCTACATTATCGTGATCAACTTTGCTGTTACACTCTTCTTGCGCATCAACCCATTCATCTGGAAATTCTTCCTTTTCGATGTTATCGGATGGTTTATTTACAATGTCGGCCTTGCAATTAAGATCTAGCAAAACAGAATTCGTTCCAGAAACTCCCACTGAATCACAAAAGTATATCTGATCTTCGAAGAAACTAACATCGCGACTGATGACGATATTTTGTGTTTCAGGATGATATAAACGGTATCCTTTCGTTTCTTCACTATATCCTACCATAACACACTTTGAAGATTTAGAGTCCCATTTCTTTCTCTTCTGTTTGGGAACAAATACCATAGCTTTCGACCCAAATATGCGAAGGTGTTCAATATTAGGCTTTTCACCTGACAATGGGGACGTTCACTCAATTATTCTCAGCAATCTGGAATAACTTTCTGTTGTTGTAATGCGTGCAAAACCACATCTGATGAAAAAACAGCTTCTCTCATGACAGCTATCTTGAGTTATCCCAAAAAAATTGGAATAACTAGCTATCCGAGACCAAATGTATAGAACCAGCTGACTGCAAAATTCGTTGGTATGCGTTTTGCTTTGATTTTTTGACAGCTTTCAGCTAACCTATCTGATTCGTCCACAGATATACCCCGATAGCTTGGTATCCGAGATAACATATCTAATAAGTGAGTGATCGCCCCCAATAACTCTTCTGGTGACTTCAATTGATCAGATGTTCTGCTGACTGAACGATTAATGAGATACGCAGCTGTCGATACTGCCGCTGCCCAAAATTACTTACTCATACCTGCATCTAGTAATAAACATCGAGACTTTTCCACTATGGTGCGGTTCATGCGTTCCGCCTTACCATTCTGTTGCGGGGTATAAGCATTTGTTGTCCCATGCTTAATTCCGCTTCCACACAATAATTTTGCAAATTGACGATTATTCAATTCCGTACCATTATCGGTGAGAAATCTTTGAATTTTGTGTCCTGTTTGGGTTTCAACAAAAATTTTGAACTGAACAAATTTGTCTCTTACCTGGTTCTAAGAATTGATGAAGTAAACTAAAATCTTCCCCGAGAAGTCATCCAGGAACAACAAAAAATATCTTGAGCCTCCCATTTAAGTCTGCTCCATAGGCCCACCTAAATCTGAGTGCACTAATTCCAGCGGCCTACTTGTAGTTGTTTCCGGTGATTTAAATGGTTGCCTTTACTGTTTTCCCTTTAGGCACATTTCACATCCATCAGATCCTTCTTTCGTATCACAGCAGATACCATCCACCAAACCATCACCAGCCATCTTATTCAGCATCTGAAAGTTTATGTGACCAAGATGCCTGTGCCACACCTCTGAACTTATTTTATGCTTTGCAATGTCCACTGATTCAACAATCCTGTCCAACTTGAATGTATTGTTCTGTAAACTGGCAGTCGCGATCAGTTTGTTGTTTTCATCCAAAATCGTACATCCCTCGGAGCCGAAAATAACACGATTACCACATTTGACCATCTGTACTACAGACAACAAATTTGCACATAGGTTGGGTACAAATAAAACATTTGCTTTTGCTTGGGCTTTCAATTTAATACAGCCGGCACCAATTACATCATCACTGACGGCTATCAAATTTTGCAACCATCCCTCTTTGAACATCATATGCGAAGAAGCACCAGAGTCAACAACCCAGTCGTCATGTTCTATTTGTTGTGCCGCGAAACTTGTGTACAGAACATTGTCCACCCTAGCATCTGTTCCAATTTTTTGTTTCTGTGAACAGTGTTTTGCTATATGACCATACTGGTTGCAGAAAAAACATCGAAGTCCATTCTTCTTGGCAGGTTTGTTAAAAGTTTTTTTAAGTTCTTATTTCCACCATAAAAAGCTGACGGGGATGGCTCTTTCAGATTGAAATCATCTTTTACATCTTGCAATAGTTTCGTTTTGATCGAGCCTGAAATCATCTTAACACCAGAACTTTCGGTACCCATTATAATTATCTTATAATCCTCCGGTAAGCCAGCAAGAATCAATGTGCACACCCATTCGTCAGAGACTGGCATTCCAATGGAATTAAGTTTGTGGGAGGTAGTGATTATTTTGTTGACGTAGTTTTCGTAAATCGGTTGTAATGAGACACCGTAGCAAACCAACTCGCCTCGTCAATCCATTGTCATCAAATGCAGATCCTAATCTCTGTCAAACCTCTTTTGCTGTACTTGCGTCTTTTGCACGAACAAAGTTGATTGGTTCGAGGAGTAAAATGATCGTAGATACTTTTATCTCATCATCTTCAACTCCAAGAACGGAATCCCACAGCTCCTGATGTTGTAGATAGTTTTGGACAGCGAATTTCCAGTCATCGAAATTCTCTCTTAGCTTTTCAATTGTGCTAAGCATACCACTTATCTCGAGTAGACAAGAAAAAACAAATTGCTAAAAATCGAAGCAATCACTTTATTAAATTTAAAGATTTTATTATTTAAATTGAGCTTGAATTTTCTATTATTTTTTAAAGGCAATACTGGAAAAATAATAATTTAATTCCAGAGCTAAATAATTAAACACGTTTTACTTGATCGATTGAAAAGAGACTCTGACATATGATTTATTAAAAAGGGAAAAACCCATGTAAAATAAAGTTATTACAATGCTTCTTTATAAAGTATAGTGATACCAAATTGATGCTTCTTGCCAACACACTCCAACTTTTTAAAATTCTCTCTAAAATTTTTGTCTAGGTTTTTATTTGATTCCATGAGCTCATCATATTTTTCATTTGTTATTTTTAACCTAATAAACTTTTGTAACCTATAATAAATAACAAAAAATACATTGTGCGATATTTTTGGCTCTGTCGTTTTTGTGAACGACTAAATTTGGCGTTTAACAGGCGTTTTTGATTTAAGAACGTAGTACGAAATTACGGCAAATGTCACTAAATGTATACATTCCACATGAACATAAACTCCAGTTGGCGTTCAACGCCATACGCAATGGAAAATTCTTGTGTCGTGTTTTGGTATGTCGTTGAACGACTATCGCAATAAGGGTGATTAAAAAAAGTCAAAATATAAAATATGTTTATCTTTCTAGCTCATAATAGAGAGTTATGTCGGTTGCTAGTGGCGTTGTACCACAGATTAATACGTAAATTAAAAAACTATACATATATGCCAAACCTACAATAAAAATTACTTATGTACGAATACAAGTTACTTTTTTCTTTTTGATATAGAGCGATAGCTCAATAATTTCTATTTTTTTAGCATATACAAACATATATACACATTATACTTTTAATGAAAATAGAGCGCAAAATTTTTCTTTGAAATATACATAAATCACTATATAAATACTTCTTATTTACTATGGAGCTAGAGCTCTGTACCAATAATACCCGAATAGGTAGGCTATTGTGAATCAACTGATGCTGTGGTATTACGTTGATTGTTGAGAACTCTAATGGGTTTGATTCATCGACACATCATTTATAGGTTTGGTTAATTTGCACTACTTTAATGAAGGCACGATTTGCGTTTGTATGTAAATGTTTTATTTAAAACACGATTACCTTATTTTTTGTTCCTTATAATTTTTGTAACCTTTTTAATTTTTGATGTGTGCTGAGTGCCAACCCCCTAAAGGAGGGTACACATTATCGAACCTGCGTGACATTCTTGTAGGATATCGAACATGCGTGAAAAGTTTCACATTTATCAGCTTTGTTGTCCGTCCGCCAAACAAAATTTTCGTTTTCAATCCATGAACTAACCTACAACAAAAAATACTTGTTGAATGTTGTTCGATGAATGATTTGCATACACATCATCGATCAAGAACGATGTCTTGCAGGCAATATCAAAAAAAATTTTTTGAGCAGTTCTACATGCGTGTCATGCCATAATGCAAGTGTATACATTATCGATCGTGAGCAGGTGAGATTAATTTTAAATCTTCATTTGAGGAGAAATTTGTATGGGAAATCTTGAAGATTTCAAACAGGATTTATGGTTAATTCGGTATTTCATTAATTTCATGACGAATATTTTGTTTGAGTTGCTCAAGCGTTTCTGGTTTGTTTTCATAAACCTTGCTTTGCAGATATCCCCACAAAAAGAAGTCCGGAGCAGTCAAATCAGGCGACCGTGGAGCACAATCAACATCATCATTTCTTGAAATAACTTGTTGTGGAAAGTGGAAAGAGGTCTCGCAGTAATTCCATTGTAATCCTGGCTGTATGCGAGTGGCACCGTCTTATTGATACCACATGTTAATCGAGTCCAAAGCATGTAGTTGTGGCGTTAAAAAGATTTCAATCATATCACGATATCGCTCCCCATTCACAGTTACCGTTGCGCCGTTTTCATTTTCAAAGAAGTAAGGTCCAATGAGTCCTCTTGACCAAATTGTACATGATGAATAATTTGAGGGTTTTCCATTTCCCAGAACCGACTATTCTCTTTATTCACATATTCATTCAAATGAAAATGTGCCTCGTCACTCTTTATGATTTTTTCATGAAAATCGGGGTTGTCATGGGATAGCTGTAACTTCATATTAATATATGAAGTTGTTCTTTCAAGACCAATTGTTTTGAACACTTCCTTGAGCAGCAGTAATGTTTTCAGCCGATCTTGCAGTCCGTAGTGGACCATGTGCCTATCACCCACAGAGCCTCTTTCTTCGAAATCATTCACTACACGAAAAGTAGTGCGTTTTGTTGGCACATTGTTTCTCCCAAAAATTTCACGTAACTTTCTCATCGTCACAGTAATCGATGATTGATTTTGATAAAATGTTTTAACGATTAAAACACATTGGCTTATCGAATATTTTTCCATAATAAATTTGCCACGTGTCTACTTCACGACTGCCAAATATGAACTGTCAAGGATAATGTTTACCAAAATGGCGGCAAAACAAAGTAGTATACCTTCCCGGCGGACACCCTGTATAACAGAAAAAATACAATAGTGGAAAATTTATTTAACACAAATACGCTTTCACACAAGCAAATTGATTTGTTGGCGAGAAGGGCAAGAAGTAAGGGTAATTCCCCTTCTTGCCCTCAAAACTTCATGTAGTCGGCAATTCCTATCTATCCTATCCTTGTGTGAAAGCAGTAACACTAAGAACACAAATATGCCATATTAAGATTGGAAACGTTCATACGCTCCACCATAGAGGAAATATACTATAGAGGCGCGACTCGTACCCCCCTTGCTTGCAACACCCGCATATTTTTTTAGATGAGTAAAAGAACTCTCTTAAATTACTCATTTTTTCATTCTTGTAAATACATGTGAGTGGTGGATTAAAAAATCCTTTTGCTCAAACTAACAAATCTTTTTTTTATTTGTCATAAGTCAATCTGACAGTTCTCAAATAGCTTACGAGAAATAAAATTATTTACTTTCATTTTCACAATTGTTTCTTTTTATATATTGGTTATTTCACAATTTATTTATTTTAATAAAAAAAATTAATGTTCGAAATTCTGCCATAAAACAATTTTTTTCATTTGGTGCTCTAAAATTCCCTCAAAAATTTAAAATTTTCTTTTCTCGAATTAAGTTTAACAAATTTCTGAAATATAAACTCTTCCAAACAACTACCTCAATTCATTAATGTTCGAAGAAGCTGATCATTTTGTAGACATACTCCATGCTGGCCTTACCTATTATCTTCTAATTACTTTACCAATTTTGATAATTTGTTCCTCGAATTCAGTCTTCGCATCCAGTGAATTTGCCGTCCATCGGATGCCCCAATTTGATGGAAATGGTGTCCCTTATGGTTGCCGAGCATCTGCATTACCCTGGAGGTTAATGCCTATGAAAACGGCATCAAATCTAATTGCATAACACCATTCCGCACAAAAGGGGTTTTTTTCAGTTTTTCGTTAAAACAATATTGTATCACCTATTAAATTTCAACGATTCAATATCGAAAAACAGCATTCTGTTTGATAGAGGTGATCCCTACGATAGCCCAGGATTTAAAGAACTACACCTAAAGCTAATTGATGCCGAAAAGGGATTCCAAATAATTGGCAGAGAACTGGCAAAGTAACAAAATGTTGAATAGAAATAATATTGGGATTTTCTAGGTATATTTGTAGACATTGCGTCAGAGAAGGGTTTGAATAAATTGGAATATTTCCTAGCGAAAAGAGATAACAAACCGCCAGTTATGGGAAATAAAAACAAAGAGCTTTTGGATGATCTTTGTACGGCAATCGATAAATTAAATATACGCAGTGATACAACAAATACAGTTTAATACAATAACGACAGGCAAATATATAATAAATCAATAGCTAACAATGCACCTCAATTAACCATGTCCTACACTTGTGTGGATGAAAATATTGTTTAAAATGTACGTTTCTTCCTTTATTGGAAATAAAACCAAATATTTTACAGATTCAAAAGTGTCTTCAGCAAATAATTTCCTCACCTGGAGACAGAAAAGACCATTTGCAATGTGTTTGCATCAAAATGCTCTTCTATATGGAACAAAATATTGGTATACGGCCTGAGGAACCTTAAGACCGAAGAGAATTTCTTTCAAATATGGGTTAAGGAAACGCAATGTGATTGTAAGTTGGATAGTGTTTTAAGTCGCAGAGAAAGTCGTCGATCGCGAATTGAATCACGCAAATCTAGATGATCACCGCCCAGTCATGTCCCTGAACCTAAACCTGAAGATTGGAGAACCGAGCCTAATCTATTGGATAGCTCAACAGATGATGATGATAGCGATGATGTTTTTTGGGTAAACTATGAATGTACAATCAATTATAAAAAAAGTTCTAATTTTACATTTATTATATAAATTTAGTCGGATTTAGGTTCAGATGATGACGACGATGAATGTTTTGTAACGCCGCCTGAGAGCCCATCAGAGCTATCTGTCTATAGTGTCGAAACAGATGATTATCATCTCTTTCTATTGGAGTAATTCTTGATTTTATTGCTTTAATTTTTATTAGCCATCACAATAAAAATATGTTCGTTTCAGAAATGAACCAACGAAGAGAGACCTAGATGCAATATTTCATATTGATGTAAAGAAGGTAACATATCCATATATTTACAATTGGAAAGCAGCGGTTCTACGGATCTTAAGATGGATCACTAAGAAAACCTTTTATTATTGCACGCGATATATTTTACCTAATTATTATCTTCCTTTTTTAGTTTCCCATCACCTACAGCTATTGTCAAAAAGTCATTGTCATTCACAATTACCGAACAATTGCCAACTCCTTAAAGTCTTTTCAACTCTCTATCACGTCCATCGTCTATGCTAAAAAAACAAAACTATGGAAAATCTTATATCATATAGAGAAAATCTTATATCATATAGAGAAAATCGTCGTTTCACTTTATCAGACGCGAGTGAAAACAGCACTTGCAATGAACTTGCTTGGATGAATGTATCTACTTAAAGTTAATTAGGCCTATTCTGCCACATCTGTTATTCTGCTATGAGTTTTCTGTTATGATGCATAACAGATCTTCACCATAAAAGATATTTTATAATTGGTATTCAGGAGTTCGATCTTTTATAAAAGTCTGTTATGGAACTTCGAAAAAGAAACATTTATGCGAACAGACCTAAAATCTGCTACCAAATGACGAATAACAATAAATTAACCTGTGGAATGATGGTATTTTGTTTCGCGAAGATAAATTTTTGTTTTCTGTAATTTTTCCATAACAGTTCCTGAATTTAATATATCCATTATAAAAAGTTGTACAAAACGCACTAATTTCTTATGTTTCATCCATCAAATGTGTTCTGTGCCTTAGTGTATTGAAATAATTTAGTTTTCAAATTATTTACATATTTGAGTTTGTTATTATGCATTTTAATTATTTTTTGTTATATCTGTCTCCTTTTAAGAACAATTCATCAACGAAATAAAAGTTTTTACTACATATATTTAAATTTTTTATGATAAAAGTAACCAAAATGTGTCTTTTATTCTGTTATGATTCATAAAAGATTCCATAACAGATTGTGGCATGCTGAATACCAAAAATGCAGTTCGTAAAAGATTTGTATCGAAGTTTTGATAGCTCATTAACAGATTTCTTAACAGATTTCATAGCAGATTTAGCATGCAGAATATCAAAATTATAATTCATAAAAGATTTTTTGACAGCTTAAACTATTGTATGAAAATTCATAACAGAATAGCAGAATAACAGAATAAAAGATCTCGCCGAATAGACCCAAATTATTTTCTCTTAAACGTTGCATGTTTGAAAATTGTATTATTAATTTGCAATATTCTTTCTTTATAATATTGAATTAAAAAAAAACTTTACTATGCATTTTATATTGTTCGTTTTATGATTAAACTTAATTTTTCTTTGTTTCCTTACTTCCCATTAAACATATATTTTTATTATCAGTAGTATGAATAAGCGGGTACGGGGCCACCGGCGCACCGGTGCAGCCTATATACTGGTCGTATAGTGTTGCTCTTAAAGTAGTATCGCATGATGTTGCTTGAGAATTAATTTCATGGTAATCGCCATGTTGTTTAAAGATCTAAGAGATAATAATGTTTTTATGTAGTATGAATCATATACTTGGGGTTTAAAAATTATTTATATTTTTTTTCGTTTTAAATTGTAGAAACCATATCTTGGATGACGTATACATCATTGTCGGGGCTACACCACAGCAACAGTGACATGAACTGATTAGGTCGCGATGTGGGCGGGTGTGTTGCGAGGCGACGGTGCGGGCTGCGGTTGTGGTTGAAGGTGTATTTAGTTTGGGAAGTAAATTAAGAAAAAAATTGTATGATAAGGTATGGCGCGGGCGTTTTGGGTAATATAAAAAGTTGGATAAATTGTGTGTGTGGTTAGGAGGTCGTGTGTCATTGAATATTATATAAATGGGGGGCAATGAACTGATTAGGTCGTGATGCGGGCGGGTGCGATGCGTGGCGGCGGTGGCGCTGGTAAATAGCAAGTAAGGAGAGTTTTTAGAATTAGGATTCTTAGACTCATTTAGATTTCTATCTTCGCAGAGGGTGAGACAACAACCATAAATGTTCTGGATTGAAAGATTACGAGAAGGAGATACATTCTGTATCTGTGAATCTGGTTGGTTGGAGATGAGATTTACAGATGTATTATTCTAAAGTGATGGAATAAGATTACTAGTACAACCAGAACATGGGGTAGAATGTAAGCTGTTTCATATTAGAAATGGTGAGAGCATATCTCATATCCACAGTCTTAGGTTATAGTTTGAACCTATGCAGCATGTACGATTTAGACTTTTAGGTGGGGATATTACTTTGTAAAAAAAAAAAAAAAAAAAATAAATTATATAATTCTAAAATTTAATAATAAGAGGACAGCTAACACTGAGCGGAATGATTACACCTCATTCTAATGCTTTAAAGAGGAAAGAGGGTGAATATCCATCGCTTTGTCCGTTTGGTGACGCTGAATTACTTAATACACCTCAAAAATTTAAAAAGAATAAAGAGAAAAATGAACGCGCTCAAGACTTATTTCAATTGGATGTATCTTAATAAATGTAAATGAGATACATTATTTTTTGATCGATGTTTACCGACTTTAATAAAACTTACAGCGATTAGTCACTGTAAATTATATTTTTCTAGGGGAATTTGGTTAGATTCATGCACCTAGAAGTATGTTTTGCCCGTGGTCTGGCCAGTGAATTAATTGAAGAAAACGCAAACAATATGTTTATATTATTTTTGTTTTTGTCTTAGTGGACTGTGTGGATTTAAAGCCAATTGAATGATTTTGTGACCTTTAGTCCAAAATGCGTTTCGCCCCGGTACTACAGCTGGGCTCATCAGTTAGATGCTGTAGTACATTTCTAAGACGCATTATTTTTTGATAGATGCTTACCGATTTTAATAAAACTTACAGCGGTTACTCACTGTAAATTATATTTTTCTAGGGGAATTTGGTTTGATTCATGCACCTAGAAGTATGTTTGCCCGTGGTCTGGCCAGTGAATTAATTGAAGAAAACGCAAACAATATGTTTATATTATTTTTGTTTTTGTTTTAGTGGACTGTGTGGATTTAAAGCCAATTGAATGATTTTGTGACCTTTAGTCTAAAATGCGTTTCGCCCAGGTACTACAGCTGGGCTCATCAGTTAGATGCTGTAGTACCTTTCTAAGACGCATTATTTTTTGATCGATATTTACCGACTTTAATAAAACTTACAGCGATTACTCACTGTAAATTATATTTTTCTAGGGGAATTTGGTTAGATTCATGCACCTAGAAGTATGTTTTGCCCGTGGTCTGGCCAGTAAATTAATTGAAGAAAACGCAAACAATATGTTTATATTATTTTTGTTTTTGTTTTAGTGGACTGTGTGGATTTAAAGCCAATTGAATGATTTTGTGACCTTTAGTCCAAAATGCGTTTCGCCCATTAAGTTTTATTAAAGTCGGTAAACATCGATCAAAAAAAAATATGCGTCTTAGAAAGGTACTACAGCATCTAACTGATGAGCCTAGCTGTAGTACCTGGGCGAAACGCATTTTGGACTAAAGGTCACAAAATCATTCAATTGGCTTTAAATCCACACAGTCCACTAAAACAAAAATAATATAAACATATTGTTTGCGTTTTCTTCAATTAATTGTAAATGAGATAAGAATAAAGGACGTAGGAGCTATACATATATATATATATATATGAATATATAGAATAAAATTATATAAAATATAATGTTGGGGTGTTATGTTTATTAGTTTGCTGGTTGACAACCTTCTTTTAAAATGTTGTTTTTCTCATTAATTTTATGTTTGTTTTCAATTTTTCCATCACTTATTATTACATCACCTCTACCTGTGGATATAAATTTACAACAATCAAATACAACTGACAATCTTTCGTTTTCATTGAATTTGCCTAATAATGATACAGTACAAATAGGATTATCGTTTCTTTGGTTAACTTTTACAAACACTGAGAATTTACGTAATAGTACAAATTCAGATACAACATCATTCCAAAATGATAATCATGCATCAGAGGGTGAGACAACAACCACAACAACAGCAACAACAACAACAACAAAATCGATAAACAAAATTTTCGATGAGAACAGTAACCGTAGAGGAGGCAATTGAGAGCTATAGGCAAGACTTAATTAAAAAAGAAACTGAAATATCTTTAATTATTCAAAGTAAAGAAGTTTTTTATAGACATTTTAAGCTCGAGTTTGATGATGATAAGGCGTTAACAATTCGATGTTCGTATGATAGCAATTATAATCTACGTACACTCAGTATTAAATGTTATGAATATCATGAATATGAAACAGAGAGAGTGCTAAGTAATGGAGAAGTTGAGATCTTTATGAAGGAGGATCTTGAATATAAATCTGATGTTGAATTACTGAATTTCAAAACAACGAAGCAAACATACCAAATGAATATCTCTTAAGAAAAAGAAAACATATATAAATTTACTTATCAATAAAGTTTTATTTTCAAAAAAAGAATTATAAAAGATGTGTTTTATTTATTCTCTTTGGGAATAGGTATCCAAGAGTTGTGATCTGATGAGAAACCAAGCCATTTCACGAATATTTTATCTTTTTTTCTTTGAAGCACTTTCTCGATTAGATATGTATCGGGGAACTTAGTTTTTTTAGTTCGAGTTTGTAAAATCCTGCTTTAATAGGATGCCCTTGATAGTCTTCCAATAGGTATATTATTGGATTTGTATGCTGTACTTTGATTATCTTAAATATTTCAGTAGTCCAATTTGGTGTGTATCCTTTATCAAATATATGTTTATATTTACTAATTCTGACTGAATCCCCAATTTTAAATTTTGGAGTAATATTAATTTTAACATGATTATAAATTTTGGATAGTAATATTTTTTCGTTTGTAATATTAACTTGAGATGGTTTCATCTTTATTGTGCGATGTTTAGAATTATTGTAGCTGTTTGTCAGCTGTTCTATAATATCAATCCAACGATATGATCCATTCAAACTGAATTCTTTCCACATATATGCTTTCAAAGTGCGATTATATCGTTCAACAATCGAAGCTTTAAGAACACTAAATGTAGAATAGTGCTTGATTTTAAATTGTTTCATAAGTTTTTGAAAAGATACATTAAAAAATTCTTTTCCATCATCTGTTTGTAAATTTTTTGGGTGATGACCTTTATTAAGTATATCCTTCATAGCCAGAGTGACATTCAATCCTGTTTTATTTTTAATAGGAACCGTCCAAACAAATTTTGAAAATGTATCAATAACTGTGAGAAGATACCGATAATTATCATTTTCCGGTGAATATAAAATCACCTCAAAAAGATCAGCTTGCCATAAATCATCTAAGCCCTTGATAATAACTCGTCTTTTCGGAAAATTCCTTCGAGCAGGTTTATGTAGTTCTTCTACAAAGTTTCTTTGACTCATCTTTTTTATTAAATGTTAAAAAAAACAATGTGTTTATTCTTTTTATGTATACATATGTTTATTTATTTAAGACATTTGATATAATAATTACAAAGTTTGCTTTCACTATTTTAATCTTTTGTATAGAGCCATTCATTTTTTAATTCTCAACATTATATTTTCAAGCATGTAACATGAGCATGTATCTGGCCCATCTTGGCATAGGTTTGAAGAACACGAGCAGTTATTAAAATGACATCCATGCTTTGAAATTGTGCTGGATACATTCATGAATCCTTTGAAGAAGATTATACTATTTAAAATCTCCTGATAATGTTCTTCCAATAATTGGCGTTGATTAGTTTTCAAAAATTGTAGAATTTCATCACGAATTAATGTATAATCTATGTTAGACATAATGAATGAAAGAATTAGTTGTCACACTGCGGAGTTAAGTTAAAGACTGAAGCTTTGATAATGGTTGATTATTTAAATATTGGTGTTTACTCTTCTCCGCCAATAGCTTATCAAATTTTTCAACAACTTCATTATCAATGTATTCTTTAATTCGTTCATATAATTCATCAACATATTTTTTGGTGGTGGCGTCCCCCTCTTCTTCCGGAATGTGAATATTAGTTAATCGTTTAAAGCTTATATCGTAATCACCGCTTTCTGTTTTAAAAAAAAAACCCTCAACAGCTGGTCCTGGTAAGCCTCGCTCTCTCTGTACACCTATTGGACCCTGTTCCCCCTGTGAAACGATCAAATTTTTCAAAACTCATCTTTTCTTCTTTTATTCGATAATATTAGCTTCTTGAAGTTCTTCAATGATTGAAATAATTTCGTTAGAGTGATAATTATTTCCAGCTTGTTGTGAAGCAATTAGATGTCTTATTCGATCTACAAGTTCATTAGGATTATCCCAAAATATATAGTCTTTTTTCAATTTTGATAGCTGTAATAAACCACTTCCGGTTGGTGTTTGTATGGGTGAACATAATGAATTATTAGAAGTATTTTTTGTTACTCCAAATAATTTACTTATAATGTTCTTATACTTATATCCCCGATTACCATGTACTTGTTTTTGAGAATTATGATCAATTCTATGCGCATTAGTGAGAGATATTATGATCTTATAGTTTTTTAAATCTTCATCTGTGTAAATATTTTTATCAGGGTTTTTCTTAAATATAAGCTCATATAATCCATTTGTACCCTGAAATGTTTTATCCCTAATTTCAATATCGTTTCCGAGATTATTAAACTCAGCATTACCTATATACCACTTTTCATCTTTTGAATGTATACCATATATTTTATCAAGAGTGTTGGAATTAGTTATAAATAAATTCGCATATTTTTAGGCGTGTCATGAAATTCTTCTTTTGATAATTGCTCCACAAAGTTGCGATGATGACTAATTTGATAGGTTGAGCGTTTCTTTGTTCTTTTTGGTGTGTTTCTACTATTATCATTATCATCAGTAAAATTTGGTGAGTCACCAATAGAAGTCTTGGGGGTGGTGAATTCATCAGGATGGTGAAGTTGTTCCGAATTGATTTTTATTTTCTTTGAAGGGATTCCACTAAGATTATTTTTAACTTGTGTACTATTTGATTTTTTAACCAGCTCGTTTAGGGGTTTTGTAAATGGTTCAAAAGTTTCCTCAATTTGAGACTCGTAAGCATAGAGAAAATAATTACATAGAGGCGCGACTCGTACCCCCCTTGCCTTAAACACCAGCAAATTTTTTTTTAGGTGAGTAAGAGAAAACTCTCTTAATTTACTCATTTTTTCCTATCCGTGAATACATGTGAGTGGTGGATTAAAAAACACTTTTGCTCAAACTGACAGATAATTTTTTTTGTTTTTGGTTTGTCAAAAGTCTGTCTGACATTTCTATTACCAAAACATAAATAATAGTTTTTTTTCACATTTGGTAAGTTTTTTTTCATATTTATTTAATTATTCTTTATTTCAATAACAGAAATAAATATATATATAAAAAAATTGTTTTTTTATGTTTGTTTGATAAAGATTTGGCCACAATGACGGAGATCCGATGGAAAGCGTACATCCAAAGGTATATCTTAGATTGGAAACTCAGAAACCAAACACACATCTTTCCTATCATTCTTTCTCTTCATATACCTCACCCTCACGCCCGCGCTGTGTTGAAACATTTAAAGGGTATTCATAATCCCTTGAGCGCGTGTAGATTATAAAAAAAAAAAAAAAAAAAAAAAAAAAACCAATTGTTTCTTGTTTTCTATAATTGTTTTGTTGTTTTTTTTTTTAGATTGGGAGTGAAGACGTACTTAGTTCATCTGGGAGTGATACCACCAACCACTCCACTTTACACAAAAACCAATCCATCAACAAAAAGTGAAGATCGAATTGGTTATTTAGAAAAGGAGGCTTCACATTGGCGGACACAATGTGAAATCTCACGAATAAGCGGTTCGCTGCCACATGAAGTGTCTCGTCTATGTAAAGAGAAACAACAATACAATGAGCCATTAGTAGTGGCGGGTTGTTGCTGTTGTACAGAAATATAGAAAGCTTTTCTTGGAATCTATTCTTCGACAGGATATGTTTTGGTACCGGAAACAATTTCCCCAGCAAAATGACAGAGTAAGTAAACCTTTATTTTGCAAGTGCAAATTCATATCTAATCGATGTTTTTCTTATAAACTTTCATAGATCTCGATAAACTGAAAGAAGGAATCGCTGAGAAAGTAGCCATATTATCTTTTTGGAAGAAATATATCGTCAGTGGCAATCTCATGAACGAGATCGATATGCACATGTTGACCGAAACACCTCGGTCTGTATCTTCTAAACAGATTGTTGGTCTGTCTGTGGATCAGCATTCAGTCAAGCAGAAATAAGGTACGTTAAATACAAAAAAACCTTATTTCATTCATGTATTTTTAAGTATTTGTTTTTCTTTTAATTTTGTAGGATAAACAGCGCCTGCCATTCATCTTAAAATCATGACGAACAACAAGGTCAGACCACACAAACAATGAAGCCCAACAGGAAGTCATTATTGCCAGATAATATAATTAAATACATTGGGCTCAATATTTTAAAGTGTTCTCCTTATGTATATATATATGTATATAGCTTAAGAATTGTGATTCAATTAATTTTTTTCGATTACATTTTCTTTAAGGGTGTTCAAAAAAATTCTTTTCTTTTTAAGGGAAATGTAATGTTGTGTGTCTCAATGACACATAGGTTTCAGTCATCGAGATCAAGCAAGTACTTTGGAAATGACAGCTTGTCCAAAGTAGCAAATCCAAGAAATTTCTACTGATATGAAGAAAAATCTTGAAATCAGTACTTACGCCAAGCTCTAATTTCCAAACTACTTGCTTGATTTCGATGATTGTAACGGTTCTGAGTGTAAATTAACCTTAGCTTCTAAATCCCTGCAATCATTTTAAATTCAAAAAATTATTTCGAAAAATTGCTATCTAAAAGTAGTTTCTTCGTGTTTTAAAAAAAATGAAAAATTACAAAATTACTTTCAGATGCAAATTTTTTGAAATATTTGCTCGAATTGAAAACGGTTTCAAGAATTTACAAGCTGACATAAATTAAAACTCACAACAGTTTCAATCATCGAGATCAAGCAAGTACTTTGGAAATGACAGCTTGTCCAAAGTAGCAAATCCAAGAAATTTCTACTGATATCAAGAAAAATCTTGAAATCAGTACTTACGCCAAGCTCTAATTTCCAAACTACTTGCTTGATTTCGATGATTGTAACGGTTCTGAGTGTAAATTAACCTTAGCTTCTAAATCCCTGCAATCATTTTATAATCAAACAATTATTTCATAAAATTGCTATCTAAAAGTAGTTCTTTCGTATTTTTAAAGTTAGACGCTTTTTTTTAAAGTTGAAGTGGAACAAACATTCCCGAAAATAAACAAAGAATCATATACATGTATATATATATAAATATTGTATTAATGACAACACAAAATAATTAAAATTATTATTATTATTCATTACAAATAAGTTTGCTGCTCACAGAGATATATAGAACATTATGAAGAATAGAATAAGATCACATTTTTGCCAGGAACACAATCAATGTTAATTATTATGATCCTTTTTTATTTCAGTATTGGATGAGGTGGATGATGTGGTGTCTTGCAGTTTGTGAGGCAGAATCATCTGCAACAGTTGTCGCCTGTCGATCTCATTGACTGCAGCAGATATTTCTCCATTGAACTGAATCAAAACACAAGGCTCCATGGCATAGGCAAGCAGTTTCATAGAAATTGGATTCACACGCAGCAAATTTCCAACAAAAACTATCTGTAAAATAAAAATTTAAAAATCTGTAAATATTTAGAGAATTTGAAATCGGATTTTATCATTTTCGACTACTAATGGATGCTATGATAGATTTTTCAAGATTCGTTTCGTAGTAGATTTTCGATTGCGATGGATTCTGTGATAGGGCCGATTTATTAGTTTTAAATTTCGAGTTTTCTTTAATGTAACTAAACTTTGACGGTGTTTGTATGTAGGTCCAATTATCATTAGGTAAGTTTAAAGCCGATGTAGGTAAGTTCTTAGTATAATGAATAGAATTATTGTATGTTTCAGGAAATAGTTACTAGGTACCTACCTAAAAATGTATATTTAAATCTATGTTATGGATTTTAATTCTGTAAATTGGGATGGTAAAATGTACCTACATTACATATATATGTATGTATATGGACCCTAGGTATGTAAATATGTAGGTACATAGTAATGTATAATGAAAGTGTTGGATGGTTTTGGTTAGGTAGATCCATATATGCATATAAAACTTTATATGATAGTTTTAATATACATAATATTCATTTGATTTTTAAAGATATATATTTATATAAATGTCAGAGAGTCCACCTAGTACATAATGTATGTAGGTTGGTACCTATTCAGTGACCTAGATATCAGAAACTACTAACTCGATTTGCGTTTTGTACGTAATTTATTATTTTTGAAATGGAAATTAAAAGAATAGTCAAATTTATAAATTTAAAGTTTAAAGTTTATAAATTTAATTTGCTCTGGCCCGATCCAAATTCATAACTTCAAGTTTCTATTTTTCATTTTTATTTATTAGTTTTAAACTAAATTTGAATATTTTTAAATGTAGCTAAACATTGACGCTATTAGTAGGTAGGTTCAAATATGTAGGTAAGTTTTTAGTATAATGGATTGAATGGATGATTCAAGGAATAGTTACTTAGGTACCTACATACCTACAAATTTATATTTAAATCTAGATTATAGATTTTAATTACGGAAATTAGGATGACAGTTGTGTACCTACACTGCATACAGATATGAATATGTAGGCATGTAAACGTGTATACATACAATGTACATTGAAAGTGTAAGTTGGTGATAAGTAGGTAGATATATGCAAATAATTTTATATGATAGGTGCAATATACATAATATTCATTTGATTTTTAATGATATATTGGTATATAAATGTATGAGAGCCCAAATAGTATATACTGTAAGTAGGTAGGTATTCAGTGACGTAGATAGCAAAAACATGTGTATGTATGTAATTTAGTTATTATTGTGCGTAAAAATGAAATATAATTAGGTAGAAGAAATGGATATGCATATTTATATCGACCGATAGAGAGCCAGACGGAATATCAAGTTTGATTAAAATTTCGGGTTCGATTTTTTTAAATTGTAAAATTTGCATAAAGGTAATCCGTTATTCTAGATCACAAAAAATTGATTTTATTGATTTTTAGTAAATTTGTTATAGTAATTAATTTTTTATAACATAACTTATTATAATAAAATATACTAGCAATCCATTAAACAAAAAAAAAACTTAACTTATTATACTTACTATGAATTCTTTTCATTTTTCGTCGTTGAGTAGTTCTACCTCTTTGTTGGTTGATAAATATTTGCTTTGTTCCTGATATGGAAATTCATCGGAAAGTAAAAGCTTGCGGCAAATTGTTTCCATATTTTTTTATAAATAAATTAAATGCACGGTTGGATCGTATGTACTTGCTCTTGCGTTCGATCACATTGTTAGTAGAAAAGGTTTAATATTACGAAATGTTATATTAACAAAAGATTATGTCTCGCACTATTCTTACATCCGGTGGGAGTTGCTTTGAAGCACGGAATATTTCTTTTACTGGCAATGCTTTCTCTTTGGAGAATTCGATTACCATGAAAATGAAGGAACTGTTGAGAGTTAGAAGTTAAATATAACATTTTATTTTTGTGTAAAGTTTCAATTAACTTACCTACAGCTATATGGCGGTTTATTGTTTGTATGCACCAATGGATTATATGGCACATTGGAAAATTTTGCTTTGGCGGAGTGGGAGTTTTTCCAGTTCCCGCAGCGCATGGACAAATGTCTCCATTGCAGTGGCCATATAGACTTGTGAAGCCACAACTTCTAGATCGTTTATAACAGCTTCGGTGGCTTTCCGTCTTCATAAGTAAAGCAAGCCCAGTATCGATGAAGGTGGAACGATTCGATCCAGCGTAAAGAAATTCTTAGTCACATAATTGTACCAAAACGCATGAAGCCATTGTTGTTCAATTTAATCAGAAAGCAATGAATGAGCTGTTGCTGTACAGTCATTTGTTGCCATTATCGCTCAAAAGCTTGTCCAGTACAAATCCGGCGTTAGCGAAGCCATTTACAAAATTTGCAGCCAGATTCTGCATTCCTGAGTCCACTTGAATCAATGGGAAATTATTTCTTAATTAAACTTTTATGTGTGTACAACAATTCCCAGAACATATTTCAATCGAAACGAAGAACTAAAACTTGAAAAGAAAAACAGATAACATTCATCCAATTGTGTAAGACATTCTAATAAGAACAGAATTATAAAAAAATATTTACGCACTGATTACTAGAATAATTTAATATATATTATGTATGGTATATATATACCGAAGAGAATGTTTTGAATAAAAAAAGGTAACGGAAACCCTCACTGTATTATTTACAATTTAAGTGCAATATGCATATGTACATAAGATCCATGTGATTTTTAAAGATACATAAATATGTATATATAAATGTATGACGGCCTACATCGTATGAAGTATTCAGTTCAGTTATTTTGGAAATAAATATTTTTCTTAAACAGACAGACGTAATTGAGGGAAGCACTTTTTGGTGTTTTCTATGATCGTAATGTCATGTTTGATTGTAATTTTTATTACGAATGTATCAACCACAAGATCGAAAATTTTCATATTTTCGACTTTCTCAACATTGAATGAACTGAAGTATTATTCCCTTTTTACTAATCTTTGGGTACGTCTCTGAATACTACATAAAATGTACGACCTCATACATTTATATATACACATGTATCTTTAAAAATCACATGAATCTTATGTATGCATATTGCAGATTGCACCTAAATTATAAAGTTATATGCATATAGCTACCTACCCACCTACATCCTTCATTTTCATTATTATATGCACATGTTTACATACTTAGTTTCCATATATATATATATATATATATATATATTTTACTATCGTAACTTACATAATTCAAATCCATAACAAAGATTTAAATATACATTTGTAGATTGGTATTTACCTAAGTAACTATTCCTTTAATCATCTATTCGACAATTCATTATACTAAGAAAGATATCGATCACCTTTATTGGACAACCCGTTCCAAAGATATAGTTCAAAAACTATTCACTGTTCACGTTGAAATACATAATCTGAAAATACTTTGAAGTGTATCTTTGGAACGGGTTATCCTAAAAACTTGCTTGATACCTTTTTGTAATCTACTCTTGATACTCTCAAAATCAGCATCAAAAGTTTTTATGTAGAAGCCTTATTGCAAAAAATCACTCTTGAAATACGCATATTTAGAATGATGTATGCGTATTCCTGGAGCTTTTTTTTTTAATACAACTTCTTTGCAAAAAATGTTGATGCTTCCTTTGAAAGTATGAAGTGGTGATTCTAAAAAGATATCGCTCACCTTTATTGGACATCCCGTTCCTAAGATATATTTCAAAAGCTATTCGTATTTTATATTAAATAATATGTGTCTAAGAATCACATGAATCTTATGTATGCAGATTGCACCTAAATTATAAAGTTATATGCATATAGCTACCTACCCACCTACATCCTTCATTTTCATTATTATATGCACATGTTTACATACTTCCATAAATATATATATATATATGTATATATGTATATTTTACTATCCTAACTTACATAATTCAAATCCATAACAAAGATTTAAATATACATTTGTAGATTGGTATTTACCTAAGTAACTATTCTTTTAATCATCTATCCGACAATTCATTATACTAAGAATTAAAGTAATCTTAACTACATCGGCCTAAACAGCTTTAATGTCTAGATACATTAAGGTTGTTAGCTACAACAGCAAGTTCGTGCGATCCAGTCTTGCATTTTATTTAATAATGACGCAGAAAAAGCAGGAGTTTTTGTTTTATATTCTATACTATACTATACTATGAGACTTACCTTCTCCTTCCATTCCTTGATCATATCGGTACTATCAGCTAGCATTTGATCCGTATAAACCATACACATGTATCCGGATTCGCGCAAGCATCTCTCAACTTCAAGTACTTCATATGCGCACTTATCCAAACATTTCATAACAACCGACATCTTTTCGGAGTTACTTTGCAATTTAATGGAAACTTTAGCCTTGGCATAGACTGCAGCTTCTAAATAGTCTGCAATGCACAACAAAGGCTGATTAGCAATCCTTACAAAATTAATAAATCGCCGAGTCCATGTCTTGGAAGTGACCACCAGTTGAAATGGAATCTTTTCATCTTGAAGAACTGGAGAGATATGCTTGAAGAGGGTTTCATCAAACTCGTGATTCTCATTCTGTCTAAACCATCGATAACTAAAGTTTTACTTGGCGTATGTTGAGCAAGTTTTCCTTCTCGTTGGCCTCGAGCAAACGCTGCCGCACGGTGGTGTAATTACAAGCACACCACCTCCATTAAGCAGTTCAATTTTAACATATTCGTTGTTTCGAAGTCCATATGCTGGGACAATACTAATTTTTGCTGAACCATAGGTCGGCAGAATGCCTTTCGATTCTAGACGGAAACTCAACATGCTACAAACCGGAGGCAAATAACACCAGGTTTTACCAGTTCTATTCGAGTTGATCACACAAAAGCAATTGCCACGAACTAAATGCATACGCTTGGATGCGATACATTTTAGTCAATCGCATGTGCTCCATTTCTTGGTGGATTTCTGCTGCAAACAAGGCATTCTTCATGCGTTCAATTGGTTTAACATTGTTTTTACTGTGAGCCAATACAAGATGCTTAACGAAATTTGTTTTCAAAGTAGCTTTACCAATGACTTCGGGAAGATTAAGATTGGTTTGGTATGATGGAAGATAAGAATTCGTTAAATTACGAAAGTATTCTTTTTGAGTTAATATTTTCGTAGAACGTATGGATGGATCGGAATTTTCACTAGCAACTGACTAAACAATATATTTTAAAATTAAATTACAGGACAAAATACAAAATAAATAAAATAAAACTCGCGCACTTCCAATATTTGTTTTGAAATGAATATCTTTTTTTTTATTGTTTTGTCATCTGTCAAAATACTCACCTCAAATTGAGTAAACTGGTCTTTTCTTGTGGTGGAATGTTGGCACGTACGCATTAATATGCTAAGGTTTGCTTCTACTTTTTGATTGGATTTTCTTCATTTTGAACATAAAATTAATAAATATTGCTTAATTTGTAAGCCAGAATCAACAAAAAGCTTTTATTAGTATGTTTTATGTTTGATTGAGGCCTTTAAAAATACAATTTAACTAAAAAGCAATTCATTTTTCAATTTTTGAAATTAACGGATTTCCATTTTAAATATATAAGGTCACCATATCTACCAAAATTGGGATTGCGCACTCCTCCGTTTCGATAAGCCTGTGTTGGTGTCTGCTCCATTTAAAATGCACGGGCAACTAACACATGCTTGTCGAAACGGAGGAAATCCTCTCAATTTAGCTTGTAGGGTGAAAGAGAATAAACCCCCGAAGTCGTGCATCTATGTTAGTTTCTCTATGGTCGGGGTTAGGCCACGGCCCACTGGTTGGGAAAATGAACTGAATCAATTTTTTTTTCATAGAAGAGAAGACAAACAAAAACCATATAAATTTTTTCCCAAAGAAGAGAAGATAAAGAAAAACCAAAAAATTAACGAAAGTTCATAGAAGAAAAGATAAAGAAAAACCATAAAATAAATGAAAGCTATTTTATTAACAAGTTTTAAAAACAGTGTCGCTTTTGTGAAAATACAAAAATATCATCATTGGCTTCTTCATCCTGTGGTACAATTGTTGTTGATTTTCTCTTACTCAAAGAATCGATATGTTCTGGTGAAAGGAACTCAACTCCATCCTTTCCATTTATAATCATCATTCCAGCAGGTGGCAGGAACTTCACTCCGTCATCCCCTCTCATTATCCTCATTCCCAACAAATTTTGAATTTCTTCTATCGTTAGGTTCTTAAACCTTGGACTTAGAAAGATGTTAAAGTCCTTAATCTCTATTAGAAATCTAGGACCAAACTTTGTATTACACATTTTGGCTTCGATAATGGTTTCAGGTGTTGCCTCCAGATCTTTCAAAGGAAGTAGCCCTTTTTCACAACTATATTTGTTTATTTCTTGTAGAAAAGATTAATTTTCTTTTTTTTTTAATAATTAGATACTGAAAACTTAACTAGCAAGACTATAATGAAAATTAAAAGAAAAATACAACGAAACTCTTCACTTTTAACTCTAATTGTTTTAAACATATTTTCAATTATACCTTTCAAATCATCATTTTGTAAAGCTATTTGCATTGGACACTTAAACGATTTTATGCTTATTTCACTTTTTCTGATTCTCCTTGTGTTGAAAGCTTCTTATTATCGCATACCTATACATAAGTATTAATTTTATATCTTATCATTCTAGTAACAATGGAAATGAAATGGATTTCTTAAAGTTTCACATGTCCAACCATAAATTCTAATTATAGATGACACAGTTATTTTATCTTATCATTCTAGTCCTATAATAAAAAAATTTAATTGAATGTTCCTTATCTACTCATTGTCCGAAAGAATAAAAAACACAATGGAAAACAATTTACATACTTCCAAACATTTTTAATAAAAAAAAAGCCTAAAATCAACCAACTGATAAAGTAATACATTCTTAGTCATAAATACTATTTTCCCTAACTCATTTTTTAATCTTTATCATTCTTACTTACGATAAAAAAAAAACAATGGAATAATAACGATCGAAATAAAAGAAACCTAAATTCAACCAACTGATAAGTCTTGCCTAAAGCTCTCGATTGCCTCCTCTACGGTTATACTGTTTTCTCATCGAAAATTTTGTTTATAGATTTTATTGATGCTGTTGTTGTTGTTGTGGTTGTTGTCTCACCCTCTGCGAAGGTAGAAATCTACATCACCTAATCAGTTCATTGCCCCCATTTATATAATATTCAATGACACACGACCTCCTAACCACACACACAATTTATCCAACTTCTTATATTACCCCAAACGCTAGGGCCATACCTTATCACACAATTTTTTTCTTTTCTTAATTTACTTCCCAAACTAATCACACCTTCAACCACAACTGAGGCCTGCGCCACTGTCTCGCATCGCACCCCCCGCATCCATCACGACCTAATCAGTTCATTGCCCAAACCACTGGTCCGTGGTCTAGCCCCGACAATGATGTGTGCGTCATCCAAGATATGAAGTATACATTTCTACAATTTATAAAAAAAAAATATATAAATAATTCTTAAACCCCAAGTATATGATCTTTAAACAACATGGCGATTACCATGAAATTATTTCTCAAGCAACATCATGCGAAACTATTTTGAAAACAACACCATACGACCAGTATATAGGCTGCACCGCTGCGCCGCTGGTCCAGAACCCGCACATTTATACTACTAACGCTCTTTATACCGAAGGATCAAAGTGTATCGAAGGTACTGGGTTCGCAATCGTCGACAGTCATGGTAAACCTCAAATTACAGAAAAAATACCAACTTATTTATCAATTTTTTCTGCCGAAGCCTTAGCTATTTTAAAAGCGACAACCATAGCAAGGACAACCAGTAAAAACAACCATGTTTACCGACAGCTTATCTTCTCTATAAGCTCTAAGAAACTTTAAAAACCGTACGCCAATTATCAACAAAATCCAAGACAACATTATATCTCAGGACAAAAAGATACGATTAATCTGGATACCAGACCATATAAATATTTACGGGATTTTGCAGATCGCGAAGCTAAATCTATATCTGTATGCCCAAACACAAGTGTCACCCAATATCTAAAATGGACCTCCAAAAAATGATCGACGAGTATTGGCTCCGTAAGAGAAAGGAACATTGGGCAACCTATATCCACCACTACTCTACTCTAAGCACAATTGGTATTCCTCCGCTCTATCCCACAACCACCTCTACAAAAATGAATAAATGCTTTTCAATATTAAGACGCGGTCATACTTGGACAACCAATATCCATCTACTCAAGAGAGAAGCTCCGCCAAACTGCCACTTTTGTCAAACAAATAGTTCTCTTTCTATTAAACATTTAACAGTAGAGTGCATTGTTATCAATCAGTTAATAAACAAATTATATAATACAACATCTATAAACTTGTTGTCAACGCCTACTGAAATAAACATACAAACTGTAGTTAAAACTCTCAAAAAGCTAAAACTTGATTCATATATATAATTTCAATTCATAATTTCTTCCTGTCTGGGGAGCTATCGAGGATGTCAGGCGCGGGATAGCAACTAACCGTCCCGCGCCTGACTTTGTTGACCGCTCCCCAAGACTCTTTATTTTAACAAATATATTAATAAAAAACTGTTATAGAACTCCCAGCCGAACGCATAGTTGCTAGTGCTGTTTAGTGTTTAAAGCCTAGTACGCTGCTGATGCGAAACGAAATTTTTCGGTGGTCTCCACTAGGAGAGCGAAATGCTAACGAAAACCACAACGGAAAAATATTTGCGGAGAGTTCTGTAAGCTGTCAAAAACAATTGACAAGTTGTAAAAAAAAAAAGTAATTTTGTCACCAAATTTTTTTTAGATGGAAATTTTTTTGTCGCCAAATTACTTTTAGATGTAATTTTCTTGAAATAATTCTTGAATTTAAAAATTGTTCTTGTTTTTTCAGATTATGTATTTCAAGGTGAACAGTGAATAGCTTTAGAACTATATCTTTGGAACGGGTTGTCCAATAAAGGCGAGCGATATCTTTTTAGAATCAGCACTTCATACTTTCAAAGGAAGCATCAATATTTTTTGCAAAGAAGTTGTATTAAAAAAAATAGCTCCAGGAATACGCATACATCATTCTAAATATGTGTATTTCAAGAGTGATTTTTTGCAATAAGGCTTCTACATAAAAACTTTTGATGCTGATTTTGAGAGCATCAAGAGTAGATTACAAAAAGGTATCAACCAAGTTTTTAGGATAACCCGTTCCAAAGATACACTTCAAAGTATTTTCAGATTATATATTCCAAGAGAACAGTGAATAGCTTTTAGAATATATTTTTGGAACGGGTTGCATTTTCACTTGTTCATCAGTGAGTTTTCTTAGTGGGTTTGTACTTGACCGCTCTGCTACGCTGCGAATGCTCTTTGATCGATTCCCATTTTAACTATAGGTCTTGCTTCCTCAATTAATACCAAAATCGAATGAATAGTAAAAATGCATGGCCTTATACATATGTCAAATCCAATTGACAAGTGACCAGCTTGCAAGCAGCTTGATTTGCTATCAAATCCACGAGCAGGGCATCTGCCATACGATGGTTCAATTACATTAAAAAACTTCGTCCAGAAAAGAAAAAGAAGGTAGCGATGGCAATGCGAGGTAAGTGATTTGTCATCATCTTCTTTCTATCAACACAACAAAGGACTAGCGAGGTCATCACCTGAAGTTGTAGACTAAATAACAATGTCCATCCCGTGCCGATTTTCACGAAGTAAACATTAAACAGATGGTTTGAACTTGAGAAATAAGTTTTGGGGTATGGTATAAAATCGTCAATCAATGAGATCGGAAACAGGCTTCCCAAATAGGGATGGGTATAGTTTAAGATGGCCTTTTTGCAACCAAACATTATTGTGGTAACGATGATTTCCTTAATTCTCGTTGGTGCAGCGGAAGGCCGCTTACCATTGGCTTCCGGCCTGGATACATCTTGTCCCGACCAGGTCGGAAATTCATATTCGTACTGCCAGTAGCGGGCGGTCGATTTGATTTTTTCTTTGTGGCAATTGAGTTAATTTATGTGTTGAAAGTATGTAGTTAGAAATGGTGAGTGTTTTTTTTTATATTTATATGGTGTCAAAGGTCGCATAGAATTTAAAAGTCGGACTAACAAATGTATTTTCAAAATGACATGGACAGTTAATTGCAGAACAAACTACTGAATCTTGATTATAATATTTTTATTTAGTAGTCACTTAAAATAAATTAATTTTAAAAGGACATAGGTTATTTTTAATCTAAGCACTAGCACTAGGTATGAGAAAAGTCGATAGTTGGTTATAATCAGCACTCCAAATAAAGATCCGCTATATCTTGTTCGCCGATAAGATATGTGAAGGGTGTGCTTCTTTCCAACTTTCCATTTCCATTTTGCAGATTTAGTTTAGTCGATTTTGAAATTGGTTTTGATACAAAATTAGAATTAAATGTATTTTGAATAATTTAATACAGGAAATGCACAGAAAAATCAAACACTAGAGAAAACACAAAGCCAAAGAAAAATCAAATAAGCATTACAAGAGCTTGACTTTTTTTTTTATAAAAAAAAAATGAAATGTCAAAATTTCGCAAGCAATTAATGTGCAGGTCAATTAAATTGAGAACGAAAAGAGTGGAGAATTGTACTAAGAAATCTACTACAGCTATCCACTAAAATTACACATTTCGTCGTTCAGCAGCGTACTGGAAAACGAAAAGTAGAACGAAATTTTTCGTTTATGATTTCGTCGTGTCATTTTTGTATGGGATTTTTCGTTTCGCATCAGCAGCGTACTAGGCTTAAGAATTAATGTTTTACATTTATGTGGAGATTAATAAATAATAATAATAATAATATAATATTTCGGCCAAGTTATGAATATATAACAAGCCTTTATTCCGAAAAGAAGTTCATTAAGGATAACAGAGTCACTTTAACAACTGAAAGTGGCAAGAAAATTCACAAGGCACACTTGAAAATCGTACCGAAATGATGTGGAAGGGGTTGCACCAAAAAAATATAAATACTAAAAATGCAAAACGAAAAGTATAAAATTAAAATTAAATGAGTGACTTCTGAAGTCCATAAAAAGAGAAACTAAATACACATTAGGGGTATTCACGATCTGGTGTACCAAGTCTTGTAAAAGTGTAAAATTTTATTTTTTTACAACAGACTGTGAACACACCTTTACTAATATCTGTAGCAATATTGAAGCAAATGTCAAAATCTGTTTCACATTTGTTCTGAAGAAGGCTTAAGTTTGTGTTAAAAAAATCTTACACCCTTGTATTTTTCTGTTCAAATAGGGTTCGGGTATTGTAGTTAAAAGTGTAAAAGTGTAAGATTTTGACATTCAGTATATTTTGTTGTTGTAGTGCAAAAACATGCTACACTTTTACACTTTTACACTGATACAAGACCAGATACACCGGATCGTGAATGCCCCTATTATGGTCATATATAAAATATAAAAATTTTATCCAATTGAAATTATATAAGCATTATAAAATGTAAGATTTATTACAATCAAAATTATGTAAAAAATATTAATTAATAAACAACATTTACTATAGAACTAATCTTTTGACACAAGAAATTTTTTACAATCATGTACCATAAATGGTCCGAAAAAGGTCAAGAATTTTCCAGTAGTTGTATTTATTTGAGAGATTAACGTTGTTCACGATCGCCCAGGGGTTTCAAATCCACAACTACAAATAGGACTTAGTTTCATTAAAAGATGGCAAGGGATGGATAATTGATGGAACTTCAACCTCATTCATAGAATTGACCTGGAACCCTACGAGCGTCTACTACAAGTAATGTCTATAAGCTTAACCAATAAAGTTAAGGACCCTTACAGGAAGGTCCTTATAAATAGAACACTACTTGCGACAAATAAGAAAGCGGCTAAGTCAATTATCAGGCAAACCAACCCAAGTACCATGGTCAATTCACTGGATACGGTCAGCGTGGAAATGGATAGCAGGGAATCCTGACGCAGAAGGCTGGAGTAAGATACTTCAAAGCGAAGAGAGAATAATTGAAAAAAATAAATCATCAATGCATTGTTAATGAAAAGCTCTTTGGCGTCACAAAAGAGATTACATACAAGATTAACCTAATGATAGAGAAATATTAAAATAGCGTTAAGGACCTAGCCACTGAAAAGATAGAACAGGACCTTCTAGATGAAATTCAAGTCACTAAGGAAGAGATAAACGAGGTCGTACATACCTGCCAAATGGCAAAAAGTGGAGTGATAAATTCTAACCTTCTAGATTTCGAAGAAATAAATAAAATTATCAATGAATTAAAAACATTGCCGTACGCCAACGGCATCGAAGCTGTCATATATGGCAAACCATCTATCTATATTAATGGTTCGATGCTATTATATGTTATTTCCCCCAACGCCGTTCATCTCAAACTGGTATCTGAATTATGATTATCAGCCTTTATTATGGCGGTGAAACGTTTTATTGCACGAAGGGGTAATTGCTTAAAAATATATTCAGACACTGCCACTAACTTTACAGGAGCAATCCGGGAGCTCAGAGAACTGCAGTCACTGTTCATGTCGGAGCAGCACAACGAGAGTGTTCGTGGAAAATGCACTCGAGATGGTATTGAACGGAGTCTTATTCCATCACTATCCCCCTCTTTGGAGGCCCCTGGGAGGCTGATATCCAGGTTGCCGAGAATCATCTTCGCAGAATTCTTGGCCAAGCGGTGCTATCTGTGGAACAGTTAACAACAGTTTGCTGCAAAATCGAGGCTGTCATGAACAGCAGGCCACTCACGCCAATGTCTAGCAAGCCCAACGATTTAGCAGCCCTTACACCAGGATATTTTCTGGTTGGAACACGACTCCACAGTATTGCAGAACCTCGCATTGAAAACATCAACATCGGCAAACTCAAACGATACCAATATTTGCAATGGATAAAACAAAATTTCTGGCGGTATTGGTCACATGACTACCTTCAGCAACTTCAACGCAGAAATAAATAGATTCACTCGCAACATCCACGTCAATGATCTAGTTCTTTTAAAGGAGGACAACACTCCACCACTGAAATGACCAATGGGACGAATCATTGAACTGTACAAGGGATATGATGGCAACATAGGAGTGGCTAACGTAAGAACCGCACCCGGAATCCACAAACGGACAATAGCGATATTGTGTCAATTGCCACTCGAAGCTGAAGAAAAATCCAGTAAATTTTGAAGTGTTGAAAGCTTTCAAGGGGGGCAGTATTTTACGACTCGCAATAAACTAACTTTAACTTTGTGTGCCAAACATCTAAAACATCACGCTATTACAATTTTAGTTTCTTATTGCATCACCATTTGCAAGTTCAATGGCAACGTCAACAACCAAAGGAAGCCAAGGCCAACTAATGCACTTGTGCACATCACACCATCATCACCATCAACATCAGTCGATCCCAAATAACGGGGGTTGCGACCGAAAAATACGGAGATTGGAAAAACATTTGCCCTATGATGATTCTGTGCATCATCTACACCATTACCTCGGCTGCTCCCAAATAGCGGTGGTTGCGACCGAAGAATACATAATCGACAACGAATATAGCACATTACGCATATGCAATGCATAGATGAAAATCGAGAAAGATGGTATAAGGGGTCGACACTGAGTAAATCGGGACATTCCATTAAAGTCGTCACCGCCACACAGTCTATTATCTGTGCTCAACTTGATACATAGTTATGGGGGTGACCGCGGCGCGAGAGTTGCTCATTACATGCTGTTTAGGCATAACACTAACAACATGTGATTGAGTAAACTACCATACCCATAAAATATGACAACGAAAATAAATAAAATAATGTGAATTATAAGGGACAACAAATAAATAAGACAAGGTAATTCTCTCCGCATTACTTCAGAGATAAATCTGAGACAACAACCAGCTCTAGTCTCAGAACATCGCGCCACACATCCATTCCTATCCTTCTTTCTCTTCTTCCACCGGATGCCCGCGCTGTGCTAAGAAAAAAAAAACATATAAAGGGTATTCATAATTCCTTGAGCGCTTGCAAAGTTATTAAAAAAAAAAAAACATTAAATAAAGTAAATATCATTTTGAATTTTTAAGTCTAACTTTTGGTTGTTCTTATTTTTGACTGGTTATATTCATTACACCCTGCGGTCGGACCTGCTCCAACATCTTTACAATTTTGCGACACCAAATTTGCCAACTTGCAACATCTCAACACTCAATAACAATACAATCTAACACTCTTCTCGTGTTAATTTGCAAAAGCTGTCACTCCCATCATTTTCTGGTTCATATTCTAAATGGATGAACTTTTCAGACATGTTTAATTCACTTATTCGTCGCAATCAGGAGCTCACCTACATTAAAAAGTTCCAGTATCTACGATCCTGTATTCATGGCGACACGATGCCAGGGTCATTGAGTATCTGGAATGCACCAGCCAAAATTATGAGAAGGTCATAGAACTTTTAAATTCAAGATTTGACAACAAAGGCTATTTATTTCCGTATTATAAGAGAGCAAGTGAAGTACACGGTTTTCGCAAGTGCTCTAGTTGATTTTTAAAATTATTAAAAGAAACTAAAAAAAAAAGTTTAAAACACTTATTAATTATTTAAAAAGTTAAAACGTCACAAACTCTGGTTAAAAAAAATAAGCGAAACAAAAATTTAAGGTAGGAAATTTTTAAATTAAAAATTCAATTGAGAACGCCGACATTTTTCACCTGGCCCGCTACATGCCACCAAAAAGAAAATCAACGGAAATACGAGGGCGGGTCAATACGTCCGTGACTTTTTGAATTTATGACCTCTTTACTGAAACAGCAACACTGCTCCTGTCAACAGGCATCTGTCAGTTGACTCCTGTCAAAATTTAAACTTGCTGCGTCAGTTAGTTTGTGTTTGACAGCTATTTTTATCAGACTACTCACTAATTTGAGGAGAAAATGGAAAAAAGTGAATTTCGTGTGCTTATTAAGCATTATTTCTTGCGAAAAAAAACCATTACCGAGACCAAGGCTAAGCTTGATACATACTATGGGGACTCTGCACCATCGATTTCAATGTTAAAAAAGTGGTTTACTGAATTTCGTTGTGGCCGTACAAGCACTGAAGATGCCGAACGTCCTGGACGCCCAGTTGAGGTCTCTACACCCGAAACAATCGAAAAAATTCACGATATGGTGTTGGCCGACCGAAGATTGAAAGTGCGATAGATTGCGGGATCTCGCATTACTCAGTGGTTTCAATTTTGAATGATGACTTGGGCATGAGAAAGCTTTCCGCAAGATGGGTGCCGCATTAGCTCACAGTCGACCACAAACGCAATCGTGTAACAACTTCACAGGAAGGTTTGGCGTTGTTTAATCTCAATATGGAGGAGTTTTTGCGCCGTTTTGTAACCGTGGACGAAACATGGATCCATCACAACATACCAGAGACCAAACAACAGTCAAAACAGTGGGTTTCTAAGGGTGAATCGGCGCCAAAGAAGGCCAAGATGGGTTTGTCAGCCAATAAAGTTATGGCGACTGTTTTTTGGGATGCACGCGGGATAATCCACATTGACTACCTTCAAAAATGAAGAACAATCAATGGGGAATATTATGCCAACTTATTGGACCGATTCAATGACGATTTGAAAAAAAACCGACCTCATTTGGCCAAGAAAAAAGTTCTTTTCCACCAAGACAATGCAAGGGTGCAACCATATGCAGTTGCAATGGCAAAAATCCATGAATTGGGCTATGAATTGCTCCCTCATCTACCCTATTCTCCAGATTTGGCTCCGAGCGACTACTTCTTGTTCCCAAACCTGAAGAAATGGCTTGGTGGAAAAAGATTTGACTCCAATGATGAAGTCATCTCGCAAACAAAGGCCTATTTTGAGGACCTCGACAAATCATTTTTTTTGGAAGGGATAAAAAAATTGGAGAAGCGTTGGACAAAGTGTATAAAGCTCAAGGGAGACTACGTTGAAAAATAAAATTATTTTTTTATCAACAAATCTGTTTTATTCCAAAAGTCACGGACTTATTGACCCGCCCTCGTATCGCCAATAAATACACCGAACAACAAAAAAACAATAACTCAAACAGAAATGGCTCTGAATGCGGATGACATCAATTCAATCGTTGACCAATGTTTAAATCATCATCTCAAAAACATTGCAACGAAAGAAGATATCTCGTTAATTTCAGAAGGCATGCAGCTACTCCGTTTGCAAAACACTCAGCTTGCAGAGCGAATCCCTACACTTGAAAGTTAATGTATCACTTTGGAGAAACAACTCGAGGCTGTATCTAAGAAATCAAATGAAAATTTTCTCGTCATGCATTTCCCTTCAGATAAGATGGAAAACAAGCTTAGCTTTGCAACACAAACTTGTCTAAGCCTTCTTAATCTCAATGAAAATACAGAGTTATCACTGCACAAAGCACAGGAATACACAAACCGGCAAACAAAAAAAATCAACAATGGTTCTTAAATTCGAAAGCGCCGACACCGTCACAAAAATTATGGACGCTGCTCCTAAGCTGAAGAATACCGGGGTGTTTATACATCGTGAGCAATCACTAATTTACCGCACCAAGAGAAAGCAACTATTTGACATAAAAAATAAATTAAGCACAAAAAATCCGAACACCAAAATATTTGTTAAAGGTGCTAAACTACAAATTAGCAATTTCACTTTTGCGTATGACAGCTTTCGAGGTATGCAAATATCCCCAAAACAAGAGCTTGATTACATCAAAACAAGCTTTGGTGATGATTCAGCATGTTTCTTTGATGTAAACAACATAGACGTCAACTCCAACAAAACCAGAAATAATGTGACACCAGCGCCATCTGTGAGTGGTCACGTATATAATGAAGGTGTAGGCCCTAGCCTAAGATAGGATTACATCGCCGTCTGCCAAGATATTAATTCTTACACAAATAATTTTAAATTTAATATTTTTTGTTATAACATTTTTAGAAAAGAAAAATAACGTGCATTATACTTAATATTTTAAAGATTTTAATATAAAATGTATACCACCAATCAGAAACCCTACACTTGGTAGAGCTGGTGGTGGTCTTATGTTTGGTATTAAAAACACTTTTAAAAATATTAGTATAAATTTTAAAAACTTTGAAAATTACATAACTCTTATAGAGATTATTCATCAAAAAAAACATTTTCAAATACTTCCGGTGTACTTGAATTATAATGATTGGAATACGAAATATAATGAGCAATACAATTTTCTTAATAGTAACAATTATGAAAATTTGATGATAATTGGCGATTTAAATGGTCGTATAAGTGACTACCAGAACCCAATTAATTTAAATAACGGCAATTTTTCAATTGAAAGAAAATCTTTAGATACTTGTCTCAATCAGAATGGTAAATATCTAGTGCAAATGATTGAAGACTTTGGATTTCTTTTATTAAATGGAATAAGTTCTAACTACTCAAACGGTAACTTTACATTTATTTCTGCTCAAGGTTGCTCTGTGATAGATTTATGTCTTATCAAAGGCGATTGGTTAAGCATAACACGAAACTTTAAAATTCTTCCAGAAAATTTCTCGCAACACCTTCCTATTTTCGTAACTTGCGGTTTAGATAATAACTTTATAAGCCTACAGTCGACAGAAAACACTCTCAGATTGAAATGGAGTGATAAAAACTTAAACAATTATATTAGAAAGCTTAATCAACATATAGCAAGCTTACCATTCATAGAAGCGACCAATTTAGAAGAAATATCTACTTCGATACTTACTACGATTAGACAATCCTCAAATTTCAACAATAAAAATAGTGTTAGGAACACTTTTTATTCTAAATGGTACGATAATGACTGCAAAAAGGCTAGGAAAAAATCTTTTGCATTTTTTAAACTTTTCCGAAAAACAAATAACCCTGGCACCAAATATTTGTATTTATAAGCAAACCAAGAATACAAACGAATCTGTACTCAAAAAAAGAATAGATAACTACAAACCGTAGCTTCGAAACTTAGTGTCTGTAAAGATTCAAAATCTTTTTGAATTTCTGTTCGGTTTTTAAATAGTCAGAATAATAATAATACACTTTCGATTGATGTTAATGTTCTCGTGGCTTCTTTGGAAAAACTTCTGTCGCCCAATCCAAATTTTAGCATGATTAGTTTTGCCATGCCAAATGTTACCATACCAGAATTAGATTCCTCATTTACAATGATGGAATTAAAATCATCTCTAATGAAAATGAAAAATAACAAAGCATCTGGCCCTGATGGTATTCCAGCTGAATTCTATAAATATGCTAGTTTTTGGAATACGTCTTAAGTTTCTTCAATAGGTTATACAATGAGGAGATAGTTCCTGAAAACTTTAGGTGTTCCAAAAAAATCAGCTATCTTTAAGAAAGGTGATCGGGATCAGCCGGAAAACTATAGTAAACCTTTGGACTATAGATAAAATTTTTGTGTTAAACACAGTGGCTAGGTGATTTATTGATAAAAAGATATGTTTGATTGCTTTTTTTGTCGATTTAAAGGCTGCATTCGATAGAGTCAATAGAAAGTCAGTGAACTACAAGCTTTCAGTAATAGGTTTATCAACAAAGTTCATAAAATACTATGAGAAGACGCTTGAGAACTCTGATGCTTTTGTTCAGAACGGCCCTAGGAAATCGAGAGACTTCAAATGTCAAACTGGTGTTCCCCAAGGCTGTGTTTTAAGTCCTTTGTTATTCTCTCTATTTAAAAGTGATGTTGAAAATCACATCCCAGGAGGTATTGTAATGGGCGAAGTAACTATTAATGTTCTTCTTTATGCAGTCGATCTTGTTATCCTGTCAGATAGCCCGCTTACTTTACAACTTCAAATAAATAAGCTAAACCAATACTGTGATAATTGGGATCTCAAAATCAACAGCTCGAAGTCGAAAATTATGATCTTCAGATCACACAACAGATCTATAGGTTTTGGACGCAACTGGACTCTAGGGAACGATATTATAGAAGTCGTGGATAAATTTAAATATCTGGGATATGTACTAACATATAACTTAAATACGCACGCTCATGGTAAAGAAAAAAATAAAAGCTGCTAAAGTTGCCTTAAACAGCATGTGGTCTAATTTTTTTAGCAATATTTTTGTAGACTCAGTTTCAAAATTCAAAGTATTCAATGCTACAGTGAATAGCTGCCTCTGCTATGGAACCGAAGTATATGGGTATGAACAGCTAGAAGAACTGGAAAATGTTCAAAGATATTTTTCTAAACGAATCTCCCGATTACCTAAGAACACTCCAAATTATGCCATCCATGTGGAGTCTGGCTTACCTCAAATATTTCTGAAAAACAAATGCGGATTACATTGTAAAGGTAATGAATAGATCAGACCAAAACCTGCAAAAACGGATCCTTAATATTTGTTTTAATAAAGTTTACAGTACAGTAAAAAATTGGTACGATCTAGCTGTTACACACGACTTTCCGATCTCATTACGAACTGATAATAATGAAGAATTAAAATTGTCTTTATACGACTGCATAGCTTGTATAGATGAGACACTTTTCCAGAAATGTATAGAACGTGGTTCTCATTCAGCTTCAAGGAGTGTTTATAGGCAATTAAGCTATACTCTTGGCGAGTAATATCTTACATTTTATAGCGTTTTGTCCAATTTTACAAGAGATCCGTAGACTTCATTTTTCCGCAAGTTTTCTTTCTTTAGAAGAATGTATAAATATTTTGAATGGTGGCCGTGGTTGGAAGTCTCTTGTAGGATATGTTTCGCACGCAAAAAAATATCGAGTATTTGAAAATGTTTGGAAGAATAAAGTCACCACTACTATTTGAATAGGTATTTTAAAAAGCGCATGTCGCAGATTATTTTCGTTTTACCTAAACTAAAAGCCCTTTTTCACTTCTTTATATGTTTTTGTTTTGACTAAACTAAAAGTCCAGATTAATTTTTTTTTCTTTCTTTCTAACTTTTTATATACAAAAAGGTTCTAAGCTTTAAATATATCTAAAATATAAGAAGTTTTTTTTTTTTTTTTTTTTTTTTTTTTTAATAACACAAATTCTATATACTACTGAAATGCATCAGCCAAGTAGAAGACTTAGCACTATAATATTTGGACTTGTTGAATTATTGATTCAAAATAGCTTTTAACGGCCTTTAGTCCAACAAAAATTGGCGTTTCGTCCCGGTGATCTCACATGGACTCATCAGTTGACTAGTGAGGACCTTTGTCAATACGCAATTTTTGCCAAGTTCAGTTCATCTAACATAGATTTCGTGAAGAACATCTAGTGTGAACTATATCCAACAAGACTAGAATTCCTAATCATTAAATTGGAAATTTTTGTTTTTGCCCATGGCCTGGCATTATTTATATAAGAAGTTTTTTAATAATACAAATTCTATATACTACTGAAATACATCAGCCAAGTAGAAGACTTAGCACTATAATATTTGGACTTGTTGAATTATTGATTCAAAATAGCTTTTAACGGCCTTTAGTCCAACAAAAATTGGCGTTTCGTCCCGGTGTTAAAAGCTATTTTGAATCAATAATTCAACAAGTCCAAATATTATAGTGCTAAGTCTTCTACTTGGCTGATGTATTTCAGTAGTATATAGAATTTGTATTATTAAAAAAAAACTTCTTATATAAATAATGCCAGGCCATGGGCAAAAACAAAAATTTCCAATTTAATGATTAGGAATTCTAGTCTTGTTGGATATAGTTCACACTAGATGTTCTTCACGAAATCTATGTTAGATGAACTGAACTTGGCAAAAATTGCGTATTGACAAAGGTCCTCACTAGTCAACTGATGAGTCCATGTGAGATCACCGGGACGAAACGCCAATTTTTGTTGGACTAAAGGCCGTTAAAAGCTATTTTGAATCAATAATTCAACAAGTCCAAATATTATAGTGCTAAGTCTTCTACTTGGCTGATGTATTTCAGTAGTATATAGAATTTGTATTATTAAAAAAAAAAACTTCTTATATAAATAATGCCAGGCCATGGGCAAAAACAAAAATTTCCAATTTAATGATTAGGAATTCTAGTCTTGTTGGATATAGTTCACACTAGATGTTCTTCACGAAATCTATGTTAGATGAACTGAACTTGGCAAAAATTGCGTATTGACAAAGGTCCTCACTAGTCAACTGATGAGTCCATGTGAGATCACCGGGACGAAACGCCAATTTTTGTTGGACTAAAGGCCGTTAAAAGCTATTTTGAATCAATATATCTAAAATATTTAACCAAAACTTATAATTGACTTTAAATGAGCACAACTTTGTTAAATCAAACTCTCTTACGGCATATTTGCCATGCTTTGTAATTATTTCTTATATATAAAATTGTAAATATTTTGTATTGCATTTCAAGCTCATATTCAAGAAATCTTCTAGCAGCAATCCATCTGAAAGGCGACAGTGGAAACGTTTCGGTCTATAATTGATATGATCAAGGTCAATCTTCGGGCACTGAATTCAATCGGCGCCACTGAACAAATTTCTGATGGATTCTTACTACACTTGATATTATCAAAGTTTAACCAGGAGTCTCAGGCAAAATGGGAAAATGACGTAGCTGCCAATCGGGATTAAAAGGCTCTAAATAAGCTCACCCAGAATTCGGACTCCACATCATTAACAAACAATGATCATTTCGACTTTCCCACCTGGACCGATCTTTGCACGTTCATGAAGATACGCTGAAAGACTCTCCAGATCATTGAAGCCAAGTCTCATTGCAGTTGCACTTCAGCCAATCCATCTCATTCGCATCAACCATACAATCGCTCACAACAATCGCAGACACATAACACTGTTAAGGCAAGAAAGTAACAGTTTGCCAACAACTTCAGTTTGCGTCTTTTGTAACCAAACATCACACAACCCCTTTAGCTGTCAAAAGCTTGTGAATTTATCACCCATGTAGGCTTCAACCATGTAGGCATGTAAACATCAAGAATTGGAAATTTCCCTCGAACATTAAACTATCTGGCCCTCGTTTTAATCAACCGGGTGATGTCGACTGTCTCATTGGCATGAGCATGAACTACATCCCTCATTACTGTATCCTAAAGCCTGACAGCTCAACAACCAAATTGCGGGTTGTCTTCGATGAGTCATGCAATACTTCATCAGGAAAATCATAAAATGACATTCTGAAGGTCGGCACAACTCTTCAAGATGATATCTTCACCATCATCGTTCGTTTTCGCACTCATCTTGTTATCATGGCAGATGTCACGACATATACTGGTAAGTCTTAAAGACACCAATACCCAATGTATTCTGTGGCGTTACTCCCAAACGAAGGCAATTGAAAATCATAAGCTGAATACGGTCACCTATGGTATCAGCTGCACCCCATATTCAGGGCCAGACCCACCATATGTGTAAATGCACAGGGCGCCAAGCTTTGGGGGTGCATTGTCAAACCATAATACAAAAAACAATTATGGATACACATACTTTCATTCTTCAAATTTAAAGTCGTCTAACCAGTTATTTGAATCAATAATTATCTTCCAATAATTCAAATTAAGTCACTTCATCTGCTCAAATGAAAGACCATTCATATAATTACAGAAGAAACAACTTAGTGTAAATAGAGGAAAAATAAAAAAATCCCATCAAGATTACGTTGGTGCAGGCCTGCAAGGTAAATTCATGCACAAAATCCCAACAAAAATCCAAACAAATCAGCGTATTAACCATTTATACAAGAAAAAGGTCATGATCCAAAACAAAAAATCGCACCAAGGATGTGAAAGATAATTTTTCGCACAAAACCCAACAAAAATCCTTAGGAAATCAGCTACCTATCCATTTACATAAGAAACAAGTTCATATGAGCCAATCGCACCAATGCAGTGCAAGATTAATTTCTTGTACAAGCACTCAAAAATTTTCATACGATAAAATCTCAAAATAATAAACTCAATCTACGAGTACAATTCCCTTGGAAGCATTTGAGTGAAACGTGCAGATTTTAATTCTGCACGTATGGGATATTCGGCCCACAATTTGTTTGAATGGAATATTGTGAGCTTAATACATGTTCGATAGCAGAGAAGAAAAAAAGCACAAAAAAAGAATTCTTTCTAGAAATATGTATGAATAGGGAAAAAAAGTTCACAACTATATCGTATGAACTTGCTCTTGTATCTAACAACATTAATGTAGTTAAACATTGACGCTGTTAGTAGGTAGGTAATTTGGTTATCCTATGCAGGCTTAAAACTGATGTAGATAAGATTACCTTGATTCTTAGTATAATGAATAATTGTCGAATGGATGATTCAAGGAATAGTTACATAGGTACCTACCTTCAAATACATATTTAAATCTAGATTATGGATTTTAATTATGTAAGTTAGCAGGGTAATATGTAGCTACATACATCGATGCTCCAAACGACGACACAAAACAGAGACGTACTTCTGACAGCAGGCATAGACCCAGATGACGCCGTCTTGGACGATGACCTCTTCATAATCGAAGATCCGCAGGAGAAGGTGGAGGCTGTGGGGGCTGCTTTCCAGCAAATGTATAAGGTGAATGATAGCATTCGCCCGAATCATGACCTGGAGAACAGAGCTCTGCTTTATCACTTATGGCTCCGAAACGATATAAGCAAATGGCGATCTGAGAACCTTGGTTTTACCGGGTTTAATGATGAAGATTTGGCAAACGCCATAATCGCCGACCGAAATGGGCCCAGTCCCCTGTTAATTTCGAAGAATGAGCTCCAGCTCATCTTCGATTCATTAAAGAAAAAGAAGTCTGCAGGAGTCGATGGTATATCCAACGTATCGTTGTACTACGACATATGCCTCAAGAATCAGTTGACATTTATACCACACTGTTTAACAACGCGCTGAATAACGCATATTATCCAGTGCGGTGGAAGACAGCTGTGGTGCACCCCCTCCCAAAAAAGGGAAAGGACAACTCCAATCCGGCGAATCTCCGGTCGATAAGTCTTCTTCCGAGTATCAGCAAAGTTTTTGAAAAGGTTATTAATAGAGCCCTGTTCAAGTCGGCGGAGGACAAGAATATCATCCCGGATAATCAGTTCGGTTGTAAGGCGGGACATGACACAATTCATGCCGCGTCTAAAAGAAAGTTTGTTGTCAAGAGTGGCAATGTAACTTCTACCGCAATTTTTAATATTAATAATGGTCTTCAGCAGGGAGCGGTTAACTCGCCGATTCTATTCAGCATTTACACCAGCGATCTGATAGGTAGTCTTACTCAGGCAATTGTGTACGCCGACGATCTAATTGCGTACAGAGCAGCTAATACAGTTGAGGTCATCAAAAGTCTCTTGCAGAGTGACTTCGACAAGATTCATCGATATTGTGATGACTGGAAGTTGAAAATTAACTTCCAGAAATCAGAAACTACTTTGTTTAGGCCTCCGTTGTCTAGCGCCTCAAGGGATACGAGAAAGAACTGGCGCAAGCTGGTGATCGTAGGGCCACATGGACATCCACTGGCGAGTAAAAGTGTGGTAAAGTACATTGGTATCTGGTTGGATCAGTACCTGTATTTCGACAGACATATAGGTGCTGCTTTGGCCAGGGCTAGGGGAGCCTTTGTCTTGACAAAACGACTGTTTTATAGCAGCCGTCTTGACAGCAGGGTGAAGGTGATTTGCTACATGGCCCTCATCAGGCCGATGATTGCCTACGGATGCCCGGTGTGGTTCAACGTTGCCCCATCTCAAATGGAAAAGATTCGGGTGTTTGAGAGGCAATGTCTTAGACGTTGCCTTGGATCACACAGAACACCAGAGTCGGAGTACACAAGATATTATTCCAACCAGGTTCTATACAACGGAGCCAACATAAACATAATAGATAATTTTTTGTTCAAGCTGATTTGGGGTCACGTTGCAAGAGCGATGTCCTCAACTAATAGCTTAATTTTTGGGGCTTATTACCCCAATAACGAATTTCTTGAGAGTGCGCGGTTAAGTGGTTACATCCCTCCCGAGGCATTCCTCTATTTAGACAGTCGAGGTCTGATACAGGATGGAAGGGCGGTTTCGCTCATCTACCACGTCAGCCGGAAAACTGTGAATAGGCGACTCCTGTATGGCCGAGACGTCATCGCTCAAGGTGGAGAAGAGCGCCTTCGGTTCAGTAGGAATGTGTCCGATCGGGATCGGAGGGATAGGGCGAAACAGGAGAACCAGTTCTGGTGGCTCTCTGAACAGCATCATAATATTTAAGGTCGATGAAGATGGTATATCTTGGCCGACTTACATAGATTTAGGGCAATAAGGTATAGGGAAGAGTCGGAATGGCACCAAAAAAAAAATGTATGTATGCGGGGGCATACGTGCAAGTATTTGCTTGTCTGTAATGTATGTGCGTACGTATATGTATGTGCGTATGTACATGTATGGGTGGGTTGCATGTTGCTGTGTGTCTGCATGCATATAAAAAATAAACTAAAAAAATTTAAAAACGAAAAAAAATGCTGCTGTGGCTGTTCTAGTTTTTAAGTAGTCTTAAGTATTATTAGGTATTTTAAGTAGTTTAAGTTATTTTTAGTTAGTTTGTTTTATATAGTTTTAATTTTTTTTTAATCTATATTTAGGTGTCGTGTATAAGTAAAAAAAAAAAAAAAAAAAAAAAAAAGATAAGATACCAAGTTTTTTGTTAATAAGTTTCCTTGAAAAATAAAATAAAATAAAATAATTAGATTTAATTAAAATAGTTTTTGAAAGACATTCGTTCTAAGAGTTAAACATTTCTGTCTAGCTTTAAGATAGTTATAAGTTAATATGAAATAAAAATGAATTTAAAAAAAAAAAAAAAAAAAAAAACAGATGGAACTACGGTAGAAATAAATTGGGGATGTCAATGGTGCAGTGAATAAAGTGCTTGATTGCTAACTAGGACGTGTGGGTTCGATCCCTACGCTAGGCGCATTCTTTTCTATACCTCCAATTTTAATTGAATGCCACCCATATGGGTTAAAATGAGACAATCAATACCTGGTTCTCCAATCCACTGTACCAATTCACAAAAAAAAAAAAAACCCACATATAATAATATTGAAAATAAAGGATAGGTGGGTACCTACCCATATAACTTTATAATTTAGGTGCATATGTATACATAACATTCATGTGATTTTTAAAGATATATATATATATAAATATGTATGAGATGCTACATTGTATGTAGTATTCAGGGATGTACGCAAAAAAAATACGCAAAAAAAATATAATACGGTAGAAATAAATGGATAATACATATAATAAAATGTTCTAATATTGCTTAGTTGTTATAGTTTGAGGGAAAACAAGGATGCCATTAGAATTCCTAGATAAATAAGAATACATATAAAAAAAATCAAAAATCGTTGGAGCGGTTTCTTAAAAATTATGTATTATGTATAAAATTTAAAAACATTTTTAGAAAAAAAAAAATTGAAACGGCATTTTAACGATATTTTTAATATAGGTAGGTGCATATAAAATTCAAATTTAAAAAAAAAATCAGTGACTGGTTTTTGAAAATAGATTTTTTAAAACAAACTTTTTATTTATTTTTTAAAAATCGAATTTTTATTTTGAAAACTTGAGTATGCAGTTTTATTAATACTTTAAATAAGCATTTGCGTACAAAAACTATTTAAATCGATTCTTCCAATTGTGAGAAAGGCGAAAATATGAAAAGTGGTTTTATGTGTAGTACCGTTAAAAAGTACGCAAAATAAAATATTTTTATACTTCAAAGTGGTCTGTACTAATTTAAGAACTACGAGTACCTACGCATTTTTTTTTATAAAAATTCTTGGAGCCGTTTTTCAGAAATATTTTTTTTAACGGTTTTTCAATTATCTTTATTTTTGAGCTCGTCTGTATAGTTCGAAGTTCAGTTACTGTTTAATAGGGAATACGGTTTTTAATATTAATTGTGTTTTCTAATGCATACAGTTTAGGTTTTCAAAGTCGCTGTATTTTTTAGGAAAGTGAAGTGAAAGGTGGAAAATAAAAAGTGTGTGTTGTGAAAATTGTTATTAATTCGAATATCTAAATTAAAGAATGGGGCGCTTAACGAGAACTTGTACAGGGCGCTAATTTACATCGGACCGGCCCTGCCCATATTTAGCAGTAAGATGTCTTCGATTACTAGCAGAAAAGGGTTCGCAACAATTTCCCATTGGATCTACCATCACACTGCGTGATTTTTACGTGGACAATTTGATGTCAGGTGCAAACGACCGCAGTGAAGTAGTCTAAATCAAAGACGAAACAACTTGCTTCTGAGTGAAGGCTTTCATATTCGCAAATGGGCATCGAATGATCCCACCATCATAGCTGACATTCGTGAAGATGATAGAGAATCATTCATTGTTCTAGGAGACAGTACAATCATCAAAGCCCTTGGCATGGGATGGGATCCAAAGGAAGACAATTTCCGCTTTAACTACACCGAGTCGCCTGATCCAAAATCAACCAAACGTGGTATACTGGCGCAAGTTTCGCAGTTTTATGATCTATTGGGATTAATGAATCCTCTCATTGTGAAAGCAAAAATTTGCGCTGCGCTTCTGATGCTAGACCTTCTTGATAGATTTGAGAGAATTTTTGGACAACAACATCAAACCTTCTGCTGGACGGGCTCAACAGTGGTGCTGGCTTGGCTAGCATCAGAACCATGTCGAGGGACAACATTCGTGAGCAAACGAGTTGCTAATATTCAAAGTCATTCAAATTTCGCATGGAATCACATACCAACACCGCAGAATCCGACAGATCTTGTCTCTCGAGGAGTGTTTCCCAATGAACTCATTGGTAACATCTTTTGGTTTCAGGGTCCTCGCTTTCTCCGTCTCTCAGAAACATATTGGCCCATTCTTCGCAATCAACCCAATGAAAGGGAGATTCCTGAACAACGTAAGCAACACATAGCTCTTCTCGCTCAGCGAACCTTTGATCTCATTCTTGAATGCAAATATTATAACAATTTGTTTTTGAGTTCGTTTAATAGGCAATACGGTTTTTAATATTAATTGTGTTTTTTAATACATACATTTTAGGTTTTCAAAGTCGCGGTAATTTTTAGGAAAGTGAAGTGAAAGGTGGTGTTTTGTAACGAACGATAAAATACTATCAAACTGACCACCAGGTAATAGCAACAATAAAAAAAATCGAATGTTACCACGTTATAATAATTTTATTTTGCAATGTTACCCTGAGTATGGTTTCGATCCAAGTGAACGAGTATAAAAATAATTTTACATGATTAGCTTAAGAAGAAGAATTTAAGCGAGCATAGATTAACAGCTAAGTAAAACATACGATACAACAGCTATGCCCTTGAACTTGAATTCAATATACATAACAAATATAAGAAAATTTAACTGTTGATCAATATAGAAATTATGAGCATAGAGAAATGTATAGGGTAAATGAACAAAGTTTTGCAAATTCAAGCAAATCTGATAAAGAATATAAACATTCGTAATATAAATATTTATCGAATAATAACATATAATTCAATCTCAAACATTCCGCCACCCCTGGAACAACGTTTCAGGACACGGGTAGTATAGCCAGTTTATGAATTGGTCTAACAAGATTACCAGTTGATGTTCTTAAGGTGACAACACGGACATGACCATCCTTGCCTGGATGAACTGCGATGACTCGACCCAATGCCCATTTGCCTGGCAGTAGATTGGGTTCTTTGATCACCACTAAGTCATTTAGTTTGATATTGGGCTGTACATTCTGCCAGCGAGGACGATTTTGAAGCGACGTCAGGTACTCTGTGTTCCATCGTTTCCAGTACCCTTGGATCTTTTGTTGCAAGTTTTGCCAACATGATAAACGATTTGTTGGAATCTCCATGGTGGGCTCTGGAACAGCTGCATATGATTCACCTAGAAAGAAATGAGCAGGTGTTAGAGGATCTAAGTCAGAGTCAGAGAGTTGACACAACGGTCGCGAATTAAGAATAGCTTCGATTTGCGTTAACAGGGTATAGAGTTCTTCAAACGTCAAATTGTCCGTTCCGATAACTCGACGTAAATGTTGCTTGACCGATTTTACCCCTGCCTCCCACAAACCGCCGAAATGTGGTGCCGAAGGAGGGTTGAAGTGCCAGGAGATACCGTCACGAGCCAATGATTCCGCGACAATCGAATTATGTTGCTCAGAAAGAATTAGTTCATGCATTTCAGAAACTGACCGAGCTGCACCACGAAAGTTTGTTCCATTGTCGGAATACATATGCGATGGTTTTCCTCGGCGAGCTACAAACCGACGAAAAGCGGCCAGAAAGGCATCAGTCGTTAGGTCACTAACAAGTTCGAGGTGTATCGCTTTTGAGACAAGGCACACAAATAGAGATATATAGCACTTAGTCAATGTTGTTTTGCGACCGATTTTCACTTTAAGTGGTAACGGACCAGCGTAATCACAACCGCAGTGCGCGAATGGTCGGCATTGGGCGATCCGTTGCGGAGGAAGATTACCCATTTGTTGGGTTATTGTAGCCTTTCGTTGTCGAAAACAGTCTATGCAATCATGAGTTATTTTTCGAAGAAGATTGCGACAACCGATTACCCAGTATTCTTGCCTAAACAACGCGAAAAGAGTGGATACACCCGGGTGTAGAAATCGATTATGACCGTCAATGAGAATCAGTTTTACAACAACATGATCCTTGGGCAATATTATGGGGTGTTTGGCATTAAACGAAAGGTTAGCGTTGTCAATTCTGCCACCAACGCGAAGAATGTCGTAATCATCTAAAAACGAATATAAATTAATAAGTTTGCAATTTTTCGAAAAAAATCCGTGTTTTTTATAAAATTTTATATAGTCACCAAAGTATTTATCCTGTTACCACTTTATGATTCGTACTTTAGCACCAAAAATCTCATCTGTACCGAAAAACGGCGAAGAACGTTTATTTCCGCGGCAACGGTCAATAACTCGATTTATTTGAGCTACAGTTCTGATCAAAGTATACCACGACGATATTCGACTCGGAAGGATTTCGAAAGGATGGTCTTCATACGTTGTTAGATACGAGGTCGTTAGATGTTTTTTCTCCTCAACTTTACAGAGTGGATCATCTTCCATGTCATTTATTACTGGCCAGTCTTTTGAATCCTTTTGAAGCCAATGGGGGCCTGTCCACCAAAGTGAATGTTCTAGCAGCTGAGATGGTGGGATTCCTCGCGAAGCACAATCAGCTGGGTTGCACTCTGATCTAACGTGAAACCATCTGTTCCTTGGGATCGCGTTAAGAATTTCAGAGGGACGATTTCCTACAAAAATATTCCAGCGACGAGGAGGTGAGGACAACCAAGACAAAACAATCTTCGAATCGGACCAGGCATATACATCGGAAAAGGTAAAATTGAATGCCCTTTGTACAGAAACCAGCAACCTAGCCAGAAGGAGAGCTCCACATAGCTCTAATCGTGGTATAGTAAGCTGATTCAATGGTGCCACACGAGAGTTGGAAGCTACTATGTTGGTGACAAAAGTTCCATCGGGTAGCTGGTAGCGCGAATATATCACAGTGGCGTACGCGGATGCCGATGCATCGGAAAATCCATGAATTTGGAATGATTTGTTGGTGAGACCAATGTTTCGAGGAATATTAATTTTGGTAAGAATCGGGAGTTCGTTTCGATAACTACTCCATTGAGTCGATATTCCATCAGGAAGTTCTTCATCCCAGTCTAATTTCCTATGCCAGAGTTCTTGAAATAGAATTTTTAACATGACAACCGAAGGGGCAAGGAAACCGAGAGGATCAAAGATACGAGCCACATCGCGAAGGATTTGACGTTTTGTAATTGATTCGTTGGGGTTATAATTTAAACGAAAACTAAATAAATCACACTTCGAATTCCAATAGAGTCCGAGCACTTTTATCCACGAATCAGCTTCAGTATCCAGCGAAATAAGAGAGTCATGGGGAGTACTAGTGTTTGGAATAAGTTCATTTGAATTACTTTCCCACTTGCTGAGTTCCATACCGCATTTTAATAAAAGCTCGATTAAGGAATTTTGCTTAAATAACGTTTCACTTAAAGTGTCACCACCCGATACGACATCATCAACATAAAAATCGTTTAGCAAGATTTCCGAAGCGACGGGAAACTCCTCCTTATAGTCATTTGCTAGTTGTTGTAAGACCCGAACTGATAAAAAGGGAGCACAAGAAGTTCCGTACGTCACCGTGCGTAATCGAAAGTGTTCTATTGGTTGCGAGGGTGACTTTCGCCACAAAATCCGTTGAAAATCTGAATCCTTATCAGATACCCAGATTTGGCGGAACATTTTCACGATATCCGCAGTAAAAACAAATGAATGACGGCGAAACCGAAGGCAAACAGCGAACAGATTTCTTTGAATAGGTGGACCTATCATCAACTAATCATTTAAAGACCGACCATTTGAATCCTTGAAAGATCCATCAAATACGACCCGAAGTTTAGTCGTTGCGCTATCAGGCTTCAAAACCGCATGATGCGGCAAATAAAAAAGATTTGGTTTTTCAATTTCCGAGCTAGGAATTTTTTCCATATGTCCTAACGCAATATACTCATCAAGAAACGAAGAGTAACTTTCAAAAAAAGTTTTGTTGTTAGAAAACTTCTTTTCCATAGATTTAAGTCGTGACAATGCCCCATTAAACGAATTAGCGAACTGTGGAGGCGAATTAAAAGGAAGGTCGACTATATACTTTCCGTTTGAATCGCGACGATGAGTATGAATGAAATGTTCTTCAATTTCCTGATCTTCCTTGGAAACTGATAGTTTAGGATCAACTTCTTCAATTGTCCAAAACGCTTGAAGAATTGAGTCCACATCTATAATGGTGTGGTGTGACAAGACGCTTTCCTCATTATGTGATGGCAATGATCCTGCCAGTACCCAACCAAAATTAGTTTTTTAGGCTATAGGATAGCCTTGTTTGCTATAAACAACACTTCCAAGCAAAATTTCCAAAGCTTTGTCCGATCCTAGCAAAATATCAACGGAATTGGATTTATTAAATGAAGGATCAGCTAAATCTAAATGATGTAAATGATCCCAGTCATCGACGTTAAATGATGTGGTTGGCAAGTTTGAAGTGACGCTTGATAATATATATGTATCAACTGTAATACTGAATAAATCACAGCGTGATGATATTGCCAACGATAAAATGCCTCTAGATTTACCAGCATTGGTAGATCCAATGCCGCTAATGGGAATACGAGCGTTTCTGCTTTTTAGGCCAAGTCGTTGGACACAAGACTCCGTAACGAAAGAAACTTGGGAGCCAGAATCTACGAGGATCCGAACTTCCTTATATACACCGTGTATATCTTTCACCTTACCGATAGCAGTTGGCAGCAAAGTCTGTGGTATATATTCTCCGACGTTGAGCGAATAGTTGTTGACGAGAAATGCATTTGAAGTCGAAGAATTATTTAAATTAGTTTGAGGAATAAACTCACGAATCTAGCTTGCATTAGAGGAATTGCTCACAGCTGTATTGGCAGGTTGATTTGCATTATGGTTTACGTACACCGAATCGTCGTGCACTAAACTATGGTGGCGAGATTTGCAGACCGAGCACCCAAATTTAGATAAGCATTTCTGTGAAGAATGGCCAGGTCGCAAACAGTTGAAACAAACCTTGTTAGATTTAACGAAATCTCTTCGAAAATTTACATGCATAGCAAGAAAGTCTGGGCATGGAAAAAGCCCATGAGAAGCATTACATTTAATGCACGAAGATGATGAAACATGCATACTTTTAACACCGGAATTCCTAGGCTTATGATTTTCGCGAGAGCTAGAGTGTGCACTTTCTAAAGCATCACAACGACGTTCCAAAAAATCCAGGAACTCATCGATCGTAGGATTGTCTGAGGTACTACTATCTTCTGACCACGCTTTGCGAGTTTCAGAGTCTAGTTTATTTAATAAAATATAAATAATCCACGGATCTCTGGTCAGTGAATTTATCGCCGTAAGACCTCTTACGATTTCATCTGCTCCATTAGATATTTTGCGCAGTCCACTGACACTAGAGAATGTTGTAGTTGGTAATTCCATAAATGATTTTATGTACCCGTTTACGATATAACGAGGTCGATCATAGCGCTTGACTAGCCTGTTCCAAGCTTCTTCGTATGTAGAATTGGTAAGCGGAAGATGGTTAAGAAGACCTAACGCAGTGTTACGAAGACAAGATTTTAAGAAAAGAAATTTCTGAATCTGTGACAAATTTGTTTTGGTATGAACGGCGCTTTCGAACATGTCCCTGAAGGACGGCCACTCCTGATATTCACCGGAAAATGGTTCGATGTAGATTTTGGGAAGAAAGAAATCCGATTTGGATTCTGACGAATGCGTTTTTCCCAAAGTTTCCAATAAAAGTTTTTGCTGATCAGCTAACTGGCCTATGACGTCTCTGTTCTTCTCAGTATTGTTACGTTCTCTTATCGACGAAACTAAAATAGACTGCACCCTCAAATATTTCGTTTCAAACTCTTTATATTCTGGGACCGGGTCTACGTAGCCCTCCTCCTCTGCGAATTCGTATATGCTTCATTGGGAAGCATTGAATTCATCCCATAAACTTATTGCCTTGGTCAAACGAACGTCTAAATCTCCAAGCGATACATTCTCACCAATGAATTCTGTGAACTTGACAAGCTTTGTCAAGGAACCCTTGAGGTGGCCACGAATTAACCGAAGTGCGGAAAGCGAAGATTTCTCAGGCATTGTATATGGAGTGTATAAATTCGAAACAATGAAAAATGGATTGCAATTTATTTAAATAATTGGTTATTTCAATCAATGCTCCTAAGCAAAAGATTATTATGCACTAAACAACGAAGCCTCGAATTTTGTAAGGAAAAGAAACGCACTGGAAATTTGAAGCCAATTCGAAGTTTAATCTAATTCGCATGAATACAATTTTTGTTCAACTACGAGAAAATACGTCACAGTTTTTCCTAATTTTCACAAATTAATCCTCTCCGAAATGAATAAATGGACTGTATATTATTAAAAAACGAATTGTGAAAAAATATCCGACAAGAAATATGTATCCGGCTCGAATTTAGGACCATGAAATGTTTTGTAACGAACGATAAAATACTATCAAACTGACCACCAGGTAATAGCAACAATAAAAAAAATCGAATGTTACCACGTTATAATAATTTTATTTTGCAATGTTACCCTGAGTATGGTTTCGATCCAAGTGAACGAGTATAAAAATAATTTTACATGATTAGCTTAAGAAGAAAAATTTAAGCGAGCATAGATTAACAGCTAAGTAAAACATACGATACAACAGCTATGCCCTTGAACTTGAATTCAATATACATAACAAATATAAGAATATTTAACTGTTGATCAATATAGAAATTATGAGCATAGAGAAATGTATAGGGTAAATGAACAAAGTTTTTCAAATTCAAGCAAATCTGATAAAGAATATAAACATTCGTAATATAAATATTTATCGAATAATAACATATAATTCAATCTCAAACAGGTGGAAAATAAAAAGTGTGTGTTGTGAAAATTGTAATTAATTCGAATATCTAAATTAAAGAATGGGGCGCATAACGAGAACTTGTACAGGGCGCTAATTTACATCGGACCGGCCCTGCCCATATTTAGCAGTAAGATGTCTTCGATTACTAGCAGAAAAGGGTTCGCAACAATTTCCCAATGGATCTACCATCACACTGCGTAATTTTTACTAGGACAATTTGATGTCAGGTGCAAACGACCGTAGTGAAGTAGTCCAAATCAAAGACGAAACAACTAACTTGCCTCTGAGTGGAGGCTTTCATCTTCGCAAATGGGCATCGAATGATCCCACCATCATAGCTGACATTCGTGAAGATGATAGAAAATCATTAATTGTTCTAGGAGAGAGTGAAATCATTAAAGGCCTTTGCATGGGATGGGATCAAAAGGAAGACAATTTCCGCTTTAACTACACCGAGTCGCCTAATCCAAAATCAAACAAACGTGGTATATTGTCCCAAGTTTCGCAGTTTTATGATCTATTGGGACTAATGAATCCTCTCATTGTGAAAGCAAAAACTTTCATGCAGACGCTATGAAAGCTCAAACTCCATTATGATGAGAGTCTCCGAGAAGATCTTCATACACAATGGCAGGAATATCGAAATCACCTTAAGGACATAAATCAAATTAAAATTCCGCGGTTTGTATCGATTTGTAATTCTAACTCACAATTCCATGGTTTTTCAGATGCTAGTACGAAGGCCTATGGAGCATGCATATACATAAGAACCATAAGTAAAAATGGAGAATTTTCATCGAGCTTAGTTTGTGCAAAGTCAAGAGTCGCACCGATGGTAAAAATAACGATCCCCAGACTCGAACTATTCGCTGCGCTTCTGATGCTAGACCTTCTTGATAGAGTTAAGAGTATTTTTGGACAACAAATTCAAACCTTCTGGTGGACGGGCTCAACGATGGTCCTGGCTTGGCTAGTATCTGAACCATGTCGAGGGACAACATTCTTGAGCAATCGAGCTGCTAAAATTCAAAGTCATTCAAATTTCGCATGGAATCACACCAATACCGCAGAATCCGACAGATCTTATCTCTCGAGGAGTGTTTCCCAATAAACTCAATGGTAACATCTTTTGGTTTCAGGGTCCTCGCTTTCTCCGTCTCTCAGAAACAAATTGGCCCGTTCTACACAATCAACCCAATGAAATGCAGATTCCTGAACAACGTAAACAACACATAGCTCTTCTCGCTCATCGAACCTTTGATCTCATTCTTGAATGCAAATATTATAACAATTTTACCAAATTAATTCGTGTTTTTTGTTACAATCGCAATCGTGTCTTCAAAGCCAAGCCCAATATCAGTGGTAAAAAATAATTTGTATAATATCAAGGAATAGTTTAATAAAAATAATAATTTTGGAGATTAATGATAAAGACATTTTTTTTTCTTGACCATAACAGCATCAGAGTTCGACTCCCATGTGAGTGCTAAGCACCATTCAACACAACACATTCGCAGAAGAAATCCATTGCCTCAAAACTCAAAGACCTCCCAAATCAAACATCCAACAACTTTCTCCTTTCATCAAAGACGGACTTGTATGAATCAGAAACTCATCGCCTTATGATGCAAAACACCCGCTCTTTCTCCCAAATTCACACCACAATCATTCGATACATATCACTACAACAATTACCATGCTCCCCCACTTTGGAGGCCTCTGGAAGGCTGCTGTCAAGGTTGCCAAGCATCATCTTCGCAGAGTTCTTGGTCAAGCGGTGCTATCTTTGGAAGAGTTAATAACAGTTTTCTGCCAAATCGTGGCTGTTATGAACAGCAGGCCACTCACGCCAATGTCTAGCAAGCCCAACGATTTAGAAGCCCTTACACCAGAACATTTTCTGATTAGACCACCACTCACTAGTATTGCAGAACATCGCATTGAAAATATCAACATCGGCAAACTCAAACGATACCAATACTTGCAATGGATACAACAATGTTTCTAGCGGAGGTGGTCACATGACTACCTTCAGCAACTTCAACGTAGAAATAAATTGATTCACTCTCAACCCAACATCCACGTAAATGATCTAGTTCTTTTAAAGGAGGACAGCACTCCACCACTGAAATGGCCAATGGGACGAATCATTGAACTGTACAAGGGAGATGATGGCAACGTACCAGTAGCTAACGTAAGAACCGCATCCGGAATCCACAGACGGACAATAGCGAAATTGTGTCAATTGCCACTCCAAACTTAAGAAAAGGACAACAAATTTTGAAGTATTGAAAGCAGGAGCTTTCAAGGCGGGCAGTACATTACATCACGCTATTAAAATTTTAGTTTTTTTTGCATCACAATTTGCAAGTTCAATGGCAGAGTAAACAACGTAGGCCAAGGCCAACTAATGCACTTGTGCATACTACACCATCGTCACCATCAACATCAGTCAATCCCAAATAACGGAGGTTGCGACCGACAAAGATGACTTAGTTTAAGTTAGCTAAGCGAAACAAAGCAACAACAAGTGTTATGCCTATGCAATGCATAGATGAAAGTCGTTAAAGATGGTATAAGGGGTCGATACTGAGCACATCGGGACAGTCCATTTAAGTCGTCACCGCCACAGAGTCTATTATCTGTGTTCAAATTGATACATAGTAGCTATAATTTAAATAAAGTAAAGATCGTTTTGAATTCTTAGGTCTAACTTTTGGTTGTTGTTATTTTCGACTGGATATAATCATTAATTTCCCTTCACCTTGCTCTATTATTGTGGCACAATATTCGGCTAAAATGCTAGCCACATCAACACCCCCTGCTTGGGCCTATTATAGGATTTGGATTGGGGTAGAGGTTGGGTGTATGCAAAGTTTTTTTAGATTTAAATAAACTGCATATACCTAAACTAAATAACTGTTTGTTGCTCTTACCTTGTCTGGAATATTTAACAAGATTTTTTTTTATTAAATAAAACAAAATTAAACATTTGTTTTAAAATATCCTTTTTTTATGTATTGTAACGAATTATACTATCTGATTAATTTGGAATTCCTAACAGACTATATTTTACTAGACATAATGCTTGAAAGTATGCTACAAACTATAACCAAAAGAAAACCCTGAAAGTATACTACAAACTCTAACCAACACAACAACTGAAGTATGCTACAAACTTCCCTTTGTGAAGACTTTTCATACAATAGTAGAAGACGCAAACCAAACAAGCTATTGGAAAGGAACTTGCTGGAACCTGTTGATGAGAACTTTCAAGGTATATCTAGAAAGCTTAAACAAGTATAAATACCGCTCCACTAACCGCGAAACGGGACAGTTTATTTTTGAAAGCGCAAGTGTAAAGTTGGTTGTAAGAAAAGATAAAATTTGTAATTGGTATACTTTTATTATAAGTGGAATAATAAAGCGCTTAGTGTGTTAGAAGGAAAAGTGGTGTTTAATTAATTGTGAAGTAAATAATTTGAAGTCGTTAAAAAGGAAATAGGTTTTATTTTCGAACCTGAGTGAAAATACTAAAGTATTATGGCAAAATGCTATGATCTCCACACATACTTCTTATTGCTCTATGAAGTTTTTAAACGGATTCTCAATTTATTTTTTAATTTCCTACTCCACTCAATTTGGACGACGAGTCCAGGGCCCCAAATTTTCCCGTTGGTTCCTGTTTTTTCAAAAATTATTCTGTGATGACTTCACGGTCATCATACCAGTGGGCGATTGTGCGGGTGGAGAGACAGGAATCCGGCGAAGTAAAATCGTCTATCCGGACAGTGTCGTAGGGAAATTTTCGGGAAGAGCAATATATTAAGTAAAATACCGTCACGGAACCATGTCCCTATGGCACGAGAAATCCTCCTTTTTCCTTTGCAACTATCTTTATTGCATTTGAAAAAAACCCTTGCCACTTTCTCTGGAATAAATTGAGATGGCACTCTTATGTACCCTAGGCTTTTTTTATAGGAGGCAGCAACCCCAACTCTTCAGGAAATGCGATTTGCCAAAGGCTCATCACTAATCTTCTTATAGATTTTCACCAAGTTCCTATAAATGTAAATTTAAATAGCCGAATTATTAATTTATATCACTTTTTTAATTCACCAGAAAGTTATAATTTCTTCAGTTTTAATGTTCCTTCTTTTTGCACAACTTTCATAAATATAACTATCACTCGTAGACACCGACATTTCTGAAACGTGACGACTTACACTTGCCATTTTAATAATTTTGAAATGCAAATAAAAATGCATAGTATATTTTTATAAATAGTCCCATTTTTAAGCCTTTAAATATCAACTAATAACAGTAAAAATCAGTTTGTCTTATGATATAAATAATATGAATACTAGAGGGATCAGAAATATACCCAGAAAATATGAACAATTTCTTTAAGAATTCAACAAAAAAATATATACGTCGCAGCAAGGATCTAAAAAGTCCCAAAAAATCCAAAAAAATGCACATATCATAGCACTTTGCCATATCAAAGTAGTATACTCTCATATGTGCATGGTAACGAACTCTCAAAACAGAAGAAAGTGGTTGTTCGCTGTAATAAATTGCATACATTTTGTATGAAAAATGTTAACTTTAAAAATTAGTTTAACATATTTATAAATAAAAGTTTCCTCGCCTAAAAATTGTGATATTTATTACTTTTGGCCATAAATCTACCGAATAAAAGTATCCACGTGTGAAAATTCAGGGTGTCATAAAGGCAAGTGGAGCCAAAAAAGTTGTGTAAATAAAAATAAGCAAAAAAAAGAAGATAAATCTTATATATAAACAACAATCCAAATTATGTTTGTGCGCTATCTTCTTTTTTTCGGCTTGATCGATTTGAATAAAATTTTCAGGTGATCTTAGGACATGTTTGGAGAGTGCATACAAGAAATCTGTTTGCCGTCCGATATCTAGAACCGAAGTTATGACCAAAAATGTAACTACATGTTTGTCATTGCTTAATTAGTATAAATAATGTGTTTTGTTTTGTTTACACACACTTTCATTTTGGTTTCTCTTTGTTGGCGCGTGATTCATTTTGATTTGATTCCCATTAAATGGATTTCTATATTTTATTTTGTCGGTTGTCTAGAATGTTCCATGGATTTTTTTGACGACTTAAATGTGGAAAATTCTTTGTAAAGCTTGGAAAATTTCGGTTAATTGTGAAATTCATTGTAATAGAAGACGTTTTGGTGCATTTATATATATTTTATGTCGCTGTACTGCATTGATCATGCCACAACCCGATAGATTGCGTTATACATTGACTTAGTCTGTGCATGATTTGACAGGTGTCCTTTTCACATTATAATTTTCTATTCAGAAAATGTGCTATTTTTCTTGCTGCAATTGATTCGAGTTTTGCGTATTATTACACTGATTCCAATCTAACCTTGGATGACGTACACGTCTTGCAATAATTAATAGAATGTCCGTGTACGTGCAGAAGAAATGAATGAAGATGTGCCCATATTGCACAGTTTCAAACTGCACCACAAATTCGACAAAAAGTTATTAGAAGAAGAAAATTGGTAAATGTAGACTTCAATCGCGCTGCTTTGGAATGCCATTCCGCAATTTCATTTACTTCCTTAATGCTCCCGCTGGGACATGCAAGACGTTCTAGCTTGATTCTAGCAACGATTCGGCCAAGATATCTGTTGTTGCCGGTTGCATCCTATGGCGTATATGGCATTGCTATCACACGGTCGAACTGAACATTCCGCTTTGAAGCTGCCGATGAATTTTCTCACGATTTTCAAGCCAATAACGTGCACAATGACCAAGAATTCGGCGGTAACGAAATTGATGCGATAATACAAAATCATAATTTGGGACGAATGCACGATGCCGAGAACGAAGGATTTACAAGTTGATTCGAGATGATTTGGTGTTGATATGATATTGCTCAGCGGAGATTTTCGTCAAACGTTTCCCGCCATCCCGAAACCTACTGTTGCCGATGAATTTAATGCATGCTTGAAATTGGCGTCTTTGTGCCGGTATGTCAGGAAGTTGAAATTGACCACAAATATGAGAGTGACATTGCAGAACGACCATCGGCTGCTGAATTCTCAAGACAATCTTTGCAATTGCCAGATTTCTGTTGATGTCTCGACTGGATTGATATCATTACCGGCAAATTTTTGCGAGTTAACAACGTCGAAGGAGAAACTCATAACCAAAGTAAAGTGTTCTCCGGTATTGCAAAAAATAATAAAAATCTCGATTGGATTTTTGAACGGGTAATACTAGCAGGGAAGCAAAAGGATGTTGTTAATAGCTTGGTAAACGGTCTTTGTTGTTTGTTTTTGGGCCGAAAAACAAATCGAAAAACATGGTATATCATATCAACATCTCCTTATTTTTATTCCATTCAAATATATCACATTGAAATTTGAACCATCTGTGTTTTATTATATTGTATGTAGCTCTGCAGTTCATCTAAAGGCGTTAAATTGGAGCGAGACGTAGTTCGCCTGGTCCGCTAGTATAATATAAAATATAATTCATGGGAATTATATAGTTTTCATTGAGGAGCTACTTAGCAAAGTAGCAAAACATAAACAAACGTAACAAAATTATTAAATCAGTTCCTGAATTATCAAGTAGATTACCTACTCGACTCATCACAGTTAGGCTTGATACGACGTCTCCGAAATCATCATGATGTAAGACCTAAATATGACAGAAAAGAATTGTGAAGATTCGAAAAAATCTGAAAATCCAACACCACCAGATAAAAAGGACGAACATCCCAACTCGTATATGGAAACAATTGTTCACCTGTTTAAAGGTAATATTGGCCCAGGGCTTTTTGCAATGGGTGACACCTTCAAAAATGGTGGTCTTATAGTTTCTCCTGTACTCACCATTGTGTAAGCGTTGATCTCAGTACATTGCTAGCACATTCTTTCAAATTCCTCAAAAAGGGTAAAACTTCTAAGTCAATCCGAGTAATGTCCTGACTATGAGGAAACGGTTGGTCAATGTTTTGAAATAGGACCACCGAAGCTACGAAGTTGGGCAACACACATGCGGACAGTTGTCAATATATTTATTTGCGTAACTCAGCTGGGATTGTTTTGCATTTACTTCGTTTTTATAAGCACACATTTTGAACAGATATTAATGCATCATGGTTATCATTGGAACGTGCATCTAATTATGTTGATTGCGTTTGTACCAATTCTATTGACTTGCTTGATTACAAATTTGAACTACCTGCCACCAGTTTCACTGTTAGCTAATTTTAGTATGGTAAGTGGATTTGTCTTGACGATGTATTTTGCATTTAAATGAAGTCTTCCGGCGCACAGTGAACTTCAATACTTAACCAATGCCCCTCAACTAGCATTGTCTTTTGGAGCAGCTATATTTGCCTTTAAAGATATAGCTCTGGTGGTGCCACTAAAGAACGCCATAAAGAAACCCAGTAATTTTGATCTGCGATTGGGTGTCCTAAATGTTAGAATGACATTCGGATACTTGAAATGGGGTAATAATGTTGGCGGAAGTTTAACTCTTAATTTGGGAAGCAGTTAGCTGGCCAGTTGATTGTACCATTGGGAGTTTTTCTTGGCTATCCTCTGCAGTTCTTTTTAGCCATTCAAATTATGTTCCCAACTGTCCAGCAGATAGATGTTCAAACTCAACCAGAACTCAATATGCTGGTGAGCTAATTTTTAGAACTGCTATGGTTATAATTACATTGGCCATTGCAGAACTGGTGGCAAAGTTGAGTCTATTTATATTGCTGATTGGAGCACTTTGTTCAACAGCACTGGCGCTAGTGTTTCCATCTTTGGTTGAATAAATCGCCGGACAGAAAATTCGAAAGGTCCAGGTGTGCAAATTTTTGCAAAAACTATCTTTATTCTCATATTAGCCCTGTTGGGATTCTCAACGGGAACCTATGTAAGTATATCGGAGATAATAAAAGAGTTTAAATTGTAGTTTTGAAGAATGGTCACTATTTGATCATAAGCTTACAGCATAACATCTAGTTTTTTTTTAGATATAAGGAAAAAAAAACAAAGATTATATGTACCTTACAATTTATACACTTGATAAGTACCTTATAAAACAAGAGTGGTATTTTATATTGTAAATTTAGTGATAACTTTTACATTTTAAGAAAAAACTAAAACCAATGTTTATATGTTGATTTAAATAATAAGATTAATTTTTTAAGAAAATAAATTGCTTAAAATAAATTGATTACATTAACGTCATTGAGGTCCCATAAAAAAGACCTTTAACATCCATGCCACCAGATGTGCATAGAGAACCGTCACTATATTCAAGTAATTTCTGACTGTGTTCGTGGTGGTTGTTCTTCAACTTACAGTCAGCCAAGTTCAAGACCTTAACGGTACGATTCCAACAGCACGGGATGATGATTGGGTTCGAGTGGTTTGGCGAGAAACGAACACAAGACACCCGGTCTGAACTTGTACTCAGCCAAGGTGTTTCACAACTTAAAGGTCTTGTCCCGATATCCAAAGACAATTTGACGGTTGTCAGCGGAAACGGCAACAGACAGAACATCCTGCGAGCTGAAAAAAGCAATTACATATGTTTTCTAAATCAATGCAGATTCTTTAACAAAAAATGGAAAAGAATAACAAATATCTTTGAAAATTTAGAGAAGCATACAAGTGAGGGCAACCTCTCAATATGGTCTCAAGAGATAGCTACTCTGTAAGGCGTGTTGTCAACTCGATGACTTCGCCTTTGTAGACTTCCTTCGTTTCACGGATCCCCAAGCCTATCGACCATCGGAAGGTCTACATTAGAGGTCTTCAATTCCGAATCCTGTGCAATGGTGAGGGCAATAGCAGTTTTTCCAATGCCAGATCGGCCGGCTAGGAGTAGAGCATGTCCTGCCATCTTATAAGATTTGATCAGTGCAGTGTATCCACATATGTGCCGCCACTGCCCATTTATCACATGAGTAACAAACATGTAAAGTGCAATCGAGTATGTTAGTCGTAGCATAACATCAGCATTCCACTCGATTGCATTGATTCTCACTCAATAGTAATATGATCCTAATTTATATTTGTAGCTAATAGGAAAATAGAAAAATTTTGAATGTGAGTTGAATGTGTAAAAGAAAGATAGAAAATGCCTTACAATCCAGGCCTAACTAATAATAATAGACGATTTAAAACTCTTTAATCATCCATATATGTTTTTTTTTCGATTATAAATTTTGGATTTCCAAGGATCTAATTGATGACAACTATCAGCCCTCCATTGCAAATAAAAATGTGTTCAGCAAGGTGAAACAGTCTGGAACGTTACCATTAATATATTAATGATGAATTTAATTTAAAAAAAATGTAAATATGTAGTTTCATTAATTTTTAAGATTCTTCAGAGGAACAGAATACAAACAAACATATTTTTAAATTTCACAGTACCTATTTAAAATAATATAAATGTTTTGTGATATTAGAATACAATAGAAGTTTAATTATGTTAAAACAAATTGTATGAATAGAATACACTTTATTATATATGTACATATCAAACCGTTTGTAACATCTCAAAAAAATATTTTTAGTACTTTTTACTTAACTAAATTGAAGAAATAAAAAACAACTTAGAAACTATTATCTCAAATGTTAAGAAGAGTTCAGGTAGACCTTATAAATTTGAAACAGTTGAGGCAAAAATTAAAGAAATAGGCAATATTAAAGATATATTTAGTAATTTAGAAGATAGTGAAGAAAAGCACTCAAATTAGAATTCAAAGGTATATATAATAGCACTAAAAATCTACTAGAGGACCACCTGCAAGAACATATATAAGCTTTTGAAAAAGAAAAGAAATAAAATAGAAAATGGCAGATTTTAATTTAGGAATGGCTATAAAAGCAATTTCAATCTATTCAGGAAATTTCAAGGAGTTAGATAGCTTTCTTAAAATAGTTGAGATAATCAACAAGGGATTAAAAACCACTTGCACATAGCCATTCATAGAATTCGAATTTCACGTCAAATTAGTAATTAATGTAAAAACAGCATTAGGGAATAAAGGCCCCAATAATTTTGAAACCCTTAAATCTTTACTCGAAGAAAGATATAAGAGTAATACAACCATCCCTCAAATTCAAAATACCTTATCGAATTTTAGTCAAACAAATTTTTCAGTGACTTCATTTAAAGAACATTATAGCTGATTTAAATAACTTACAGATAAAAGAATTAGGCAATAATGCTACAAACGCAGAAAAAAATGTGATAAGGAAAATGAGCGACATGTACAGTTTAAATATCTTCAAAAATGGTCTTAACGATTACATAAACTATTCTTGCATCTCAACCTTAATCATTAACAGAAGCAAAAATCCTGGCAATAGAATTAGAAAAAAAAACAAATCTAACGTACTATAAACAAAACTCACATAACATAAACAGGCTAAACAAACAAAACTTTAATCAAGAAGGCAATGATCGTAACAGATTCCAAAGAACAGATTCCAAAGATAGAAATCCATTTAATAGTATTCATAAACAAGGAGGTGGTGTTTTAATTGCTTTTAAGTGTTGTCTGAATTCTGAACTTGTATTAGCAAATAAATTGATACATTTAGAACTTATAACTATAAAGTTAACGCATTGTAGTTCTTCGGTTCTAATATCTGCTATGTACGAGTATATACCGTCTGGTTCATTGTCTTTTGTATATGAATGTTATTCCTCAGCTATAAATGATATTGTGGAATATTCTGGAAATTTATTTTTACTACTTTTTGGAGACTTCAGCCTTACTAATTTGAGCTGAGAAATGGATGAGGATAACAAACGTACTTATAATGCTATTGTACAGGGCCCCGTTTATGAAAGGAAGTTTGTTGAAGCTGTGCTGTTAACTGGACTCAATCAAATTAATAGATTGCCGAATGAGTTTTTGCGTTACCTCGATCTTGTTTTTACTGATTGTTCTGTTTCTTGTGAAATTTTGGATGTTGGCGACTGGCTTTTGCCAAAGGTTCCACATCATAAGGCTTTTCTGTGTTATTTGCCATTATGTGCCGATGAAAAGCCAAATGTTACAAATTCGTCTTCCTTATTTTAACTTCAACAAAATTAATTTGGAAAAATTGGAACAATATTTTTGCAATGTGGATTGATAAAGTGTAATGGATTGTAATGATGTTAATTTATGTGTCGTGAACTTCTATGATATCTTGGAAAACTGTCTTATCTTTGTGTTCCAGTTAAAAAGAAATTGTCTATAGCATCATCAGTTCAAAGGCTTTCTAAAGATTTAAGACCTATACGAAACCTTAAAAACGTATTTTTTTAAGGAATAGAGGAGAACACACGCAATTAGCCATTATATTCAGTTGCGTTACTATCGAAAACTACTTCAAAGTTCCTTAAGGACAGCCTATAATTATGGAATTATTGCAAAACTTTCATGCATACCAGTTATTTGAAAATATAATTTCGAAACATTCACAATTTTTCTTTAAATCATTAAACGTACCTGAACCACATGTGTTTGTCTGCAAAAGTCTACAACAACGAATCGTCTCGAATTCACAAACCAAATTAATATAAATATACAAAAGAAACTACAAACTGATGTTTTTTACGCTGATCTAAGTAAATTATATGATAGGGTCAGTCATTCTATAAAGGTATGGACTTCCCGTGTGGATAATTGATTGGATCAAATCGTATTTAAAAAACCGTATTCAATATATTAACTTTAAAACCTGCCTGTCTAAAATTACTAATGTGCTATCCGGAGTTCCTCAAGGTAGTCATATTGGTCCACTTCTCTTCGTCCTGTTTATTAATGACATTTGTATAATTATTCTTTACTCAAAAATACTAATCTTCGCAGATGACTTCAAAATGTTCTATTGCTTTTCGATGATATTGAAAGAGCCTTTTAATGGTGTGCTTTAAATGGAATGGAACTGAATACTAAAAAGAGCAAAGTAATGTACACCAGGATGAAAAACCCCATTGATTACTCGTATTACATTGATGAATGCTTAGTTGATCGTGTAGACACATTTAATAATTTGGGAGTCTTATTTGATGCAAAATTGTCATTTAACACCCATATTGACATTATCACTAGTAAGGCAAGAAGTCGTTTCGGATTAATTAAGAGGTTTTCTAAAGAATAAAATGACCCTTGTATATCGAAAACCCTTTACTATGGCCTCGTCCGTCCCATCGTAGAGTATTGTAACTGTTTATGGTGTTTTTTTTTTTTTTTTTTTTTTTTTAAATTCATTTTTATTTCATTTTAACTTATAACTATCTTGAAGCTAGACAAAAATGTTTAAAACTAGCCTAAATATCAATAACTTACAACTAATTTACTGGCCCTTTACGGGCGCTCTAAATTAAACAATAACTCTTAAAACTAATGTCTTTCGACCTAAAAACTATTTTAATTAAATCTAAATTTTTTTTTTATTTTATTTTATATTTCAAAGAAACTTTACAAAAACTTGGTATCTTATCAATTTTTTTTTTTTTTTTTTTTTATGGTGTCCTATGTATTATGTTTCAATAAAGAAAATTGAAAGTATTCAGTTTTTGTATGATTACATACTTGCTTTTAAAGCCATTTTTCGTATCATTTGATGACTTTGAATGCCCAACAACAACTTGAGTGTGCTACCACGAAGTTTTTTCTCAACTAATCAATTCCAGCCAAATTAGTTGAGAAAAAACTTGGTGGTAGCACACTCAAGTTGTTGTTGGGCATTCAAAGTCATCAGAAAATTGAAAGTGTTCAAAAACAGTTTTTGTTATTCATCCTTCGTCAACTTCCATGGGATCCAAATCAACGTCTACCGTCTTATAAAAATCGTTTGAATCTATAATAACTGATTTTTTTGCTACTTGGTTTTTGACGTTTATATTTTTGACAGATCACACATGACAAATTCCACGAACATTTGACATTTCGATTCAGTATTGTTTGCCATTTCATCATGAATAGACTTACGCCTGAACAACGTTTGCAAATTATTGAAATTTATTATCAAAATTCGTGCTCTGTGAAAAATGTGTTTCGCAAGCTACGTCCGTTTGTTTTCGGCTCATTTTTGGCTAAATGGATACGTGAATAAGCAGAATTGCCGTATTTGGAGTGAAGAGCAGCCAGAGGCAATTCAGCAGCTACCAATGCATCCCGAAAAATGCACTGTTTGGTGCGGTTTATGGGCAGGCGGCATCATTGGGCCGTACTTCTTCTTCAAGGACGATGAAGGCCGCAGGGTTACGGTCAATGGAGAAAGGTACCGTTCGATGATAACAGATTTTTTTTTGCCGAAAATGCAAGAATTGAACTCGGTGGACATGTGGTTCCAACAGGGCGGTGCCACATGCCACACTGCACGCGAAACCATGCATCAATTGAGAGGCGAATTTGGTGAGCAGTTGATCTCACGTTTTGGCGCAGTCAATTGGCCACCAAGATCATGTGATTTGACCCCGTTAGACTATTTTTTGTGGGGCTATGTTAAGTCTATTGTCTATGGGGACAAGCCAAACACGATTGCTGCCTTGGAAGCCAACATTAAACGCGTCATTGGTGAGATTCCGGCCGAAATGTGTGAAAAATTTTGCCAAAATTGGACCTTAAGAATGGACCACCTGAAGCGTAGCCGCGGGCAACATTTAAGTGAAATTATTTTTAAAAAGTAAATGGCAGATATTGATTTATCGATCCAAATAAAAATTTCATTCACTTTTTACAAGTTTCTGTGTTTTTTTGAATTTTCAAAAACCAAGCTCTTAAAAAATCACCGTTTATAATCTATCGACGCTGAAGAAAAGAAGGGAAGTGAATTGTGTTCTTTTCCTGTTTCAATTACCATCTGGATCAATTTGTTCCTCTCACATCCTCAGTATGCTGAATATAAATTCTCGATCCAGAATTAATCGTAAATCTGATTTTTTATACTTCTTTTGCAATATCTAGTTCTGGTTTAAATGAACCTTTAAATGTCATGTGCATTGATTTTAATTGTTTTTGTGATTGTATAGATTTTAACTTGTCAAAGAACAATCTTTAAAAAAAATTATTACCTTCCTAATTATTATTATAATATAATCCTTCCATTTCTTAAATGCTTCTTTTACAATGTTGATATTTTCTTATTCTTAAATGTTTATGTATACCTACATTTTTGATTCAACTTAAGCATAATGTAAGTTTGTAGTTGAGAAAAATAAATAAATAAATAAAATAGTAATATATAACGCCCCAAAACAAATACTTGAATATGTAACTAAATACATACTATATACAAAACTCTGCACTCGGAGGAAACTTAGGTATACGGACAACCCTTATAAAATTAAAGCAAAGGTACATATGGCGAAAGATGAATCAAATGGTAAAACAATTCATAACAATTCAGTCATAAATTGTGATTCATGTGCAAAAAATAAACAAACAAAAAATAAAATAGAACCACAAACGATTACAGACACTCCAAGCAACAGTTTTGAAGTGGTGTCAATTGAAACAGTCAGACCTCTACGAATCTCAAATAATAAAATATATATTTTAACCATGCAATGTGAACTGACTAAATTTGTCGTCGCATATCCAATGACATTAGGGGTATTCACGATCTGGTGTACCAAGTCTTGTAAAAGTGTAAAATTTTATTTTTGTACAACAGACTGTGAACACACCTTTACTAATCTGTAGCAACACTGAAGCAAATGTCAAAATCTTTTTCACATTTGTTCTGAAGAAGGCTTAAGTTTGTGTTAAAAAAATCTTACACCCTTGTATTTTTCTGTTACAATAGGGTTCGGGTATTGTAAAAGTGTAAAAGTGTAAGATTTTGACATTCAGTATATTTTGTTGTTGTAGTGCAAAAAAATGATACACTTTTACAATGATACAAGACCAGATACACCGGATCGTGAATACCCCTCTTATAAGACGCAACGACAACAGCAAAGATTTTAGTGGAAGAATTTATTCTTAGATATGGACACTTGAAGATTCTAAAATCAGATAAAGTTATAGAATTCAATAACGAACTTAAAAATAAAACAAACATTTTCCTCCCCATATCACCACTAAACCACTGGTGCTCTTGAATGAAATCATCGGACACTTTACGAATTTTTATTATCAAGTGTCATGACAATGAATAGGACAAATAAGTTCCATATTTCACGTTTCCTTACAATACAGTCCCACATATAGAAACTGGGTATTCACCATGAGTGTGTTTCTTTATTCATTCCGGAACGTTTGGAATGCATTCTTTTTATTCCATGTCTCATAAAAGCAAAACAAATGACAGCAGCCAAACACGAAAACCAAGTAAGTAAACAAAATGAATGACCAAACATTGTTTATATTTTTATTATTGAAATAAATATGCAAATAACAATTAGATGTGACTTTTCATAAATTAATAAATTAATAATAATTTATTTTTACAATTTTCCATAGAGATTTCTGTTTTCTTGTTATCATCACAACACTTTAAAACAGCTGATTGATGTCCTGTTTTTTCTTTTCTATTCCGGAGAGAAATTTTGTTTCTTTTTTCATTCCATTCTGGATATTCTAGATAAACATTTCGTCTTTCCATCCATTCTATTCCTTATCCGGAATAAATAAAGAAGCACACTCCATATGAACTCGTTTATGGTAATTTACCATGATTACAGGCAGATACCATAGATAATAATAAACAAAATTATGATTATGACAACTATGCTCATGAACTGAGAGTCAAGTTTCGCTATGCACTTAGCAAGGCCAATAAAAGAAAAAAAAACAGCAACGGAAAATAAGAAGTACAATAATAGGTTAGATTTAGGAATAGGTGATTTAGTATTATTCAAATTGGGAAATAGAAAGAAAAATAAATCACCTTATATTGGTCCATTTAAAATATTAGAAATAAAAGGAGTCAATTCAGTTATTCATAAAAATGAAATAAGAAAAGAAATACATAATAACCTTTTTTAAACCTAATAGACCAAAATATGAATTAAAACAAAAAATAATAATAAAAATATTACAATTTATACAAACAAACTATTTTACATCATTAAATAAATCTTTAAATTTAAATACAAATTGTTTAACACTTACAAATTTTAGCTTGTAAAAATAAATTTTTCAAATTATGTCTAGAATATAAATTTTCAAAATATAAATTTACCACCAAAATTTTTCTTAAGGGCGAGGTTACCCATTTAACAAATGAGTAACAAAACATGTAAAGTGCAACCGAGTATGTTAGTCATAGCATAACAGCAGCATTCCACTCGATTGCATTGATTCTCACCCAATAGTAATAAGATCCTAATTTATGTTTATAGCCAATAGGAAAAGAGAATAATTTTGAATGTGAATTTAATGTGTAAAAGTAAGGTAGATAAATATTATTACAGTTAGACAAATTAGTATATAAGGAATATTTAAAACTAATAAGGGTGGCCGTGGCGCGATAGTTGTGTGCTCGCCTGTCAACCTCGTGGTTGCAGGTTCGATTCCTGCCGTTGTCTATGCCTTCTTATATTCCATTAAAAACCAATTCGCAAAATTGTCATAAAATAAGTTGCTGCTTTGATCATTACATGCTGTTTAGCCATAACACTAACAACATGTGATTGAGTAAACTAGCATACCCATAAAATATGACAACGAAATAAATAAATTAATGCGAATTATAAGAGACTTAAATAAATAAGACACGGTAATGTTCTCTGCATTAGTTCAGCCGCCATCCCTTGAGATAAATCTGAGACAACAACCAGCTCTAGTCTCAGAACATCGCGCCACACATCTTTCCTATCCTTCTTTCTCTTCTTCCATCGGATGCCCGCGCTGTGTTAAAACATATAAAGGGTATTCATAATCCCTTGAGCGCGTGCAAAGTTATAAAAAAAAAACACTTGAATTTTTGAATACTGAAGCAACACGTTTTCATTGTCTTAAAGTGACAACGAGTAATCGCCTAAGCCAATACAGCGTGGTACGCTTTTATACCGATAGCGTAGTACGCTTAAAATACCAAAAGTAGGGTATAAGGACTACATCAGATATACCAAAATGCTGGGGCGCCTTTCTGGTATTTGTCTGACCAACCAAGCCGGCAGCGATAACAATTGTCATGCCGCTGTTATCGAGTCCTATGCCTTTCACGTATCTGTGGGCAGCGATCCGTTGAGTACGGGTGGTGCTTAACACTTCTTCAATTTTCTTTTGAAACCAAGAACCTAGACTGTATTCTTTATTTTTGCGTATCGACTATCGATTAAACAAATTATTCTGCAAAAATGTTGCTTTTCCAAAAAAACAGCATATGTATCAAGTTTGACAATTTGAATCAAGCGGTGGTTCAGTTTGTATTCTATTTTGATTCAATTTATTCAGCAAAGGTGTGGTCGATTTGTATTTTAGTCTTATAGGCTTTTCACACCAAACCCAAAACCGGGTTTTCAGCTAAATGTTTACGAAAACTCGAAAACCGTCCACACTGAGCATTTACAAGTTTTCGTTTGACATTTCAATTTTTTGACATAATTACATAATTTGCCCTAATGAAAACGGGCTATAAGAAAGAGAACGGATGATTTTTCAAATGAAAGAAAGGGATGAAAAAAGGCAAGGTTTCATCATTTTCAGACATAAGTATTCCGTGAAAAAATATATTTCATTCTAAAACGTTCCCTTTTGGCAGATGTTTCCATTTATATTTTGCCCCCGAAGGCAAAATACCCGATAACTTTGTTTTCCTTACCATTTCCATTTCGTTGTATTTGTAACAGACTGGGTTCTTAATTTTCCATCCAATTCCCTTGCATCCTCACTCAATTTGTTTTATGTGTGTATCCACAAAACTGATTCTTTTTTACGCTCGTGTAACCAGGCGGCCCAGAGTATAGTGTGTCAGCCCAATTCTAAGTGACAATTCCAAGGTAAATATTTTCCTTTTCCCTAAAAGGTAGACATTCTAAATATCATAAAAAGGGAACATTTTTCACGTTTGGCGCTCGTTTGTTTCCGACATATGTGTTTTAAAATTGAGAAAAAATTAAAGGTTTTTACTTTACGCAACTAAAATTTTAATTATATTTTAGATCAAAACCAACGAACAAGTCGCATCTGCAAAACTTTTCTTTTTTCTTCGGCCGTTTTACACACTTTACACATCCATTGTGGACAGGTCAGCTGCTCCTCGAATATTTGCAGGACTTTAGACAGACCTTGTAAGAACATGCAATAAGTATTAAGCGCAACTTTGTTAACTTTAAAGTGTTAACCCAAATGATTTATTCAAACATGGTACAAAAAATGCTGTTTTGGATGTAAATACATACTCGTAATATAACCATTGTGGCATCTCTAGTGTGTTCGTTGCATCCCTTAGGGATCCTCTTATAGCTCTTGGCTGTCTATATCGGCTTTCTTCATTATTATTTATAAAATTATAGAATTTGTAAAAATACTTACATCTTCTTTAAAATAACTGTTAACGACGACTTAATTTCAGTATCCGACACAAATGGTTTGTCGTAGAAAATTTTGTACCATTCCATTCGAATTCAGTCATATAATTTATACGAACTTCGAAAATCGTAAGATATTTTTTCACTCCGAACCCAATACGATGGAATTTGTGATAGTTTTATATAGGGAAATGTAGCATATTTTCGATTAAGATGGAATTTGTGATACGGCTGAACATGAAGCGCCCCATAAACACCTCTTCATATGATACGCAATACCATCAGACAAAAATTTGTTCATTATATTTATTTCGAAACATAATCAATAATATAAACAAAGAAAACTAAAAAAAATCTAAATAGTTTCGGAGTAGTAACGAATAGATTATTTTATTGTTTTAAGCATCACGCATTAAAACATTTAATTGAAAACCAATCCGTCAACATAATTTAATATAACACTTTTAATATATGTGGTTTCATTTTTCGTTTAAATCATAAAAAATCCATGATTTACGTTAATAGCTTGGGAGGTTTTGGTAAAACATTTTTTATCTACATACATAAATATAAATTTGATTTTGTTCTCGTGAAAAGAAGATCAAAATGTTTCTTTTACTTATTTTATTCCTTTTTGGGTTCTTCTTTTATTTCTGGATATTCTAATTTAACACCAGGTTCACACTTGAAAGTCGGACAACAGTATGGGAATGGGGCCGTTTTGTTGGTTTTTTCCGTGTCCAATTTGCATTTGTCATTAGCCAATGGAAGTGGACCACAATCTTCCACTAATTCCAACAATCTAAAAGAAATCAAAAATAATAAGTTAACCTTTGAAAAAAAAAATATTAAAAAAATCATACTTTGCTGGGTTTGATTCATCGAGAACACATGTTGAACGGCCACAGAATGGTGTTAGATCCCATGTTTTTCCAGGTTCAACTGTTGCGCAGCGAGTTGAGGCGAAACACATTCCCGGAAAGTCTTAAATAAAAATTAAAATAGTTAAAAAAATTTTAAAATCACCAACAAATATTTCTTTAATAAAATCCTAAATTTAATGGAATTACAAAAAACAAGTTTGATCTACATAAAAATCTTCCTTGAAAGGGTATTACATCAGTCTATTGATTCATGTATATTACGTAGCTGTATTTATGTAACTATTCTAAATACATTCTTAAGACTTAACTACATGACCTACTCTTTGGCTTAAGTACAAAAGTGAGAAATACACACATACTACCACGACACATAGTTGCAGAAAAGAGATCGAAAATTGAGGCTGTGGTGGTATTCAAACAAACACATATAAAAAATATCTTGTCAATTAAAAGGTTAAGCGATTTCCTCTCATTGTATCTGATGAGAGGAAACTTAAGCGAACAAACCTTTTAGTTAGAGTAGTGATTTCATTAAGCTATTTGTTTGAATTGTAGTAGTGTTCCACTTTTGCACAAAAATAAAAGTTTAAAGTTTTCTAACTTTTACTTTTGTAAAATTTTAAATATAAGATAACATTGAGCAGTATGTTGGAAAAAGACAAAAGATTTTCTTCACTTTTGTACAAAACTGCATTGAATGTAGTTTAACCTATGCGGTAAATAAATAATTTTTCATCTAATCTATTTAGATCTGTACAAAAGTCGGTTTTTATGGTTCGTTCGGCAAAAAATGGATTTATCCATCGAAAAATAAGAAGCCTGTTTGTTATGTTGTGAATTTGTACGAATTCGTAACAATTTATTTAATTATGCCCATCGCTACATTCTGCCCTTATGTCCACTTACGCTTTACACACAAATGCGGCCAATTTGCGTGTATTTAGTGGGTACACATTATTGAATCTGCGTGACAGTTTTGGTCACAATCGATAATGTGTACACTTGCATGATGGCATGACACGCACGTAGGACTGCTCACAATTTTTTTTGATATTGCTTGTCAGGCAGCGTTTTTGAGCGATGATGTGTAAGCAAATCGAACAACATTCAACAAGGATTTTTGTTGGTTGGTATGCAAATCATTCATTGAACAGCATTCAACAAGTATTTTTGTTGTTAGTTGGTTCATTTTTGAAACTTTGTCAGTATGGAATAAGAAACATAATATTTTTATGTGTTTATTGAGCTAGATCTTGAATTGAGCATGAAAATTTTGTTTGGCGGACGGATAACAAAACTGATAAATGTGTACCCGAAACTTTTCACGCATGTTCGATATCCTACAATAATGTAACGCATGTTCGATAATGTGTACCCTACTTTTTATTTAGGTATAATTAGCAGCCATGAATGAGAGAATACAAGATTAAAACACTTCTATTTTATCTCTTTTTTGTTGTAATTTATACAATTCATGTGACGTCATCTGCGAATACTATTATTAGAACAAACCAAGATGAAAAGCAAAAAAAAGGTGTAAAATTGGTGTTGAGGAACGCAACTAATATAAATAGTTTTATGTTTTAAATTACTTTGTGCATTAATTTAAATAATGCTTAAAACTTACGTGTTTAAATTTCCTTTGTTAATTAATTTTGTTTCATAACTTGAATTTCAATATTAGCCAAATATTTTTGAATTACTCTTTAATGGGTTTATTATCTATTCTCATCTAATGTATGTAAATGAGTAAATTATTTGTTTTTGTTCATCGTTATCATGATCTGCATTGGCATTTGTAATTGATAATAGCGGGTTTTCCAATAAGAGGTGTTATTTTGAATAGCCAGCTATTTCGGTAGCTGTCACTTTTGAAGCTGTCATTTTTTGACATTTGACAAGTAGAAACTACGCTATTGATAAAAATGGAACGATACACGCTTCAACAACGCATTGAAATTATTAAAATTCACTATAAAAATGGTGAAAATTTGGCAGATACGGTTAGTAAAACTAAAACATTTTTGGGTCGTCGTGAAGCACCTTGTCGGACCGCAATACAGAAATTGGTGGACAAATTCGAGCTGTTGGGACAAGTTAGTAATGTGAAGAATAAAACCCGTGCACGTCGCTCAAGAACAACTGAGAATATTGCTGTTGTAGCCCAGAGTGTTGAAGAAAACCCAGGTTTGTCCATTCCTCGTCGTTCTTTGGAATTAGGCATTCCACAAACGTCATTACACCGTATTTTGCATAAAGACTTGGGTCTTAAGGCTTATAAAGTTCAGTTAACACAAGAACTCAAGCCGGCTGATCATCAACAACGTCGTGTCTTTGCTGATTGGGTCCTTGAAATGCATGAAAATGAACCGGAATTTCATCGAAAAATCATCTTGACTGATGAGGACCATTTCCACCTCGGAGGCTACGTCAACAAGCAAAACTGTCGCATCTGGGGCTCGGAAAACCCTAGAGTTATTGTTGAAAAGCCTCTCCATCCTCAACGCGTGACTTTTTGGTGCGGTTTATGGTCCCGCGGGGTCATTGGACCTTACTTTATCGAAAATGAGGCTGGAGCAACAGTTACGGTCAATGGATTGCGCTATCGAGAGATGATTAATGATTTTTTATGGCCTGAATTGGATGGTATTGATCCGGACAACGTTTACTTTCAACAAGACGGCGCTACGTGGCACACAAGCAATGAAACCATCGATCTTTTACGGGAAAAGTTTCCGGACCGTGTTATCTATCGAAGAGGTGATCACAATTGGCCACCGAGATCTTGTGATTTAACACCTTCCGACTTCTTCCTTTGGGGCCACGTGAAAGATAAGGTCTACGCCAACAGCCCAGCGTCGATTCAAGACCTCAAAGGTGAAATTCGTGAGGCTATCGAGGACATAGGGCAGCCACTTTGCGATTTGGTTATGGAAAATTTCATGAAAAGGATATGGTCCTGTAGGCGTGGTCTTGGCGGCCATTTGGCTGATGTTGTGTTCCATTATTAACGGCATACCTTCCTCTTTATAATGAAATAAACATCCGATCATTTGTCTCCAAAAATGCCATTTTTCTTTGAATATCAAAATACCACCTCTTATTGGAAAACCCATATAATATAAGAGTCGTTGCAAGAGATAACCGCAATGTTCAATGCAGATGATTGGTAACGTGTGCAAAATTGTGGCTTAGCTTAGTGAATATTTTTTGTAAGCTTTTTTTTGTAGCAACCTCCAAACCAGACGGTCGAGTAAAGTAATTAAAATAAATTGAATTAAAAAATAATTATAACGTTGTGGAAAGTTTATTGTTTTTTCCTTTGTTGAATTGTTTGGAATCGGCTTTACGTTTCTTGGGTGGTGGGTTGTTAGGCATTGTATTCCAACCCAGATAAGTATTAAGCAGAAATCTGAAGCTTGACTGGTGCTTGCTCCTCTGTATTGTATACGGATGCTTTTTTTGTGGGGCTCTCGATTTGTAGCTGCTGGTGTTAATCTGTAGGTTGAGTTTTTGGTAGAATCCTTTGGCAGAAAGTAAAAACTTTGAAATCTTGTGAATTGTGCGAATTGTTAGACTGTTGAAAACGCGTTATTGTTAACCGAACTGCAAATAATTAATAATGGAAACGGTAAAGCCAGCTCGTGGACATTATAAAGATTCAATTAGAAGGGTTTTTACATACGCGCAGAATATTCCCGAAAATACTAATGGCTTAGAATTAAGTGTGCGGTTAGATCGGTTGGAAAAGGCATTGAAAGACATATGCGATTCTCAGTCGAGTTTGAAATCCTAGAATCGAAATATATAACGGCAAAATGCGCTCTTTTAAAACGAATTAATGATATTACTCCAGTTGACAATGAACGTAAGTATATTTTGCCAAGGGAATTAGTTGCTTCTGCGGGGGAATTATTAGCTAGGTTAGGGCAGGCAGCTCCTTCTACCGATAAAGAGTCACCGAATATAAAACTTCAACATATGCACATTCCACTATTTTCCGCTGACTACCGTGAATGGCCAGGTTTTCGTGATGTATTTTTGTAAACGGTGGACTGCAATCCTAAACTTTCCGGTGCTCAAAAGTTTCTTGAAATCGGTCTTACGCGATGACGCCTCTAATCTGTTAAACGGTATAAGCGTTTCGGATTCTAATTATCAGCTCGCTTGGGAGAAGTTAGAACGCCGATATGATAAGCTCCTTTACATTATTAATGCGCTTATTGAACAATAATTGCTAAGTGTCGGTTCGGCAGATGGGGCTCACTTAAGCTGGTAGATAAAGCTAATGAGTTCGTCCGAGGTCTAGAAGCTATTAAGTCTGTCGGTACGGATCCGTGGCTTGTGTACCTGCTGATAAGTAAAACAGACTTGAAAACTCGTAAAGCTATACACGAACTTTTTGTTTTAAATTTAACTATATGCCTGTAAGTTCTAAGGTCTTTTAAATGCAATCTGAATTGCACGGCACTAGTTTGGCACAGTGGATTTGAGAACCAGGTATTGACTGTCTCATTTTAACCCATGTGCGGCATTCAATTAAAACTGGAGGTATGGAAACGAATGTGCCTAGCGTGGGGATCGAACCCAAACGTCCTAGTTAGCAATCAATCACTTTATCCACTGTGCCATTGCCACTCACTTTTAGAATTTTTAGATGAACGTTCATGTGCTTTAGAAGCTAGTGACCAAAAGATAACTCGATTTAAGAACATTCGTCCGTGTAACTCTACGAACATTAAAAGTCTAACCGTGGTAAATTCTTCATATCCCAAAGGGAAAGGTGTACATTATTTCCGCAGTGGCCAGAATTCCTTTCCATGTCGGTTACTTTGCGTCGCAATATCAATAGAGATCAGCGATTATGCTATAATTGTATCTGTACTAAGCATTCTTCGATGCGATGTCGAGTTAAAGCACGTTGTATGTTTTGCAAATTTCGTCATCGTAGCTTAGTACATTCAGATTACGTTGATTCCTCTTCAAGTCCGCCAATTATCGCTAATGCTTGCCCGAGCTCATCATCGGTTGTGAGTAACCATATGAAAAATGATTCTCGTTTCTCGGTAATCTACAGCTGTTGTCAAGGTATTTAATTCTGTTGGAAAGACTCATCTCGTGCGCGTTTTACTGTATAGCGGTTCACAGGCTTCGTTCGGTCCAATTGCTAACCTGTTCGGAGCTGATCAGGCTTCGGGTTTACTGCTTAGTGGTCATCTTTCAGATCCAGAAGGAAAGGTTGTTGCACACGAGACCCTGTTTGGATGGGTTGTAACGGGTAGTTTGGCAGGAGATTCTGTATTTTCGTTGCACGCAGGTGTTGACCTTGATGTAATCTGTAAGTTTTTTTGGGAAATTGAGGAAGTTCCGCATAGTTCCTCGTTGGCAGCAGGTGATAATGATGTAGTAGACCAAATGTTTTTGAAAACTCTTACTCGTACCTTGGATAACAAGTACATGGTTGAACTTCCGTTTCGACAAGAAAATGTCAAGTTTGCTAATACCATCTCTGATAAAGACCTCCAAACATTTTCACACTATTGGGTGGACCGATTAAAATTATTTTTTTATGCAAATACTCCATAGAGGTGTTATATTTATTTGTTGTATATATTTTAATATATTTAACTGCATTATTAGATTTTTATGAGTTACAGTGTTCGAAAATAAGAAACTCTTTGTTCAATTAAAATATTTTTTACAACATTTCCTTACTTTAAAGTCCAAAAACTGTTCGGAAAATGGTACCACGAGCACGAGCCTATAGAAATGTATGTACAATGCAGCACTGCATTTTTTCTCTTCGCTCAACTATTGTCGTGAAATGAAAGTAGAACAAAAACTGCATTGCAATTCCGCAGCGAATTCAGTTATGCGAATTCCATATTCGGCCTGAATATATGTACATTGGCCGCTCGTTAAATTGAACACGTACGAAACCAGGAGTGTTCAAGCTATAGGGTTGTGCAAGTCACTGGATCAAGATACAAAATAGTGGTTTTTTCTTAACAATTATTTTTAATAATCTTAAAGTATAAATAATGATATAATGCGAAATAGCTCGAAATGAGACGTTTTTAAGACAACTTAAAAAAATCGTATTTTAAAAGATTTTGAAAAGCAGATTCTCGAAGATTCTGGAGAATTGTGAGTTCTTAAGAAGTTTTTTTTGTTTATTTTGAGTATCCCAATCGATGGCTTTATAGAAGATTTTAATTGCATCCTTGATAGTAATTTGTACATCACCTGAATCCGATTCACTTTGAGCTTCAATGTCTTCTACGAAATCCGGAACATTTTCATCAAGTAACAACACATTGATATTATCTTCTATGTACTCCTGTGAGAATTGGAACAAAGTGAATGTTACCAATTGTTGTACAAAGACAAGTGTTAGGCAAAGTTAACTCTTACTTTTTTCAGCAAATATTGTATGGATTCACTTTGGTCACTTTCATAATTATTTCTCAGGAGAGAATGTACAACGGCACATCGTCTTTTTCATTTAAGATTTCATCACAGTCATCATTTAAAATTTGGTTTCAACACTTATCAAGAATCTGAGAGGACACCTTACCATTTTCCATGACTATTATTTGCGAGAGCAAGGTTGATTTATAATGTAGCATTGTTATTCTTATTCAATTTTGATCCACCCGTTGTATCAAGGCCTTAATGTTTGGTAGTAAGAACATTTGTATATGTTTCCATTTTATATAATATTCTTCTGTTGGATGAGAAAAAGAATCGATATTCAACAGTGGAAGGTTTTCCAAAAAAGCCTAAGCAAAAATATTTTTTTTTAACTTTTGGGGGTGGCCGTGGCGCGATAGTTGTGTGCTCGCCTGTCAACCTCGTAGTTGCAGGTTCGATTCCTGCCGTTGTCTATGTCTTCTTATATTCCATTAAGAAACCAATTCTAAAAAAAAAATTGTCATAAAATAAGTTGCTTTGCTCATTACATGCTGTTTAGGCATAACACTAACAACATGTGATTGAGTAAACTAGCATACCTATAAAATATGACAACGAAAGAAATAAAAATAATGCGAATTATAAGGGACATAAATAAATAAGCCACGGTAATTCTCTCTGCATTAGTTCAGCCGCCATCCCTGGATATAAATCTGAGACATCAACCAGCACTTGTCTCAGAACATCGCGCCACACATCTTTCCTATCCTTCTTTCTCTTCTTCCACCGGATGCCGCGCTGTGTTAAGAAAAAACATATAAAGGGTATTCATAATCCCTTGAGCGCGTGCAAAGTTATAAAAAAAAAAAAAAAAAAAAGGTTTTGTTCTTTGCAATTTTTCCAAACTTGAGGAACAGAACTGTTAAAGACCACTCTTTGAAAATATTTTTTGTAATGCTCGCATTCGCAGAACTTTTGTACTCTACTGGCATTTCAAACATTTTGAGACGACATGGATGGTTTGAATTTCCAATGATTAACTTAACGATTTTACGTGAACATAACATATGTGGCTTTCCCAACAGTAATGTTACAATTTGCTTTGGAATTTTCCCCACTAGGAGCATTGTTTTCACCAAAAGAAACGTAAGTTTATTTTTGGTAAAATCTTCCAAAATAATGCGGCTTCATCTACGTTATGAATCTGCTGGTTAGTTAGTTGAAGCAATGCAATTTTAGCTTGTTATCTGTTCTTAAATTGCCCGGCTAGTCCCGGTTCCGCTGCTAGTTTTTCCGATGTATGAGCAGCAAATATTCTCTTCTATTTTTGGAACCACCCACAACTAGCATTAAAGGAACCTCCTTGTATGCCCTCAAATCGTTTGTACAGTCGCTTAGCTTTTTCTCTTAAAAGGTTTCTGATAATTGGAACATTTTTTTATATTGGTGAAGAAGCCACTTGTTTTTTGGCTTTCTCAGTTTTTAGATTTTGAACTTTTACACATTTTAAATGGGTCAGAAAAAATAGTTTTTGCAATCCTTTCAGTTAAAGTTTTGGAATTGTGCTTAATATTGCGTATTGTCCTTTTGACACACCAACTCCCTTTGTACAAGACCTTACGCTGAATCAATTTTTGTTTTAGTGTTAACATTCTCTTCTTCTCTTCTTCTTTATCTTCTTTTTCTTCTTTTTTAATTTCATTTTTCACTTTTCAAAATGTCGATTCCTAAATTCGCACTTGTTCTAATGAAATTTACTTCAATTATGAAGAATAAAACTTTATAAGGAAATACTAAATAAATTTCCTGGGATCAGTGGCGTAACTATACCATCTGAGACCGTGGCAAATTTTTTGGATGTGGCCCTCCGGCGTACCAGTTAAGATAGTCATCTTAGAATTTAATTTTACTAAACCACTGATGTAAGTAGTTGCTCAAAACTATTAATAATATTATGTGCATTTTAGTTAAATATCTAATAAGTTTTATTTTCAGGAGTATATGCTTATACAAATATTTATAATGAAATAACAATTTACTTTCAATAAGATTTTCTTATTAATAAAATTCTTTTGTCAAAGCTTTCTGTTCCGCAAAAGTATCTATATCATCATCAAAGTTAAAAGATCGGACCATAGAATTTTCAATAGACAGAATAGCCAAGTTACGTAGCCTGTCTTGAGTCATAGAGTTTCTATGTTCTAGGTTTTTATTCAGTTTAGTTTCGAAAGTGATCTTTGTTGCGGGTTTCTTTGCTGCCGTCGGGGTCTATGCTGGCATGCTTGACCGGCCTCACGCTCGTCGGAGGGTGTGTGTTCTTGACCCCTATCAGAACCGCGCATACAAAAAGTGCTAAACTAATAAGTGCATGCAAGTAGCTTTGCAGACAAATGTATAAATATACATATGTATATAGAGCACCACAAGTTCGAAAATTGTTATTTAGTTACGGTGTCCAAAAAAATAAATCAAATAAATAAATCAAAATCTTTCTAAAATACTGTTTTTAAACAATCATTCTTTCAACATACAACCATTCAATTAACCCTCACAAAAAGTGTTCGAAAAAAATTCAAAAGCTTTAACTATCAAAAAAAAAAAAAAATAATAACAAAAACAAGAATTATTATTATTGATATTGACTTGAATAAAGCATACAGAAAAATAAAACAATAAGTAGTAAAATTATCAACAACAAAAATTGTGTGAACTAGAAGGAAGACCGATTATAAAACCGAATTATAAGAAGAACAACCAAGTGAGTACCTATAAACATTCGAGATGGACGGCATTGATGTTGCAAAAAGATTTAAGTTAGTTTTAGATTTAATAAACAAAATTCCTGAATTTAATGGAAATACAAACTGTTTAGTTGAATTTTTAAACAGGGTTGATTCAATAGCAACCATTCTAACGACTTTTGATGCAATGACTGTAAGCATGCTGTCCGGGTATATTAGGGATAAAATTGTAGGGATAGCTAGGGTCAAACATGGTAGAATAGATGATTGGGCACAGTTAAAAGAAATTCTAAAAATTAGTTTTAGTAAAAGACTTTCTGCTCATAAGTTGTTGGATAAAATTAGAACGACAAGAGTAAAAACAAATATAGGAGATTATTATAACAATCTCAGTTTTTTATTAGGTAGAATAAATAACTTGTATTTAATTAATAATAACCAAAATGACCAATCAGTTATTTCACCAAATAATAGAATTGCTCTTGAGGCATTTAAAAATATCCTTCCTGAGCCTACAAAATCTATTATATTAACTAGAAATCCAAATTCACTAATTGCAGCATACAAAATAATTCTTGAAATTAATCACCATTCTATTGGACCAAATGGTCCTTCCGAATATTTTAGACCTGTTAACCGTTCCTCTAATTTCAGAGCTAGACAAGAAAATAATAATTTACAATCTGATAATTCCAATTCCAAAAATTTTAATAATTCAAACAATTCTTAATCTAACTATAAATAAATATAATAATTCTAATCCTAGAAACTATATCAACTCAAACAATTCTTATTCTCGTAACAATAATAATTATAATTTTAGAAAAATCAACAATTCAAACAATAATTCGAATTCTAACCAAACTAGACAAAATCAGTACAGTAGCCAAACACGTAACACGACTCAAAATCAAAACACAAATAACAATCAATCTGTGAATAATAATAACCACTATGCGTGGCCAATCGAGAAGGTCAAATTTCGCGAAACTACAATAACGAATCAATGGATATTTTTCTTAATAAACAAAATAGCGAAAACCCAAACCAAGATCATCAAATTTTTCAGTCAAGTCGTCAAAACAAGTACCCTATATAGTTGTTCAAAACCCTATAAAAACCCTTAGATTTATAATTGACTGCGGTGCAGAATTTAGCATAATAAATGAAAATTTATGAACCCAAAGTGGAAAGTTGCACCCAAAAAATATATTTTAAAAGTTCTAGGTCGTAATATTAATACAGGTGTAGAATTTAAAATACCTCTTTTTAAAGAATTTAACGAAAATGATGATTATTATGTAAATTTTTTGGAATACCAATTTCACGATCACTTTGATGGTTTAATTGAGAACAATATTCTTCTTGGTCTCAATCCCATAATTAACTAAAAAACTAGATCATTAACTACAGAAAACGCTTCGATTCAATTATATTTCAACGATGAAGAAGAAATGTATGCGAATCAGGTACACCAAAACAAAGAAGGTTTGAGTGTATTTTGCAGTGAAACTGTAATTTCTGAAATTCCGAAAGATCTATTTGCAAATCATCCAAGTCATGTCGATATTACGAAATAAAAATCTTTGCTTAATTCATTTAAATCTATTATTTACAAAGAAGGTGATCCTTTATCGTTTACGAACCAAATTAAACATCAAATACCTATCTATAGTAAGCTTTATCGGTATCCTGAAATTCATTCAGACGAGGTAGACAAGCAAATATCCGAAATGTTAGAGCAAATAATTATAATTCCCAGTAGTAGGTAGTCCTTACAATTAACCCAGCTGGGTAGTTCCTAAAAAGAACGATAAAAGCGTTCAAAAAATTGGCAAATTGTAATAGACTACAGGAAACTCAACGCCGAAACTGTTGAAGATAGATTTCCAATGCCTAACATTGATGATTTGTTTGATAAGCTCGGAAAATGTAATTATTTTTCAACCATTTATCTGGTGAAAGGTTTTCACCAGATTGAACTCGATCCCCGCGATACAGCAAAAACTGCTTTCTCAACGAAAACTGGTCATTATGAGTTTCTGCGATTGCCATTCGGGCTAAAAAATGTCCCGGCGACGTTCCAGAGACTCATGAATTACGTTCTAAGAGACTACATCAACAAGATTTCCGTAGTCTACTTCGATGATATTCTCGTGTATTCCACCAGCTTTGAGGAATATTTACAATCATTGAAACAAATTTTTCAAAAATTAAAAGAAAGCAACCTAAAAATCCAAATAAACAAATGCCTTTTTGCTGATTTATCCACAAACTATTTAGGCCATATAATCGTTAATGGCATAAAACCAGACGAAAAAAAAACGATAACAGAAATGAAACTGTCAACTACACAAACGGAAATTAAACAATTTTTTGGTATTACTGGATATTACCGCAAATTTATTAAGGATTATGCCAAAGTGGCATAGAGAAGGAACTCCTTGCTATAGTCTGGGCTGTGAAATATTTTAGAACTTATGTTTACGGCATAAAATTTGTTGTCCGCACAGATCATAAGTCCCTCGTTTGGCTAAATAGCATTAAAGAACCAAATATGAAACTGCAACGTTGAAAAATCATACTTAACGAGTATGATTTTGATGTCGAGTACCTAAAGGGAAAGAAAACAGCGTAGTTATATTGATAAAAACGAGCCCAAAGCTTTGTCGGAAGCTAACGATAACGATGACTTAAGTCTAGTAGATATTTTCAATAATGAATCCCGTGAGATTCAACACGATGACGATGAAGGGGGAGAGTACGATAACTTTGGCGCCAAGATATAATAACGGTTTTTGGTAGAGGGGCTTAATACAAGCATTTTTTACTATGGGAGGGGGGGTGTATCTCCCCTCGTTTAGGTGGGAGGAGCAATTTTATAAAAATTTACTTAAAATTTTTAAAAAATATTAAAAAAGAACGGCAACACTTACCATTATAAATTACACCTTTTTCAAAAGTCAGAACTCTACAATTTATAATAAATTTTAAGTAAAGTTGTTTCAGTCAATAGTTTTTGAAATAATTGACTTCAAAGTCAAAATTTATGAAAAAAAAGTTACAAAAATCAATTTGAATATTATTTTTCTCATGATTATGGATATCGATAAAAAAAAAATTGATGTAGTTAACTGCTCTAATTATTTTTTTATTAAACACAGAAAACTACTTCTTTTTATGTCTTCTAGTTTTTAAGATATGTAATTGAAAAATAGTAAAACTATACTTGTTCTTTAAACCCAAAAGATTCTTTAATTTTAAAGAAACTTTGCATATAATACAATTTTCACCCTCCCCAAAGCCTATAGTGAGCCCAAGCAGGGGGGTTGCAGGGGGGCAGCATGCCCCCCCTTAGGCATCTCACTGTTTGCATCGTAAATTTCATATATACCTTTGTGATTTTATTACAGTTAATGCGGTTATTTACCAACCGAACTTTGCACTTTTTGAATTTTCCACGGTCATTAAAATATCACAACACAGAGGTGGAGTAGACGTTTTGGAGGGAATTAACCCGATTTCTTCTAAAAACGGGATACTTTTTTCGTTTGTTGACACCAAATCCCCAAACGAACAAAAAATCGAAAAATTATTTAATTTTGGGTGAAGAAGTGGATGCTTAGCCGCCATTCTTAAAAAGGAAACACTACTCTTTCAAACGTTCAATGAAGAATGGCTTTGGTAAACAATAACCTGCACCAAACCTGTATAAAAAAAACGGTACAAGCATCGAATGCTTGCTCTTGTTTTTTATGATCTAACTATATACATACTTTTTACTGTGGCTGCATTATATGTGTGTACATAGTTATATGCATATCTATGTATGACACAAACATATGTGCATATTAAGAAACTATGAGAATTTGCTGCCGTTGTGTTGTCGTAAAGGTAATGCAAATTTTTTTATAATGCAATAAATTTTCATGCTCAAATATATTAAATGTTTAAGTTTTGGCCAAGTACCTAACCGGATATTTAGAAAAAAGAGATTGAAATGGACATGACATATGTACATACGTTTATGTATATAATATCAATTATTTTTTTTTATCCAGATTCTTAACATGCAAAAGAAACTTTACATGCACCCATCTGATACAAAATTATTTTTTTTTTTGTTTTTCAATTTTCTCAAAAACTAGAAAACATAGAAACGAATAGTTTTCAGTGTTTGATTAAAAACTAATTGGAACAGTTAACTACATCAATTACTTCTTTATTGGTATTTATAATCATGAGAAAAATAATACTCAGTGATTTTTAAAAAAAAATTTTTTTCATAAATTTTGAGTTTGAAGTCAATTATTTCAAAAACTATTGACTGAAACAACTTTACTTAAAATTTATTATAAATTGTAGAGTTCTGACTTTTGAAAAAGGTATAATTTATAACTTAAAGATTTTAAGTAAATTTTTATAAAATTGCCCCTCCCGCCTAAACGAGGGGAGATAGACCCCCCCTCATGTAGTAAAAAATGCTTGTATTAAGCCTCTCTACCAAAAACCGTTATTATATATATTGGCGCCAAAGTTATCGTACTCGTGCCCGATGAAGTCTTACGCTAATGAGTCATGGTTTTAACACAGAATGGTTACTATTGAAAATACTATTGATAGTGAAAACTATTGTTTATTAAAGATTATGATAGAATAAAAAAAATATAAGAGGTATTAAAATGTAAAATTTTGAATAAAACAAAAATTATAAAATTGTTTTAATTTTAATGGTTTAAATAATAAAAAGAGAAATAAAAACAGTCTATTGACAAAAATTGTTAGAAAATTAAAACTAAAAAATTGATAAAACGTATTTAAAAATGAAAAAAAAAAATACAAAATAAAATTTGAAAAAAAACTTAGTTTTAATAAAATTTAAAAATTAAACTACACTAAATATCGTATTGAAATAAAAATCTGTTATTACTGTTATAAATTGTTATAAAATTAAATAATTTAGTATTGAAAAATTCTATTTTCCTCTTTACCCTTGTTAAATATTTGTACTTGAAATAAAAACCGTTAATATTAGTTATAGCATTGTTTTTGGGGACCAAAAATACTTAGTGGGAGAGGTGTCATATAATCAAATGTGCTCCATGTTTACACTCCAGACCCATACTCCACCCATTAAGTAGGAGGTTTCCTATTCACCACACTTTATCGTTTGTAAATCAAACATTAAGTGTGTATACTAATTTTCTTTTATTCTAGTTACTCTTTTCAACATTATCTCTTTTAAAAGATAATGCTAGAGAGGTAAAACTTTATCGTAAGTCCAGTTTGTAAGCAAGTTTGTACGTATATCTATGCTGTCGGCTTTTAATGTTCTTAATGTAAAGTTGTTAAACGTTGTTATTAAATAATAAAGTAAAAATTATATCTAATAAAAGAAATATAAATGTGGTTTAATTTATAAAACGTTGAAGTTAATAAGATAATAGATTGACAACATAATTAGATATAATCCACCGTCATGTCGGGAAAAAATCAATAGCCGAATTGGAACAGTAACAAGTTTCCGGACTGAAACTGCAAGGAACTCCTACAACCCCTTCAAGTTCACCCTTACCTAGGCTTCGTACACAAAATACAAATCCGTATAATGTAACTCCGTTAAAGGAAATGCAACTACAGTTACAAAGACTTAATGAGAATCTCACAAGCATGGCAACAAAAATTTCTAATATATGTAGATTCAACAATATCCAAAATCGATCAACAAATTGATGTGATCCAAGCTGATGTAAAAACTTTCAGCTCTAGGCTAAAAAAAATTGAACACGAACACACAATATTAATGCAACAAAACAACAAAGTGCAAAATGAAATCGAAACTATTAACCATAACAGTGTCATCTCTGATGTTGATATTATAAAATCCAAAACACATACATCCGACATCACAACTTCCAAGAATGATCTTATGAGTGAGGTGGCACTTTTAAGGGAAGCACAAGAAAATAGCGATACCTCAACCGATGCTGTTTTATATAATATACCCGACGACAAGCCAAATCTTGTCAGTACTTTCAACCACTTGTGCCTTTCACTTGACATCAAGCTACCAACACTAAGGATCATATTTCGCACTGGATGTCGACACAATGAAAGGACTAAAACTTCCCCTATAATTATTAAATTCTTTTCATCGTATGAAAGAAACCACTTACTCGTTAAAATTGCCGAATACCGAAGAACACATAAAAGACAACTAATACTTCGCGACGTGGGAATTGATTCCGAAAATCCCATTTATATCCGTGAATGTTTGACGAAGAAAAATCAACAAATTCTTCATGCTGCACTGAATCTAAAAAAAACAAAAGCTTATTATAACAGTCTTCACATCTCGTGGTATTGTGTACATAAAACATCAAGCGTATGGAGATGCTGTTATAATAAACAACATTGAGAGCTTCACACATAAACTAATAACATAGGGACCCGAAACCTCTGTTTTCATTTGACATTTACCTACAAGCTGAAACACGCACACAACTAACTTTTCTGTTTCTCTTCCAATAGACACATTGATAAAAACACACACAAGAATCTTTTCTGTTCCTCTTCCTATAGACACATAGACAGCGCAGCCCTAGTCATTTGTTTTTGTTTTGTTTTTCGATTTCCCTCATGGATAGAGTTTCAAAGCTACAAATGCAACTATGCAAACTAATGGGTTTTGGGGGGTGAAACGTATGAAGGTTTCTAATCTTATGTCGATTTCGTTTCAACAAAAACATCGACTTGCCGTCGATCCGCCGTCAATTTTTTTCTGAAAATCAAATTCGTTTCAAATTAAAACCAATATTTTTCTGGAAAAACAGATCCGTATTGAATATCTTTTTGGAGACGGATTCAAAACGGATTTGTGCACAGATTCTTACACACACTACAATATTTGTTTTGAAGTTTCTCAATTGTTGTGTTGTGAATTAATTTTTATTTTGTGGCAGTGTACAGAAAAAATAAATTAATGCATTAAAAATAAAAAAAATTGTTAAAAACTTCTTGGAAACAAATATTAAAAAAGTGCAAGTGGGTTTAGGAACTCCCGCGCGTCGGAATCAGGAAATTAAAACGAAATAATGATGTTTTAACGAATTGAAGATTTGTTTTTTTTTTTAGAGCTGCCAAGCAACACACACAGTCCCAAAAAGAGATTCGGTCCGTAATCGTTCGTTTCAAAGCCAAAAAGTATTGGTTTTAGTAGCGAATCCTAATTATTGAAACGAAATCGACATTATTGTGGCTTATTTATGGCTTGACAGCGAAATTGTAAGATGTCATCGAGGAATCAGCAGTGCTGCCAGTCGCCGAAGATAATGCCGATAATGCAGTGTTACATATTATGTAAATAATGCCGATATTGCAGAATTACCCATAAAGTAGGAAAACTTATTTATGAACATGTAAGAGCTTTTAACGAATGCCTTGTTTTATTTATTCAAATTTCAATTTTTCTCTGTTATTTCGTTCACTTAAAATAATTATTATTATTACATTTTTTCATTTTTTTCTAATTTATTGTTCAATTACTCAATTATTATTTTATGTATTAATTTTTTTTTGGTTTTATATAATTTAATATTTAATGTTTCTAAGTATTTTAATTTTTTTAGTAGCACAGCAATACACCCAAAGTTCTTTTCCTGCGATGGCATGTTGTACCAATTCTCTCATTCCTTTAGTTTCTCTATTCTTCTTGTTTTACGTTTTATCAAATATGATGATGGCGGTTGAACGTAATTCAGCGATTTCCGATTATGGGGGCGCTAACGGAACTAAAGTCATGGTAAAGGTTTTGACCGCACAAAATCAGGGTTTTAAAGTTTGCTATTTGAACGCGCAAAGTCTGTGTGGTAAAATCGACGAATTTAAAGATTTGTTTCAAGGTTCCGAAGTTGATGCCATGCTGTTTCAGAAACATGGTTCAGAAACGATGTTAACGATATGTTTTATTACATGGCGGGTTATAAATTGCATAGAGTGTATAGATTCGAACGTATAGGTAGTGGTGTAGCACTGTATGTCAAGGAGACGCTGAAAACCAAAGTAAAATTAACAACTCCACCCAATTGTTCCTTTCAATGTCTTTTTATTGAAATTACGAGTCACAATGACAAACTTCTATTTGGGATAATTTATAGACCCTATTTGAATATTGATATATCCCTTATTTACTCCTATTTAGAAGAAAATTGTATATATATTATTTCCAAACATTGTGATCTGTGGTGATTTCAATTGCAATATTATTGTAGACAATAGGTTGACCGACAGAATGAAAACATTACACATTCGTCCTGTTAACGTTAACAATCCAACCCACTTCACGCAAATTTCAAGCTCTCTACTCGATGTTTTCTTTGTCGCTGACATTCATAAAGTAGTTATACGACCAATTACCACCACCAGCTTTCTAACGTCATGACCTAATACACCTGTCTTTTGACTTTTCTCCGACTAGAATAACAATTACGAGTATCGAGATTTTAAGAACCTTAATGTTGTATCCTTTGAGTCTGACATCAGATCAGTAAATTGACAGGATGAGTACTACATGAGCAAGTTCAATTTATCCAAGACAATGTTAATAGGTTATTTGATATTCACGTTCCACTGAAAACAAGAACTGTGAAGTATGGTGATAATCCTTGGTTTTCGCTGGAGATACGAAACTGTATAAGGGAAAGAAATCACGTATACACTAAATAGCTGAATAGCTTTAGGATAGCTGAAGATCGCCAACAATACCGGCAACTACGAAACAAATGTACCAGTCTTAGAAATTTAGCGAAAAGTAAATGGTACTCAAATCATTTAAACTTGTCTCAAAATTGGTGCAAGCTTTGGAAGAATATACGTAGACTGGGAATTATGAAACCAAGCCATGAAATTTTGGATGTTGATTGCAATAAATTAAACGATTTTTTTATAACTTCAGCGCCCCAACCTGCCTTTAATAGGCCACTTCATATGCAAGTTGGGGAGTTGTCATCAATGCGCGAAGACGTCTTCGGCTTATCAGGAATTAGCCCGGAAAATGTTGTTGAAAGCTTGATTTCAGTTAAATAAAATGCCATAGGCTTTGATAACGTGCATCCTACCTTCTTTAAAGCGATAATACCCCATATTTTGCCAATTTTCACTACAAGCATCTTTCCCTCACAGTGGAAATTTTCCAAAATAATTCCAATACCTAAAAACAAACAAGAAACAGAGTATCGCCCTATATTAATTTTACCTTTTTTTTCAAAAGTAGTTGAAAAATTAATGCATAAACAGATTGTTCAATATTTTATTACAAAAAGTCTCCTTTCATCAAAACAATATGGATTTCGATCTCAACATAGTAGCACCACTGCACTCCTGGATGTTATTGAGCATATTAGGAGAGCCTTAGACGAAGGCAAGGGCTCATTTTTGGTTCTTCTTGACTACTCTAAGCCTTCGATACAATTGACCACAATATTATGTGCCAAAAACTGCCAACTAACTTTGGATTTTCTACTCGAGCAGGTAACCTCATATTCTCATACCTAACGGGAAGGAGTCAAGCGGTGGTCTCTGGACCGCAAGCTTCAGATTTCATTTGTATATCGCGGGGTGTTCCACAAGAATCCATTTTAGGACCACTTTTATTCTCTTTAGACTTTAGACTTAAGTTATTTTCCAGTAATATACCTAAGTAACATTCCAGTTGAGTATGTTAATGCAGCGAAAAATTTAAGCGTGTACTTCACTCATAATCTAACATGGAACAACCATGTAAATGCTGTAGTAGGAAAAGCGTATGGACCATTGAGAACACTATCTGCTGCAAGGAAGTTCATACCTATCGTAACTAAAAAAATGCTGGTTGAAACACTGGTAGTGTCAATTTTAACGTATGGGTGTGAGATTTTTTGTAGTTTGGATGGTGCGTCCGAGAGAAAATTGAACGTTGTTTTTAACAATGCAGCTCGTTATGGTTTCGGACTTGGAAGGCTTGACCATATCTCGAACTATACGAAAAGTTTGTATAGACTTAGCCCTCCGAATATATTAAAGATTAAAACGCTAACCATGTTTTTTTTAAGATTGTCCTTACTAAGCAACCACAAGAGGTTCATAATCATATAGAGTTTCTATCTTCTGACAGAACCAACCAAATCTCTATTCCATGTTTCACTTGTCAGATTTCTGAGCGAGTTTTTCGTTAGTGCAGCGCGTCTTTGGAATTTGTTGCCACGTCAGCTAAGAAGAGCAGATAACCTGAAGCATTTCCAGAGTTACTTCACCAAATATTTTTCGAATTAATTTATGTTTCAAATCATTAAAATTGAACCAGTTTGTGTTTCAAATCATTTTTTACAATATTTAATTTTGGCTGCAGGTCTGGTGTGGGTGGATTGGGGTCCATTGTTGTGTGTTGTGTAAAAAAAATGTATTAATCTTTTTTAATTTTGTATTTATTTTATAAATTTTTTTTCTTTATACATATATTTATATATTCAATCAAATTTAACCATAATGTACTTCCATCTCAAGGCTTAGTTATCTAAAAGATGTTTATCTTAATATTAAGTTCTTTTTAAACCAATAAATACTAAATACTGAATACTTTGAACAAGCAGGCAATTTTTTGTATAAAATAAAATAAATAAAAAAATCACTATCGTCGCATGGCGTTTTTCTTAATAAAATCTTAGAAGCAAGTAACAGAACATTATATTAAGAAAATATGCTAATATGCACAAAATAATATAATATGTAGATATTTTCCTTTATCTTTTTACTTTTGCACTTCTCAGCAAAATGTTGTACATGAGGTGAGATGGTGAAAAATTAAAGTTTTTTATTCTAAATGTTAATGGTTAATGAAATTAATCATCACCTGGTAAAGTCTATGTAAAATTTATTACAGTTTGAAAATATTTAAATGTGTTTAATTAATTTAACTTTAATCTAAATTTTTTTTTATTTTTGAAGTAAATTACTTTCGTAAGGAAAATTAAATAGATGGCGGCTTTATGAAGATCACGCACTTTAACAAGTAAAATTTATTTTGGAAAAGCTTTTGGTAAATCTCTCATAAATTACCCCTACTCATGGGAAATGTGCCAATTTTCAACGGTGCTGATAGTCAAACTCATACATTTAAAGATTTCCCCTGCTTGAGCGCACTGTAGGAAAATAGTAGCATTACATGTAGGAGTGATGTCAGTTGGGAAATTTGAAAACTTACATTCGTTAAATATATAGGGCTTTGCTTTTTGTATGCATGGACATATGAGCAAAATTGCAAAATGAACCCACAATAACAATTAATATAACTAACCCATTAAACAACCCAACAAAACGTGGGTGCATAACCTACTACAATTAGCCGTGCAAAAATAAAATTTCGCCAACAACCCGCCAGACAAGTTCATATCACTGCCGAATATCATTGGGATGGTATACTCCTATCGTTTTGCCAGCCAAAGTCTGAAGTTCGTATATGCAGTTCACCACCGTACAAAGTACATAAACTTTGGATCAATTTGGAATTTTGACCTTGAGTAAAATTGCTCTGTGCAAAATTCCGATTGAAGATCTCCTGACCTACCCTAAACGAAATTGGCCTTGACATAGTATTGTAAGTAGCCTTCGACCGTTTGTGTGCACTCCGCAAATTTTCAGCCAACTGACGTGCAAGTGCAATTTTTGCTTCGCGTGGCACAACATCCTGTTCAGGATCATGAAGTGCTCTTAAATTTCTGAGAATTTTATACGCAGATCCATGGACAATCATATTTTGACCCAACATTGCAAAATACGGCTGACAACCGAGAGAATCATGTATATCAAACCATAAAGAACAAGCTATGCTTGAAAGGAATGAATACCAATTATCTTGCTCGCCCCTACAAACACCCTCAACTTATTAAAGATACTTCGGTTCACCCTCTCTCATACATTTGCTTGTGGATAATAAAAAGCTGTATATATTTCACCCCATGATTCTGCAAAAACTTTGGAAGCTCAGAAGATACAAATTGATTTCCATTGTCTGAGTGCACAACCGCGGGAGTTCCAAATGCATGAAAGACTTCTGATTCTAGGAATCGAATGATGTTCATCGATGTTGCTTTCGGGAACGCTTTGAGAAAAATATACTTGGAGAAGTGGTCAGTAGCGATGAAAATAAAAGTATTGCCGCGTTTTTTACGTGGATATGGTCCTAACAAATCCTCATACAAACGAAGAGTTCCATTTGGCGCTTTTGTGGTTTTGCGCACCTCGTACTGACTCACGTATGACTTGATCTCTGTGTCCATCCTAGGGATATAATATTTCTCCCTGATTCTAGCATAAATTTTGGAAAAACCGCTATGACAGCTTAACCTGGTGCCGTGGGCCATTTCTATCACTTCGTGAGTGAATGTGCTTGGTATCCACAAAGGCCACAAAGAATCTTCGTTTGCAATTCTTCACTTCTGAATCTAACTCTTTTGTATATATACTTGTCGGATACAACTAGATCCGGAAGTGAAGCCTAATTTTTGATAGTTTCATCTCTTTTAGAACTGTACTCAACAGAGTCGAACTCCGGCAAGTCGATATCTACTTCCTACCCTATCGCTGTGATCGAAATCTCTTCCATATCTCCTCTTGAAAGTGCATCCGGAACAACATTCAATGAACAATTTCGATGCTCGATCTTGAAATGGAAACCTTGAAGCTCCAAACTGCATCTTGCGAGCCGCCCATTCAAATCCTTTAATGACGTAAGCCATTTCAGACTTGAATGGTCAGTAACGACACGCAAAGGCAATCCCTCCGCGTAGGCATGAAACTTTCGAATAGTAAGTACCGCTGCTAAACACTCGGGCTCTGTCACCGTGTAATTTCATCTGCATCCAATTGGAAGATAACACTGGTAGAAGGAATGACCCAGCTTGTCTCAAGTCCAGAAAACCAGCGACGAAGCTGGCGCTCTATTACTATTAGCCCTGCTGTGGCTCCAAATCTGTGCTCTCTTCCAAATGGACTTTATTAACGGCCCTATGAGGAGCTGTTCTCCTAGCTAAGAAAGTTTCGGCCTCTCTAGCATGTTCCGGAGTTGTTCCATACTGGTAACATCCGCCGCCAACAACTCTTCTCCTAACCTATCCTTGACATTGTTTTTGATCATTTGCACTAACTTCGTACAATCAAATGGTTACCTTAAACGTTGGTTTAATGGAATAACCGCTCCATAAAAATCATCAAAAGATTCCTTCAATTCCTGTTTTGGAGTGAGCAGTCGCATGTATATTTCAACATCAGTTTCCCTGTTTCCAAACTCTTTCCTCAAGGCATCCTTAATCTGTTGCAAGCTAGCGTCGGGATTTTTGCGCAAAAAGGACCAGCACCATCTATTAACTTTTCCACTTAGCAACAGATGAAAGTTTGCAGTCACTTTGGCATCGCTTTAGTCTGACCCAGCGTGCAACCAATTAACCTTGAAAAGAAAATCCGAAAGAGTCAGTTCCGTCGTACTTTATGTCCCACTTCTCCAAACTACAAGCTTTCGGTGCTTGTTCAACCCTTGGCGGTCTTGGACCCGCTGAATGCGAACATTTTGCCATGTCCGGATTATGATGTGGAAACATATCAGCTACTTCAATGCCTGCAGCACCCGTAAAAGGATTGCTAGGCCGACCAGAGTCGGAAAAGTGCTGCTGGGAACGGGAAGTACCAATACTTTTCAGCTTTCACATAACTCCCTTCATGAAGTCATCAATTTGTTCGAAAAACGAATCTGGTTCACCACCAGGGACTGGTCGGTTCTGCTGGCCAAAACATCGATAGTCGATGATCTCCCAATCCCAGCTGGGGATCCCGGATTTACCGTGCTGTCATGAACTAATCGATTGTTTTGTCCAATCATATCACTGTCATCCAGTGGCTGTTCTTCCATGCTTCTACCATGGTATTGCCCATCATCCTCATGGCGTGATTGATCATTATCGCCAGGCATCTCGGAAGAAAGCCTAGCCACCAAGCTATACTAGTGATCCAAAATCACTGACCTATGAAACCTTTCAAAATCCTCCACCGGAACTCCATCGCTCAAAATTCTTAAAATTCTACTAGTACTGTGCGTATTATTTGAATTCTGACTCATGCCCACAAAAAGAAAAAAATCCACAGAAGGGATACAAGAGGTACCCTCTACACTAACAATAATTAACTTGCTCTCTGACAATAAGAAAACTTAATAGATGCTAGAAGTCGCAGAAAAAGTCAAATGAAAATCTTATCAGACAAAATAATAATACAAATCCAAACATAAATACGCTCTCTAACCGGAGGGGTATGAGAAATTATAATTATAAATTATAAATTTACTTTCTATTAAGCAATCCAATTTCAATAATCATCAGAAATTAATTTTAAAATAATAACCAACCAAATAACTAAAACTACCTGTACTGTACTGTACTCTATGAGTCAATTTAAATTTAAGCTACATATCTTGAAAAATGCAAGGCAACTTGCAGCAATATACAAACTGTAAGTACGTCAAAAGTATGACAAGTTAACACGTCTTTTTTGTATTGAGCAAATACAAAGGCCTTGAATTACAAAATAAGCTATATTGTGATCTCAAAAATTATTCAAGATTAAAATAAAAAACCAGCGATTAAACTTGACAATATCAAACAAGAATTCCATCAAAGCATTATTAAGATCAACGAAGTGGTGTTGGACCTTTCTCAAAGGGTTCAACAGCTGGAGCTGAATCTGAACAATCTGCTACTGCATCAGGGGTTTCAAAACTCGAACAACGTCTTGAGGACCTAGAGCGGATGGCGAAGATCTGCAAGATCTGGTTACAAATTTGTGCACCTCAGTAGAATACACTCCAATACCAGTTTTGCATAAAATGTTTCGCATAAGATCAAGAAGGGCATCTGATATTAACACAGCCATTATCCTGAAATTTAATTTCGCTGAAGACAAAAATCGCCTACTTGAGTTGATTCACAACCGATTGATTTGTTTACATGATGTTGGATTGCAGTCTGACAGCCGAATTTACTTAAGCGAAAGCCTAACATCATGCACCCATTTAATTCTGCGCAAAGCTCTCCTTCTTAAAAAGGGCAAAAAGCTTTCAAGTGTCTACAATCGTAATGGGAGAGTTTTTGTTCGACGTTTCTCACAGCCTGATGCCGTTGTAGCCGAATAGACGATTCTGATTACCTCAATCGAAAGCTTGGAAAAATTTGCTGATGACATCACTGCGAACGAGGAATCTCATCTTAAGCCTAGTACGCTGCTGATGCGAAACGAAAATTTTCGGTGGTCTCCAATAGGAGAGCGAAATGCTAACGAAAATCACAGCGCAAAAATATTTGCGGAGAGTTGTGGTGTAAGCTGTCAAAAAAAGTTGACAAGTTGTAAAAAAGGAGTTTTGTCACCAAATTACTTTTAGATGGAATTTTTTTGTCACCAAATTACTTTTAGATGTAATTCTTATAAAATAATTCTTTGATATAAAAATGGTTCTAGTTACACAAAGAGGATTTAAAATAAAACTCAGAACCGTTTAAATGATCCAAATTAAGCAATTACTTTTGAATTTATAAACTGGTTTATCTGCCGATTTGATAAAATTTCTATCAATTTTAAGAAAATCAATGAAGTTGGGAGGAACCACTCTAAGATTCGAAAACTGCGTGCTTCATTGGGATGGTGTAAACGGTTCTAATTTATGGTTTCTTACTAATTCCGGATACCATTTTCAAGCCCAAGATTTATTTTAAAAAAAATATATGTAAAGGAAATTTGGTGACAAAAAAAAATACATCTAAAAGTAATTTGGCGACAAAACTACTTTTGGTTTTGTTAATGCTTCCTTTGAAAGTATGAAGTTTTCATTTTAAAAAGATATCACTCGCCTTTATTGGATAACCCGTTCCAAAGATATAGTCCAAAACCAATTCACTGTTCACCTTGAAAAACATGATCTGAAAATACCTGGAGTGTATCTTTGGAACGGGTTATCCTAAAAACTTGGTTGATACCTTTTTGTAATCTACTCTTGATACTCTCAAAATCAGCATCAAAAGTTTTTATGTAGAAGCCTTATTGCAAAAAATCACTCTTGAAATACGCATATTTAGAATGATGTATGCGTATTCCTGGAGCTATTTTTTTTAATACAACTTCTTTGCAAAAAAATGTTGATAGTTCCTTTGAAAGTATGAAGTGCTGATTCTAAAAAGATATCGCTCACCTTTATTGGACAACCCGTTCCAAAGATATACTCCAAAAACTATTCACTGTTCACTTTGAAATATATAATATATAATCAGACTATAAATATAATGGACTATATCTTCGGAACGGGTTGTCCAATAAAGCCGAGCGATATCTTTTTAGAATCAGCACTTCATACTTTCAAAGGAAGCATCAATATTTTTTGCAAAGAAGTTGTATTTAAAAAAATAACTCCATGAAAACGCATACCTCATTCTAAATATGCGTATTTCAAGAGTGATTTTTTGCAATAATCCTTCTACCTATAAACTTTTGATGCTGATTTTGAGAGTATCAAGATTATATTACACAAAGGTATCGACCAAGTTTTTAGGATAACCCGTTCCAAAGATACACTCCAAAGTATTTTCAGATTATATATTCCAAGAGAACAGTGAATAGCTTTTGGAATATATCTTTGGAACGGGTTGCATTTTCACTTGTTCATCAGTGAGTTTTCTTAGTGGGTTTGTACTTGACCGCTCTGCTACGCTGCGAATGCTCTTTGATCGATTCCCATTTTAACTACAGGTCTTGCTTCCTCAATTAATACCAAAATCGAATGAATAGTATAAATGCATGGCCTTATATGTCAAATCCAATTGACAAGTGCCCAGCTTACAAGCAGCTTGATTTGCTATCAAATCCACGAGCAGGGCATCTGCCATACGACAGTTCAATTACATTAAAAAACTTCGTCCAGAAAAGAAAAAGAAGGTAGCGATGGCAATGCGAGGTAAGTGATTTGTCATCATCTTCTTTCTATCAACACAACAAATGACTAGCGAGGTCATCACCAGAAATTGTAGACTAAATAACAATGTCCATCTCGTGCCGATTTTCACGAAGTAAACATTAAACAGATTGTCTGAACTTGAGAAATAATTTCTGGGGTATGGTATAAAATCGCCAATCAATGAGATCGGAAACAGGCTTTCTAAATAGAGGTGGGTATCGTTTAAGATGGCCTTTTTGCAACCAAACATTATTGTGGTAACGATGATTTCCTTAACTGTCGTTGGTGCAGCGGAAGTCCGCTTGCCTTTGGCTTCCGGCCTGGATACATCTTGTCCCGACCAGGTCGGAAATTCATATTCGTACTGCCAGTAGCGGGCGGTCGATTTGATTTTTTCTTTGTGGCAATTGAGTTAATTTATGTGTTGAAAGTATGTAGTTAGAAATGGTGAGTGTTTTTTTCATATTTATATGGTGTCAAAGGTCGTATAGAATTTAAAAGTCGGAGTAACAAATGTATTTTAAAAATCATGACATGGACAGTTAATTGCAGAACAAACTACTGAATCTTGATTATAATATTTTTATTTAGTAGTCACTTAAAATAAATTAATTTTAAAAGGACATAGGTTATTTTTAATCTAAGCACTAGCACTAGGTATGAGAAAAGTCGATAGTTAGTTATAATCAGCACTCCAAATAAAGATCAGCTATATTTTGTTCGCCGATAAGATATGTGAAGGGTGTTCTTCTTTCCAACTTCCCATTTTCATTTTGCAGATTTAGTTTAGTCGATTTTGAAATTGGTTTTGATACAAAATTAGAATTGAATGTATTTTGAATAATTTAATACAGGAAATGCACAGAAAAACCAGACACTAGAGAAAGCACAAAGCCAAAGAAAAATCAAATAAGCATTACAAGAGCTGACTTTTTTTTTATAAAAAAAATGAAATGTCAAAATTTCGCAAGCAATTAATGTGCAGGTCAATTAAATTGAGAACGAAAAGAGTGGAGAATTGTACTAAGAAATCTACTACAGCTATCCACTAAAATTACACATTTCGTCGTTCAGCAGCGTACTGGAAAACGAAAAGTAGAACGAAATTTTTCGTTCATGATTTCGTCGTGTCATTTTTGTATGGGATTTTTCGTTTCGCATCAGCAGCGTACTAGGCTTCAGCAGCGTACTGGAAAACGAAAAGTAGAGCGAAATTTTTCGTTCATGATTTCGTCGTGTTATTTTTGTATGGGATTTTTCGTTTCACATCAGCAGCGTACTAGGCTATAATATGTAAGCTGCAATCAAAGCAGTATTGTTATAAATTTTCTATATTTATACATTAACTTTTATTTATTAATGCCTTACTTTTATTATTTATACTAACCTAATGCTCAAACTTTTCTTTTTCACTTATTGGTGCATTGTGGGGATTCCGATTATTTTTATTTCTCGAAAATGATTAGTAATATTTTATCTAATAATGATGGTAGAAGCAAACATTTACGCGTTCTGTTAGGCATTCTATATAAGCAATGTAAATATAAATAAAGAACCATCGTATTTATATGAAAAACTATCATTTGCTGTATCTGGGCGTTCTTGGGTTCTTATTCAACCACGTTTCGCATGTTCTACCTATGAACGGCAATTTTTCGTTTCTGTCATCAAAAAGTGGAATACCCTACCCCCAGCCATAAAAAGACTTCGTGGCACAAAACTTGTCGACCGGGGTTTGTTTGAGTATTTGGCTGATTCTTTATGAATTTTAGTTAACTTTTCTTTTCTTATTTTTATCCTTTTCTTTCGTCTTCTTTTCTTTGAATTTTTTTGTATTGTATTCAATTCATTAATAACGTACATTGAATTTATACTTTTTTGTCATTTTCCTTTTTCTCTTAATTTTCCTTTTTTATTTATCTTAGGTACTCAAATTTAGATTGTAAAATTTTTGATTTATATCAAATGTAACTTTTGCCAAGTAAGGCTATAAGTCTATTGTAAAAGATATGAAGTAAAATTTCCTTTGGAATAGCTCTTGGTAAATCTCTCATAAATTACCCCTACTCATGGGAAATATGCCACCAATTTTCCACGGTGATGATCGCCAAACCCATACATTTAAAGATTTCCCTTACTTGAGTGATGTCAGTTGGGAAATTTGAAAATGTACGTTCGTTACATCTTTCAGCACTAGGTGTATTCACAGGAATTGGAACAAATAACATTGGCGTAAAATTTTAAACAGCCTGATGTTACGGGCTTAGCATGATACTACTTAAAAGTTTGCTAATACTAAACCACTTAACTAATATATTCCTAATTTCAAACACGTTTTTACTAGCACCATAATAAATCTATTTTCTTAATAAACTACAATTAAACACACCGAAATTAGTGCAAAAAATTAAGCGAACATAACTTTTTGGCGTTTGTAAATGTCAAAGTGGCATTTGGATTTAGTACGATACTAAATAAATAAAGTAAATAAAATTCTGATTTTAACTTTAGTAAAATGTTAAGAAAATATTACGATACTAAACTGGTTTGAAATTAGCAAAATCCTCTGTTTAACCTTGTATCATACTTAAAATGATTTAACATATTACTAAATCGTTTAAACTTTTGCTTGAGGGAAAAGAAAGTTGCCATTTAAATACGTGGATAAATAAGAATATATTAAACAAAGATTTCAAAAATCGTTGGAGCGGTTTTTAATAAATTAATTTGTTATGTATAAAATTTTAAAAACATTTTTGGAAAAAAAAATTGAAACACCATTTTGAAGATATTATTAATATACATTTAAAATTCAAATTAAAAAAAAAAATCAGCAGCTGGTTTTTGAAAAATTGATTTTTAAAAAAAAAATTTATTTATTTTTTAAAAATGTTTAAAAATGGAAAAACTTTTTTTGAAAATTTGAGTACGCAGTTTTATTAACAATTTTAGGGAGCATTTGTATAAAAAAAAATTTAATCGGTTCATCCCATGTTGAGAAAGTCGAAAATATGAAAAGTGGTTCTATGGGAAGTACCGTTAATAAGTACGCAAAAAAATATTTCTATACTTTAAAGTGCTGCAGTAATCTACGCGCACGCATTTTTTTTATAAAATTTCTTGGAGCCGTTTTCGAGAATAAATTTGTTTCTTAACGTTTTTTTTAAACATTTGTATGGGAGGTACCGTTGTTTTTTATTTTAGGAGTATAGTTTTTTTTTTAACTATTCAAGATAATGTCAAAAAACTACCAAATACGAAGTTTTGAAAAAGTCCATTTAGCCGTTTTTGAAATTTTGAGTTTTCAAAAAAAGTTTATTTTTTCATTTCCAAAAAAAAAGTTTTGAAAAAATTTGACTAACAATAGTGTTTAAACTTTGTAGGAGCTTCTGCGCAAAAAGTTTCAAAAAAAAAATTCAAATTAACCGTTTCCTAGAAAATCGAGAACCAAAAAAATGGTACTATTAAAGGTACCAAAAATAACAATTTTTTTTCCAATAAAAAATTTACCAAAATGCTCTTTATACATCATTAATGAAATTTTTTTTTTTTTTTATAAAAATCGTTGGAGCCGTTTTTGCGACAAATAAGATTTTTGTTTTGGTCAAAAAAAATTTATGTGAGCTACTGTTATATGTCGTCTTTTAATAAAAAAGAAAAAAACGTGTGGGCATATTACCGAAAAAACTATATGTAGGTACCAAGTTTTATGCTGCTAACTCGCGGACAGACAGGCAGCCGGAATTGGGGGACCCACTTTTTTGGTGTTCTCTATGATCGTAATGTAATGTTTGATTCTTAGAATTTTTTTTGCACGAATCCATAACTTGCCTTATACATACATATGTAAATAGTACCTATAATCGAACGTAAAAATCCATATTCAACTCTGTTCTAGTTGCAGAGTTTGCAAAAATACTTAAGGAAAAAATTCACGACGTCGAGTCTTAAAAATGGTTTGCTCAAGTTATACATAGATGCGTAGGTAAGGTGAAAAAATATTTGTCCAAGTTATTGGAATGTTCAAGTTAACGAGAGTCGACTGTATACTAGTATATATACATATGTATAGTGTATATTGAAGAGGCGGTTTTTAAGAATTAAAAGAAAAAATAAAACATCCCCGGTCTTAAACAAATACAAAGGTTAATTTGTTATGAACCAAACACAAATACATAAGTAATTAATTCAATTTTCTTTTCTAAGCTTACCAACAACGACTTAGGTACTCTAAACCAAAAAAAAAACTCAGCTGTGCAAGAAAAATAAATCTGGGTCACTTAATGGTCCACTGAACACACAACAAGTTAATCAAATATAGAGATACATAGCCAGATATATGTACATACATATGTTCACATCGCCAACGTTGGTTTACTCGCGATCAACCGAGTCTGCACAACTCTGCAACACTAGTAGAATAAGTATGTATTGTTTTAATAGGAAAAAAGCAAAATTGCAATTCAAACCGCAATTATAACGCATGTCGTATGTACACTATGTACTTTGTTTTAAAATTTTATTTTGGCTTTAATTACAAGCCCGAGTTTGACATGTCTACTTGAAATTTCTTTAATTTGTTAATTGAATTGTCGGTTGAGTAGTTGTATCTAATTTTCTAGATAGTACATGTATCTAATTTGTAGATATATATTTTTTTTTTATGTTCCATCATGAATTAATAATAAACTTGTATGAAAGTTGTCTCATATAATGTGACAATGAGTCATCTTGTTAAATCAGGCATTTGGAAAAGGTCACATGGGTAGTCACTTTTGACAGTGGGTAATCTTGTTGCTATGTATTAGCATGTTGTATTTGATACCCTTAAAAAGTACTCCAGCGAGTCTGCCTACGTTTTAATATCATCGACTTGGTTGCGTGTGGTGTGCTGGTGACTTGTTGCCTTGGCAAAAGTGCTACCTACTCGTACATCTAAAGAAAGCCTTGAAAAGCAACGCAATCAACTTATATTGACTGTTCATCAGGTCATCAAAAGTTTCATAATTTAATGGAAAATTTAGAGACATTTAAATCTTAAATCAAACAATGCCAGTTAAATATCGCAATCAAAAAAAAAAAACGTCGGCAAGTCAATTCTCACAATGGAAAATCTCAATGTATCTACGAGGCCGAAGCATTTAACATCCATGAAAAAAAAAATCTTGAAGCCAATTCTCATAACGTGATGTCTATAAAAAAAAAATAATTATAATACCTACATAAAGTATACCTTTAGAAATCATTGTTTTTCAGTGCAATTATTTCAATAATTTTAGACAAAATTGGAAACTAAATGGGCACGTTATATCTACTGCTCGAATTTTGTAATATGGTTTTTTTTATGGTGCAAAAACCACACACAACAAACCACATCCATTCTGGTATCTATATGTAGATGCGAGGAGAAGGTCCGAAGAGCTTCGGCCGTAAGTAGATGCTTAATCTAGCTTAACTCACTTTAAAGTAAACAAGTTTCTTTCTAAAAGACTGACTTAAATAATTTATGAAAAGAGTTATATGCAAGTAGGTATAGAGGTAGGTACCTTAAACCGAACTGGTATCTTTGGTTTAATGTGAAAATTCGAGTTTTTTTAAATTTTTGTGAAAGTACTTTTCAGGTTTTAAGCTTCTTGTCCTTTTTTATGGTTCATTAACTCTGAGCTTCACAATTACGTGATTCAATTTTGTCTATTTGAATAAAAGAATGTAACGAAAGCGTTAATAAGATACATATACCTACATTTCAAATAATTTGATGACCTTCATATAAGAACGTAAAAAAAAACAAATATCCGTAAGCTGATTATGTGAATTAATAAAATCAATACAGCAAAGTATGTTGACAGAATTCATTAGCGTATGGGATCGATTCAAGAAACGCGACTTACCACATAAATAACAAAAAAAAAACCTTTGTTGGCACAATAATTATCTTATAGTAAATCATTGCTCTTTAATGATTTATTTATTTTTTTTTTCGAAGAACAAATAATGACAATACGATATTTGGTAGTAGGTAAGTCTTAGGTGACTATATAATAGGTTATACTATACATACAACAAGCACATTCAATAAATTGTCAAATAAAATTAGATTTGCATACCGACACGTAGAGTTTGAAATTGATAGTTGTTGTTAAGAACACTGGCCTGGAATGGAGGGGACATTCTGAATCCGAACTACTAAAATGAGGGATACTGTTTCATGATAATGGATATTATTTCCTGGCAATTGGCCTTATATATCAAACAGTATATCTAACTATTACACGAAAGGGTTACATACCTAAATATTCAAACAAATCCAAAAGCTCTACAGTGAATTGAATAGCTACATCCATAAGAATACTAAAACGCTTGAATGAATCGAAAGGAAATACCTACTAGGTATAAAAGTTCAAGGCTAGGAAAGAGATTTGAGATACACAGTATGTTAGATGAGTTATATAATGACACAGTTAAGAAGGAAAAGTGAAAAAAGTTGAAATAACCAAACGCATAGTTTTTTTTTAAATTAATCTGCTCAATACCAATTTGTGTCACTGAAGAGAAAAACCTACGAAAATAAAAAAAATATTTTTGCATAAAGCGTTTGATCCGTATCCGTAAAGACATTTTCCAACTAAAAAAATAACTTTCCCCTTTTTAGTTTTATTTAGTAAAAAATGCATTTTTTAAAATTTGCATTATTTATTTTTTTTTTTGCATAAAATTTTAACAAATGGTTATATTTTTAACAGATTTTCTGAAAACCCAAAAAAACTCATCATATTTTACCTCTAAGAACATCAGCTGGAATCAACCGCTTATACACTTTGATCTCTTCATCTTTTTCTGCCTTTTTCTCGTCCTCGCAGTTTACAAAGACGCCAGCGAGCAGAAATGCAACAAAAACAAATGCAATTTGAGCTTTCATTTTTTAAAATTTACAAAATTTAGAAAATGATTTTTTTTTACAAAATTTAATTTTTAAATCAGTCACAGAAATCAGTCTTTATTTGAAATTTTCTTAATTTTTTTTATAAAATGTCCGTTGATATTTTTTTTAAATATTAATATTAAATATAAAACTTTTTGAATTCAATTAGCTTTCAGTAAAAAAATAAAAAAAAAACACATTAACTTCAAAAACCACAACGAAGGCGAATAGTTGACGCGATCTGAAGGTAGTGAAAGTAAGTACTGAATTGAGGTAAATACAACCGCCAGCACCGGTATTTATACACAGAGAAAGGAAACAAGATTAAAGTTACAAAAAAAAACTCTAGCTTCGGAATCGTTTTGGATTGCTTGCAGGTTGCTGCCCGCTTGCGTGGTGTAGAATTAGTATTTTATTTTGCGATGACTGCATTGATATACCTACTCTTGCTACTAACTATAGTGAGATGGTGGTTGGATGTGTTGCTTAATACACAGGCGTGTATTTTTTTTGGTTTTCTCTTTGAGAAAGGGTTGAGGTTTGAAGAGGAGGGTGGAGTAAGTAAAACTGATCGAATGATAAGAGAAAACAGACAATAGTTTTATTGTTGTAATCGGTGAGTTCACACCAACCACCATCTTGCTTTTTGCCAAACGTTTTTTTTTTTGTATTTTGATTCGGCTTTTTTTCTAAGTGAATCTTATAGCGAGTTTCATTCAAATTTCAAAAAGATGGACTCTCAGAATAGAGATTTGATCTTTTCAATGAAATTTGTTTCCAGATTTAATTGTAGTCGCGAGGAAGAATTAATCAAAAACTCCACTAAATTTATAAAATCTAAATTGTCAACTTTTTGGTCCATTATTTTTTTTTTTATTTTTTTTTATTTGATGTTTGATAGAAGAGTTTTTAAATGTGTATTCAGATCAAATCTGCGAACCCATCAGAGATCAAATCTTTCGTGTTGAGATTTGATCTAGATTTGAACTTTTTTGTTTCAATGAAACTCTCAAAATTCAAAAGATTATATTTAATTTTACAGAAAAAGGGCATTTTTTGACAGAAATAGCAAATCTTTTCTCGAATGAAACAGGCTATTAATCTCATCCGCGCAAAAGCATAATCGAATGAAACTCTGGACCAGAGTACAATAACCCAGGCGACAGGAAAAATTGAGTGAAAGTGAAAATTCTAAAAATATACATTTCCTATGGAACCAAAAAATATTTAAAAATAACGGTAATACATATACAAGTAAGTTTTGCATGCTATTTTAAAGTTTGCTTTTGAATCAAGTTATTCCTATGAACAGTTTTTGAAAAAAAACAAATTTCAAACTCAAAATTTTTAAACAAAGTTTATTCTGCATTTTTTTGTTTGTATTTCTTTTTTGCCTTTTTATTTACTTAATTTAAGATATGTTAAGATGGACCTAGCAGTCAATAAGGCCAAAACTAAGTACCTGCTGTCACAAGAAGGTACACACAACTCAACAAAACGTCACAATAGACAGGCACAACTTTTAGATAGTTAGGGAGTTTGTCTACCGGAACAAAATCTCTTCAGAAGTAAAGCGAAGAATAACTCTTGCCAAACACTATTCTTATGAGCTAGGAAGTCAATTGAGTAGTCAAGCCCTCACTCAAAAAACAAAAGAGACTCTTTATAAGACTCTGATCATCCCAGTCCTGGGATCTATTCTTTCTATGGAAATCGGATGAAGATATCCGTAGTTGCTTCGAGCGTAAGGTTCTTCGCAGGATTTGTGGCCCTATTTGCTTTAACGGGCTTTGGAGGAAAAGGTTCAACCACGTATAGCGACATCGACGTAGTACAAAAGTGACGTATATCACGTTTAAGATGGCTAGGTCATGTAGAACGAATGGACAGCAATACTACAGGATCTTCGATTCCATCCTAGAGGGAAGACTCAGTCAAGGAAGACATCGCCTGAGGTGGTGAGCTCAAGTAAAAGATGACCTCAACCAACTTGGAAAGCGAAACTGGTGACAGCTAGCCAAATACCGAGCTAGAAGAGAGGAGAGGCATGTTGATTGAGGCCCAGGTTCGCAATTTTTTTAAACGCCTCGCGTTCCGATTGATAAGAACAAGTCTAAAAACTTTCACAATTTTTGTAAATTGAAATTTTGTTCTTAAAAAGAACTTGTAAGCGATGACAGATCAATGTCTGTACACGAGTCTACAGCCTAAACGGTTGATTGATTAGGTTCAAATTTGGCAAATATTGTTTATTCGGTAATATTCCCAAACTTTTTCTTAATTTTTTTTTAGGACGACGGTACATCATTTTTCCTTAAAATCTTACACGCGCTCAAGGGATTATGATTATGGGTGAAAAGATGTGTGGCGCGCGATGGTTGTTGTCTCAGATTTATCTCCAGTGATGGCGGCTGAACTAATGCGGAGAAAATTATTCTGTCTGATTTGTTCATGTCTCTTATAATTCGCATTATTTTATTTATTTCTTTGTCATAGTTATGTGTATACTAGTTTACTCAATTACATGTTGTTAGTGTTATGCCTGAATAGCATGTAATGAGTAAGCAGCAACTAATTTTATGACAATTTTTAGAATTGGTTTTTACTGGAAAATAGGACGACATAGATAACGGCAGAAATCGAACCTGCGACCACGAGGTTGACAGACGAGCACACAACTATCGCGCCACGGTCATTTTTTTGTCAAAAAAATTTTATTTGTCTCAATAATGGCTCCAACGATTTTTATTCAAATATTCAGTTCATTAATGAAGGAAAATATGCTATCAACAAACAAAGCCTCATCTGTCCATCGCCTAGGACAAAACGTCACTGTTGGTAGCAGTAATTTCGATGTAGTCAAGGAGTTCACCTACCTCGGAACAAACATCAATTCCACGAACGGCGCCTTAGTGGAAATCCGACGAAGAATTACCCTAGCAAACCGCTGCTACTTCGGTTTGGCCAAACAAATGGGTTCAAAATTCCTGTCTCGAAAGACAAAGTGCACGCTATACAAAACGATTATTTTGCCAGTTCTACTCTACGGCGCCGAGTGCTGGGAGATAAGTAAAAAAGCGGAATTGATACTGGGCACTTTCGAGAGAAAAATTCTTCGGAGGATATTTGGTCCTATATGCGAAGAAGGCGAATGGAGGAGAAGATTCAATCGAGTCCAAAGAGCCAAAGCGCGCCGACTACACTGGCTCGGCAACATCGAGCGAATGGACAACAACGCTCCAGCCAAGAAAATCTTTGAATCCGAGCCCGCAGGTTCGAGACGACCAGGAAGACCGAACCTCCGCTACAGTGACCAGGCGGTTACAGAAGCAAGCGCTCTTGATCTCGACCACTGGAGGAAGCGTGCGAGGGACCGCAATCGATGGAAGACCGCAATATGTCAGGCAGTGACCCTCCATGGATCGGGAGCCGGATAAGTAAGTAAGTAATAAAGGAAAAGGGTACTTTTTGGTCATTTTTTTAAATGGTTATTTTTGGTAACTCTAGTAAAACAATTTTTTGGTTTTCGATTTTCTGGAAAACTGGTTATTTGATTTTTTTGAATTTTTTTATACAGAAACTGCTAGAAAATTTAAACCAATTTTTTTTTCAAAAAACAAAAACAATTTTTTTAAAAGTAAGTAAAGGGTGGCCGTGGTGCGATGGTTGTGTACTCGCCTGCCAACCTAATGGTCTCAGGTTCGATCCGTACAAACACCAATTTCATTCTCAGAACATCGTGCCACACATATTTAATATCCTTCTTTCTCTTCCTTCACTTCACGTCCGCACTGTATTGAAACATTAAAAAAAGGGTAATCAAAGTCCCTTCAAGCGCGTGTAGATAATTTCAAAAACTACTCAATTGATTTTTTTCGAATCTACGTATTTGGTAGTTTTTCGTGACATTATCTTGAATAATTAAAAAACTATTTTCCTAAATTAAAAAACAACGGCACCTGCCATACAAATGTTCAAAAATCCTTTAACAAAAAAAAAAATGTTTCTCAAAAAACGGCTCTAAGAATTTTGATTTTTTTTACACTATCAGAAATGGTCGACGAGAGCTTATAGCAAGCTCAGTCTTGCAACCAAGGTTGGCCAACACAGAAAACTGTGTTATAAAATCGGCATTTATGCAGTGTTAGTTGTTGTTTGTATGCAAACTTTATTACAAATTATACTACCACAAATAAAAAAACAAATAATATTACGTCAATACAAAACAAGAACATTATACGAAACGAAAACATTTAGGAGCGTGGAGCCATGGTTTTGAAGAGGTTTTTTAAATATAATTTTACTGATATTGAAATCATAAATATTTGAATTCCAATTTAAAAGCCTACCCATACGTGTCAAGTGCTACTTTAATCAAGTCGAGGCCACGGAGATTATAACCTCCTCCCCGATAATTAAAAAAAATGAACATAGTAGGTCTGGTGCATCTGTGACGCCTTTTATTATTTGGTGGAAGAATACCAAATCATTGTTTGTTCTTCTCTGTGCCAGTGTTTGTATTTAAAGAATAGAGAAATGTTGGTCATAAGGGAGGGCATTGGAATGATCATTCAATTGAAGGCATTTCAATGCCAAAGGAGTAAAGTTTCTTTGAACAATTTCTAATCTCTCAATATGAATATCGTCCAAACCTGCGATGCATACTAAGGATGGGGACGAACCAAGCAGTTGTTTAAAACGCGGGTAACTTTGGGATCAACAAATTCCTTGGACCAACGCTTAATAAAACCTAACTTTGAATTGGCATTGTTAACGATGATATTAATATGGGCAGAAAAATCTAAATTGGGCGTGAAGAGAACTCCAAGGTCTCTTATAGTTATAACACGGGTTAACGTGTGTGTGTTCTTAAATTATTTATATGAACCGATTACAGTTTATTTTGTTATGCAAATGCTCCATAGAAGTGTTAATAAAACTGCATACTCAAATTTTCCAAACAAATAGTATTTCGATTAAAAAAAAAATAATTTTATTTGAAAAATCGAATTTTCAAAAATTATTTTGTTGAAATTAAATTTTTGTATGCATATAATAATTACTTCAAAATGACGTTTCAAATTTGTTTTCTAAAAATGTTTTCCAACGATTCAAAAGTTAAGATTGTCATAAATTTTACCGATCTAACTAAAGTAGCTAATAGTTTTTATTACGTTAACTGTGGAGCTATTTTGTCTCAAACAAAAAATCGATTGTGCGAAATGTGCATGAAAGCAAAGCAATGAAAGCAACAAATATTTGAAGCATTTTTTAATAATAAAAATAATCAGTGTTAACCTACGTCGCTAGGTGACAAAAAAAATGAATTAGAAAAAAGATACAGAAACTAAAATAAAAGCGAGGTGAACTATGTCAGTCGGTGACAATGTGTGCGAGAGACATATGATAATGAAATGCGGGATATTATACCAGTATTCTATATACCATGCAACTTGTACTTTTTTGTACTATAGCTACAACTTCAATTGTAGCCATATTAGGTTCACTTTGCCACTTTAATAGGACATCCCTTAAGTCGGTTTTCTTTCGTTCATTGCTTCTAAACCAAGCATGCATGAGACTGAATTTTTTTAAAATCAAAGTTCATTTAATTTTTGTTATTTTACCAAAAGAATAGTGTAATGCTATTGCTTTAAGTATTAACAAAAAAATATTTACTAGCAACCATCGTAATACGCAATACGGGGTCCAAATTTGGCGCAACTTGAATAGGATACTTTAATTTTTTTTCCGTTGGTAGGTGTAACCCCTTCAAAAGTCTCTTTTAGGACCGAAAAATGCGTGCCCATAGGAGTGTGAGATTCTTACTGCACTAAAAACACAACCTCCTCCCGATTGCAACTAAGTTGAAACTTATCTTGCAATTTATTTTTAACGAATTTAATTAACGTGTTGCAGGTAACTATCCGGTAATAGTTCCTGCTTATACCGCGATTTTAAAGCGGATTTTTGTTTAGTGCACCAGATCGTCTCATCGATAATTTCGATTATAGTGCTATTACAATGTTGTAATAGCCGTTTTCTAAGATTTCGGGCAAATTTTTTTATTTCATCGCGAACCGTGGGAATCCCGAGATCTCTGTGGATATCTTCGTTTCTAATGTACCAAGGTGCGTTTACAAACGATCTTAGCAGTTTTTTTTAAAATGTTTGTAAGGTATTTAAATTAGAATCTCTTATACAACCCCAGAGTTGTGTACCGTAAATCCATACAGACTTAAGCACCTGCGTGTACAAAATTAGCTTGTTTTCAATACTGGGCTTAGAGTATTTCCCGAGCAACCAGTACTTATCTCTGAGTTTATTATTTAACACTGAACATTTTTTTAACATGCGGTTTCCATTTTAATTTCGCGTCTATAGTCATTCCGAGATATTTTGCTTCATTAGCAAACGGAACTTGAACCGTATTAACAAATACCGGTAATCTATTAAGTTTTTTATACGTAAGATCTACATGGACTGATTTTACTTCGTTAAGCGATATCCGCCATGTTTTTGTCCATTCATTGAAATTATTCAGAGCTTTTTGTAATTTAGTCGTAACATCATTTATCATTTGGCCCACTGTTAGTATTGCAGTGTCGTCAGGAAACGTGGCTACGATAGTGTCTTCTATTTGAGGTATATCACGTGTAAATCGTTTTCATGTCTTACTCTAAAAAGTCTATTCTGTACCAGATATGCTTTTAGAAGCGTATAAAGTACTTCAGGCAGAATTTGTCTTAATTAAAAATGTAGGCCTTCGTGCCACACCTTATCAAAACCTTGCGACATGGCTAGGAAGGCCGCCGAACAAATTTTCTTTTCTTCAAGAGTTTTCTCAATGACGTCGGTGATCCTATGCACTTGGTCAATTGGCGAATGCTTGCTTCTAAATCCGATCTGATGTTCAGGTATTAGGCGCTTTTCTTCTTTTATTGGCTGCAGGCGCAGAAATAATATTCTTTCAAAGACTAGATATTACGGGCAGAAGCGAAATTGATCAATAAGTTCATGTGATGGTTTTCCTGACTTGAGAACCATTATAACTTCCGCAACCTTCCATTGGCTCGGAACGTACTTTAGCCTTAGAGTGGCATTTATTATATAAAGAAGATTAATTAACCGAGGAAGCATTTTGAGATATTCGGCCGTAATTAAAAGTCATATCTCGGAGCTTTCTTATACTTAAGCTTTCTTATTTCTCTACTTAATTTGGCAAGGATAACATTTCTTGTTATGTAATTTTCGCTTGAGTTAAAACGTATATTTAAATTTTCGTTGAGTCCTTGCCCATCAAAAGGTTTAAATTCGTTTTGATCATTCTTAATCGGAGGCGGTGTCTGTGAGCTTTGGTTTCTTCGTTACTTTAACAGCTTTCCAGAATGAGTAGTTGGATTCTTTTCCAGCTGTCAAGCTTTTAAGATAATTTCCAACTTCAAAATTTAGTTCCTTTTTAGATCGTTATTAATATCGTCTTTTGGACATGATGGCTGCAAGCCTCTCGCTACAACACGTAAAGGTCTTTCCGACTTATTTTCATAAGTGTACCATTCTACTTTTTCTTCATTTAGTTTTCGCGGGAGGAGACGATAACTTTCAGGATCTTTCATGCAAAATTTCCATTTGTTGTTATTAAGCGAAATAACTTTAAAGTCTGATGACGTTAACGTCTTTAAGAAAGTTTGAAGCCAATTATACTCCGTAATACCGACAACATTAATTGGTGGCGGTGGTCTAATTTTAATAGGTTTTTCTTTAATATTGGCATCTTTTGGTGATGCAATTTTTCCAGAAAAACAGGCCATGTCATGTGAGGATCCAACCTTTGCGTTTTTTACTCGGCCTTTGAGAACTTATGTGTTTCGCGAGTTGGTTGTTCGTCATCAGTCTCATAAATGAATTTTTTCGCTTGCGATGAGATAGTCTTGGAGTCATTTTGGTGTTTATTCGTCAACACCTCATTTTCTGTATAAAGACAATCAACTTCTTTATCTCCTGATAAAGTTTTACTACTTCGTCGAGTTTTTGACGAAGTTCGTTATTATCTTTCTCAAGAATTTCTGTTTTCATAGAGTTCTTCTTTACCTTCGCATCTGGCGTTAACGGCGAACTATTCTTACCGTTGTCACTCGATTTGGATGGAGGTGACCGAGCAACCCTTGCTTTTTTTAAGAAGTGATTTATTAAATGCAATAATTGGCTCTCCCCAGAATCCGTAGAGCCGACCTCCAAAGAGTGTGCATTTTCCAGTTAACCAGGATTGCCACCTGGGATAATGGATCTATTTGTTTTACTCATTGCATATTTATGTATACGTTCACTCTCAGTATGCGGAGGTTGGATTTTAGTCGCCTCTTACGACAGGCGAAGGGGTACTTTAATGAAAAAACATTTTAGAGAATTTGATTCTTTTTATTTCAAACATTACTTAAATTTAAGGTAATAAAAGTTTTTTGATTAAAAGCAATTTTTTAATATTGTGTTGAGCCACCTTTCTGCTCCAGAACTTCACACATCCGGTTTGGAAGGGATGCATACAAATTGGACAAATAATTTAGCGAAATCGAGCCAAGTTAATTCGATGGCGTGGGTTAGTTGGGGTATACTCGAATATTGCTGTGCTGATCCATACATTTGACGTGTCAACCATTCCCTAACATTTTCAATTTTGTTTAAATCCCGTGAGTAGGGCGACCACTATAATAGTTTCACATTTTGGCTCTCTAAATAAATTTTAACTACCCGCCCTGAATGCATTGGCGCATTATCATGTTGATAACAGCACGGCAAAGGTCCACAAAGGGTATGAAAGTATAGAAAGGCCTTTTTTAATATACCATTGTAAGTCAATGCATTCATTGCGGTGGACAAAAATTGAAGTTTGCAGTTGCCATAATAGAAAATGGCCGCCCACACCATCACACCTCTAGCTCTGCTATGCAGCCGTTCCAAATAATAAGTTTCTTTGCGGAGGTCATGAAAATAGTAGCCGTAGCCATGGGGCCTTCCAAATATTTTTTTTTTCATCGGAGAAGACCACGCGACGTCACTCTGAACTCCAGGTAACATGTGCTCGATAAAACTTGAGGCGTTGTTCTTTTCGAACCGGATTAAGGGGTGGATTCTTCTTGAATTTTATGACTTTTTATATAATTAGCTCTTGAAACAATACGACGCATAGTTATGAGACTTTCGTTGATACAACATTTTTTCCTGATTTTTGCTAAAGAGTTGTGGGAATTTAACGCTTTTCTTAATATAAATATGTCACCTTACATCATTAGTAAGCACTTTGTGTGTGCGGCCTTTCTTGTTTTTTCCATACTGTCGATTTTCTTTTATAAGCTTTGGTTATCCTTTTTCTGCCTCAGTTAATGTTTTTTTCGACCCATTTTAGTTTTTGTTTGCCAAATTGTCGAAATTAACAAAAAAGTTTTATCAACGCAAAATATGAGTCCGCGTGTCAACGATCAAACTAAATGCGTCGGTGGTTAGTTATTTAGCTACAAGAGGAAGTTCGTACGATACAGTCGTGCATTTTATTTTTTTTACATATTATTAGCCCAATATTATTGTACATACCTACGTATATTTACCGACTGGCGCTTACATATCTCTGACCTCCATCGCACATTGTTTGTTTAGTTTAGTTTATTTCATCAATCTGAGATTAATATTCTCTTTTAGATTACATAAGTATAAATAAATAACGAAAAATAGTAACTTAAAGATATAATAAATATTTAAAATAAATACACATAAAATACAGAAAACATAAATTTAACATATATCACAATGATTAATGAAATAACAAAATTAACATTACATGTTTTTTAAAAGTTTCTCGTGAACTGTGCATACAAATATCAATCTTTTCAATTACAGCATTAGTTTCTCTGATGCAACGCATAATCGGTACATTTCTACCATAATTACTTATAGAAAAAGTCTCCCGTAAATGAAAGCCTATACGAAGGCCTCTACTGGGAAAATAAAAGTTTATTTGCTCTAGCAAGTAAGGACACATAATGTGACTACTTACTATATCCTTTATCATCATAATAGAAAAATACTTTCTTCTGACCTCAAGCGTTTGCATACCAAAAAGCAAACATCTCACATTATATGCAGGCATAATAATGTTCCAATTTAGCATAAAAAAACAATATCTTGTGAAACTTCTCTGAATCCTTTCAATTCTCAATGAATGATTTGCATAGTACGGATTCCAAACCACGCAACAGTATTCCAGGGTAGATCTCACAAAAGCCATATAAAGAAATTTAAGAGCATATGAATCGGAGAATTCTCTAGTGTTTCTTTTTAGAAAACCCAACATTTTATATGCTTTATTAACTATATAGTCGATGTGACTACTAAATGTGAACTTCCTATCAAATATGACTCCTAAATCCTTCTTTTCAGATACTTTATCTAATGTTATATTATTGATAGTGTAATCAAATACTATTGGTGCAATTTTCCTTGAGCATATAAAGCTTTGACATTTGGCTACATTTAAGAAAAGAAGATTTTTATTGCACCATGATGCAAGTTCACATAAATCTTCTTGCAATAAATAACAATCGATTAGAGAATGTATAGTTCTGAATATTTTTACGTCGTCAGCATACAATAAATAGCTGGAAAACTGGAAAATGTCAGGAATATCATTGATAAACAAATTAAAGAACAAAGGACCAATGTGACTTCCTTGAGGGACGCCCGAGGTTACTTTTATGCACTTAGAAACATATCTGTGTATCTTAACGAATTGGGTTCGATCAGTAAGATATGAACGTATCCATTCTAAAAGTATGGAGTGGATACCAAGCTTGGACAATTTATATAATAATATTTCTTGGTTAACTCTATCAAATGCCTTGCCAAAGTCGGTAAAGATGATGTCGGTCTGGAGACCACTTTCAAATCCACTAACAACTGAATCACACAAAATAGTGAGATTTGTAGCTGTAGATCTGCCGGAAACAAATCCATGCTGAGAATCGGATACTATTTGTTTTGTAAGAAAAATGAGCTTATCACATACAATTTTTTCAAAAATTTTAGGAATAATAGATAACTTACATATTGGTCGGTAATTACATATTTTTTGCTTTGCTCCAGACTTAAAAATCGGAGATATGTACGATGTTTTCCACTCATTTAAAAATTCACCTGTTTTCAGAGACTTATTGAAAATTAGCAACAAAGGTAACGCAAGGGACGTTGCACATTTTTTGATTATCTTGGGAGATATACTATCTGGACCAAGTCCTTTGTTTTCATCAATCCCATTTAACGCTTCAAGTACATCTGATATTTCTAACTGAATAATTCCTATATCAACTACATTAGATGGAGTAAATTCAGGAAGCTCGCTAGGAGACGCAACTGCGTAAACAGATTCAAAATAATCTGCAAAAAGATTACAGATAGTTTGCAAATCACTAGATATAGAACCCGAAAACTCCATACAATTTGGTAAACCACTAAATTTTCTTTTGGAGTTTATAAAATTCCAAAAGCTTTTGCTATCCTTCTTAACTTTGGATTCAGCTGTTGAAACATAATTACCATACAAAAATTTATTTAAGACATCAAAAGACTTTTCGATTACAAGATAGTTCTGTCTGAAAACCAAATTATTTTTGTCTTTTTTGTAGCGTTTATATGCTTTATTTTTTTTTATTTTTAAGCTTAGAAAGTCTGTCATTATACCATGGTGGGTTGGAATTCTTTCTAGTTATTTTTTTTGGAATAAAATTTTCAAATGCTTGTTTTAAGTAAGTTTTAAAAGATACGAACGCTTGGGTCAGATCTTGGCTTTCTATTAAGGACTCCCACGGTAATGAGTTTAAAAATAAATTCATTGCATCAAAATTACCATGCTTATAATCAAAAAAATAATCAATATCATTAGTGGTTTGAAAATAGGCTAAGATCTTACAATCTATGACTAGGCTAATATTATGCTGAGAATTTTGAACCACCGGTGAAAGAGCTTTGTCAACGCTCATTTCTAGCTCATTATCAACAAATACTAAATCTAATATGCGATTCAATAAATTAGGAACATTATTTTTTTGCAATAAATTAAACTGGCTGTAAAAATCTATTACAGAACACTCAATTTCAGTTTTAACGTTAAAAGGAATTAAACATTTATCTTCAGCATCAAATTTCCAATTTACATCACCGATATTAAAATCGCCCAAACAAATTATATGATCAGATGGATTTAAGGAATTAAACAAATTACGACAATTTTCAATGTGAATATTATATAAATCTAATGGGCTTCCAGGTGGAATGTAGCTAGCGGAGATATATAAATATACATTTTTTCTAAGATGCACTTTAACAATTAATTGATCAATATCGAAACAAGTGTCGTTATTGCTTGAGTACAATTCAATTTGGTTCGAAATAAAATTGGTTTGAATGGCGATAATAATTCCACCACCTCTATTAAGACCAGTTTTCGTTGAACTACGATCTTTCCTATATACAGCATATTGATCACAATTAAAAAGTTCTGTTGTATGATGGCTATCATTAAGCCAGGTTTCAATCAAAACTATTATATGATAATTACAAGTAGCAAAATATAAAAATAAATTATTTAATTTAGTTCTTACTCCAAAGTTTGTTGTCATATAATAAGAGATGAATGAATTTTGTATGTGTATCAGTGTGTGTATGTATGGATGTGTGTAAGTATATAAAGAAAGGGGGGGCACTTTCTACAAATCTTGCACAGGCGCAAATTTTGGCTAGGACCGGCACTAGATGTATTTATGTGAATGTTATTTGGAATAGAAACTAACACTGCACTAAATAATGAGCCGGTGGCGGTGGTATAACACAGTTTTCTGTGTTGGCAAACTATTGCTCGCAAGACGGAGCTTGCTATAAGCTCTCTTCCACAAATTCTGATAGTGTGAACAAAATTCTTTGTGTATTTTGTGAGGTTATGGAACTCTCTACCTCAAGACATAAGAAAATAGCGAGGCAATTGAAATTTTGATTAAAGGCTTTTTAGGTATTTGGCTTGTAATTTTTCAAATTAACTCTGTTACTACTTTTTTTTTCTTTTAATATGTACGTTAAAAGATAATAATGATTGTAAATTTAGTTAGTCATATTGTCATATAGCTTTATAAATCAATTTAGCCTATTGTAAAAGATAGCTATTCGAATAAAATGAAAAAATGAAATTTGCTATCTATTAAGGATTTAACCGCATTGCCAATATTTTAACAGATGACACACGTGGGAGAACAGAATATCCGGTGAATTCAAATAACTATATATAATTTGACGAAATTTAGTATTTTAATCCGCTGTAAGGAAAAACTTTATAAAATATCCATTAATAAGAGTAGACCAAGATCCCATAGCCGGCAGACATACGTCATTTTATCATAGCTGAATTTTTTCTGTGAATAGATACCAACAGTAGGTAGATAAGAACGAATGGACATTCCGAATATTCGAACTCTTGCTGGTATGCAACGTAACACGGTGTCTCCACCTTCTATATTTTATAGTATACTATCTTTCATTTCGATAGCAAGAAAGAAAAATAGAATGCAAGAAAATTTGGTATTGGGCATTTTATAGCATACTATTTCAATTGGACAAATGTCGCGAAGATCGCCGTGTATGCTAGTAGCATTATAAGACTTAAAAAACATTCAACAAAATGAATTGAACAACAAAAAAACAAGGAATTATAACAATACACACACCACAAACCTTCACCAGCCACAAACGCTAACCTCAAAGTGAAAATGGCAGCCAAATAGTATACTATCGATAGAATGCTATGAGGTGTGCAATGTCTAGTATGAATTTTTTTTAAAGAATGAAGAAAATCTAGCTCGTGGAGACCCCATGTAATGAGCAAGATTTTTACATTTAGAGAAATTATAGACACAACACTGTCTTATGTATACTCGCTATGATGCGTTATGTCGATTTCGTTTCAATAATTAGGATTCGCTACTAAAACCAATACTTTTTGGCTTTGAAACGAACGATTACGGACCGAATCTCTTTTTGGGACTGTGTGTGTTGCTTGGCAGCTCTAATAAAAAACAAATCTTCAATTCGTTAAAACATCATTATTTCGTTTTAATTTCCCGATTCCGACGCGGGGGAGTTCCTAAGCCCACTAGCACTTTTTTAATATTTGTTTCCAAGAAGTTTTTAACAATTTTTTTTATTTTTTAATATATTAATTTACTTTTTCTGTACACTGCCATAAAATAAAAATTAATTCACAACACAACAATTGAGAAACGTCAAAACAAATATTGTAGTGTGTGTACGAATCTGTGCACAAATCCGTTTTGAATCCGTCTCCAAAAAGAGATTCAATACGGATCTGTTTTTCCAGAAAAATATTGGTTTTAATTTGGAACGAATTTGATTTTCAGAAAAAAATTGACGGCGGATCGACGGCAAGTCGATGTTTTTTTTGAAACGAAATCGACATTAATGAATAAAGCTGATAGTGTTAGTGAAGTTTCTTTCAATCCACAATTCGAAACTTAAAATAAGATAGTTTTTCGCAATCCAATACCAGATCCCTAGAAAAAATATTAAAAAAACGCAAACAAAATTTATTAACCTGAAAAAGAGGTCATGCAACACAAAAATTGGCATATATGGTAATCATAAATTTAGATTGTTTAAATGAAAGAGTTAACAAATCAACGTTTCATCTTAATGGTTAGACCGACACATAAATATGTACATAAATAGTTCCATGTCAAACTAGTTGAGTTAGATTTGTATGCATGTATATACAATATGTATTTTAAGACGTTGGATATGCGTGTTTTGTTTTGCACATCACCGTATCAACAAATCATAGTTTTTAGTTTTATGGAACGCATCTCATGCGTGAATAATATTAACCACAGTTGCTGATTGTTTATTTTTTTTTTTTTTTTTCAAAATGCGGACCAGATGTTGCTTTAGGTTCTCATTAAACAAAACTAATTACATACAAAAAAATATTGTTGGAAATATTATTAAGTAAGGTAGTACTCGTATGAAGATGCAAATATGGTCATTCCGGCTGATTTTAACACCTGAAGCCATACATAGGCCGCTTATATAATATTGCCCGAGGTCATCGTTGTGTGATGCATGTTTGTTTTGTTTATTTTGAATGATCCATTTTTTTTTGTTAACCAGTTTAGCAAATTTTGCATGCGTATAATTGTTAAGTAATATTGTATAAGCGGGGGGTTATAGAGTAGTATGTACTACACAAGAGGCCTTTCACGAAATAAAACGGGTGCGACAAGCAAACCTTATGTCACTTGTGTATAGGTATGTAGCTGTATGGTGTTGTTCGCATATCATTGTGATATTTTTTTTTTTATTAAACCAATTTCCTAGTTAGTATTTGCATTTATTATATTAGCCAAATTAGTGCGTTTAGGCTAGACTAGACAGTGGGCACAGTCCACAAAAACTAGATTTTAATATTAAAACATCAAACAAACAATGCAGGTAATGATAATAAATATAATTTTAACTATGTGCTTGTAAGTCCTAACGTCTCTTAATTGCAACCTGAATAGCACGACACTAGTTAGACTTTCTTTGCCGACAGTCTTAACAGTTTTGTTAATAATTTATTGTCAGATCTATTTTATTGGACAGAAAAGTTTAGGTACTGATTTATTAAAAATAGGTGCGTTTTTTTGCAGTCCCCGGGGGAAAAGGTTGACAAAAACGACCAAGGCGCTTAGTAAAAATCTTCGCAGCACTGTTTGCAAGATGACATTTAGAAAACAGCTGTGGTCAAAATGGATTTGACGAGCCAGAATCGTTTAATCTGCGTAAAATTTGTCGGTCGATATTTTTATATTTTCAATAAAATTCTCTGAAAATCGAAGTAAAATGTATGCTGGACATAGAATACAATTTGTGAGAAATGATTGCATAGTAAGTTCAATAAAAACTAGTGATTGAGAACATGTTTGTAGTAAAAACTATTTCTTTTAGATTTTAAAATTTTGTCGGGTAACATGCCGCAAATCCTTCAATTGGAGGAATAATCCACATAAGCTGCGCTAGACGAAAGCATTCCACAAAGCAGCCGGCAAGGAATTGGTTATCGATCCCAGTTTCGCCGAAAATAGGTGATGACGAACTTGTTGACATTCGCTTGTTGCCATTCGATGCAATGTGCCGATTTCAGCACAGTTGGCACATGGCAATTATAGCAACATGGCGTTGCATTTTCACTCCCTTAAAATCATCCCAAAAGCAAAGGGTATTCGACAAAGCATTCTCTTCTGAATGTGTGGATGCTGCACAATGCATTGCCAAGTAGGGAATGTTCAATCCGCTAGAATGTTGATTCTATTCTTTACTCTTTTATTTTCTTCTTTAGATTTCTATCGCCTCAGACTGAAATTCGAGCATTACTAAGCCCAAATGATTGGTCGATAAGCAGTAGCTACCGACATGGGTTTCCACTTTGTCAGAAAGATAGGTTTCCACTTTGGCAGAAAGGCTTTTAAAAAAACCTTTTAAAAAAACCAACTCTAAATTTTATTTGAAATAAAAAAAAATAAAAAACTTGTTATTTTGAAAACACAAAATTTCTAAAACAACTCAATAGATTTTTTCAAAATTTCGTATTTGTTAGTTTTTTTACATTATCTCTAATAGATATTCCTAAAATAAATAAAATGCACAAGTGGATCGAACGAAGTTGCTCTTGCAGCTAAAAACCTTAATGTAGCTAAATTAATATTGACGTAGGTAGTCTAGTTGACCTTCGTTCTTAGTAAATGGAATATTGTCGAATGAATGATTCAAGGAATAGTTACATATGTAGGTACCTACCTATAAATGTATATTTAAAGGTAGTATAGCTACAAATATTACTCTCGAAAGGCGTTTTTATATAAACAACCAATGTTGGAACTAATTTCAAGCTAAATTTTTGTATATATTGCCATTAATCAAAAACATTTTATCCAATAAGTAAGAGGGTTAAATGACGATTCCAGAAAGGTATAAATAATTGCAACATGAGCTGTTCTCTGAAAAACGGCAAAATCCATAAACATATTCCATCTTCCTTTCGAAAATGTTTGGCCTAGAGAAGTGTTCTATACCTTTCTGGAATCGACATTCAACCCTCTTACTTAATTTTTGGCAATTTTCACCAGCTCAACCAAACCAAACAAAATTGATAATTATCTGACATGTCAAAATGTCAGTTTTGAAGTTTCTATGCATTTTATATATAACTTAGTGAAATATCATTTGGTAAGCAGAGTTTTTATCCTCTCCAATAGTTAATCCCCGAGAATTCTCTGGGCTTAAGCTCAACACCCCGGTGGAATAGTAGTTGTTGGAACTAGCATGCAAATTGTTAGTTCCACTCATGTTTTTTTTCGTCCAATTTCCCCGCGGTTTAGAAAAACACACGCCTAATATCACGCAATATTGCGGGCGTTCAATCTGGAATAACTTTCTGTTGTTGTAACGCGTGAAATAGCACATCTGATGAAAAATAAGATGTACTCGTGAAAGCTATCTTTAGTTATCCCAAACAAATTTGAATAACTAGCTATCCGAGTACAAATGTATAGAACAGCTGATTCCAAACTTCATTTGGTATGAGTTTCGTACTGGTTTTTTGACAGCTTTCAGCTAACCTATCTGATTCGTTGACAAAGGGGGCGTTCGGTAGCGCACAGCTTTCTGATACATTGCTGAAAAATATATTGTGCGTTTTTGAACGCATAAAACCAATAGGTAACCATTTCTGTCAAAATTCAAACAACAATTGAAAAGACAGCTGATTTCGTAGTCAGCTTTGCACTACGATACCTAAGTATACCAGAAATTTAGCGCTACCTTGGGTTCGATTTGGAAATCATATGTTTTGTTCGTTGTTATGGTCGTCGGCTGTTAATTGACAGATATTTAACACGTATTACAACAAAAACGAACGTATTGCACAGCAAAGCTGTGCGCTGCCGAACGCCCCCAAATATAATCGGATAGTTTGCTACCCGAGATAACATATCTAAAGAGTGAGTGAACGCCCCCATTAAAACAGTAAGAAACAGCTAAGACTAACATACCATCACATACTTTATCAATGGGGAACAAAACTGTCACGTAGTATATGGATAATATTAACCATACTGCGGTTTAAAGCGCACAAAACTTACTTCCTGCATTACAATATTGTCTAGTGTCATTTTCATTCAGAATAAATTTGCATCATAAATATATTGCGCATACAAACAAGTTTAAATAATTTTTATTTATGAATATACAGTCAAAAATAATTTAATAAAATTAATCTGATTTTTTTTCGTCTCTAAGATGATGGCTTGGCTTCACTCTTTGAGGCAATGTAATGGGACTAATACACAGCACACTCTTGTGCACCCCAGTATGTACACCATCGGGCGTGCATCAGTCCGCCACAGACATAATGCCAATTCGTGTAAGTACACATGATTTGATCATTTGATTTCGAAAAGAAAACAACAATATGATTAATGAAATAAGTCTGAGACTACTTTCACAGAAGGAAACTGAGTTACCGGTAACTGGCAGTTTTGAAGGCGAGAGGGGAATTCCACTTACTTCTTGAACTTCTCGCCAACAAAACTCCCAGTTGCCGGTAACTCATTTTCCTTGTGTGAAAGCAGTCTGACACTGATGCATGTCATTTTTTTTCTGCGCCCATGAACTCTCGTATGAATTCATTTAGGTTCATCCAGCCGCAACTGATTTTTAACATATGGAAGAGTACACACATACTCACACACATAACACAAAGTAGGTTTGTATCGCATAACCCACAGTATTGTTTTTTATGCGGGGATATGGCAATGCTGACTCCGTGTCCATTCTGACATTACTTTATAAAACATATCTTACGACTACCTTACAATACTCCTTACCACCTGATCCATCTGGAAACAGGCTGTCCACCTCTTATTGTTGAATAAAATCTTAAAGACACACTTTGATTATATAGTTATGGAAATGGACGACGAACGCCTACCAAAAACTGCGTTTTAAAGCATATTCGAGAAAGAAATGGACATTGTGTTATAGAATAAGAAGAACTGGCGGGTAGCTGCAGAAGTGAACTAAGCTTCTCTTCTAGTGATGGAGCTACTACTCTCATAGAAGAAAATTTTATAATATATCTTTTAAAAATCAGGCTCGTTTTTATATAATAAATATGTAAATGAAGAAATATAGTCACTACATAGGATACCTTATAGAAGTAAAGTCAATTATAATTTTAATGGTAATACACACATCCTGGATGTGTGATTACCATGAGAATTGATAAGAACCATCTATATGCTAAGAGGTGAATTACGGTTTAAATTAAGTACCACATTAAAAAGACCTGCCAGGAGAGAGAGGACGTCTATCATTTCATTGCGATGTGCCCTATTTTAAATGAAATTCGAAGGATCTATTGTAGAGTGAAATCAATACAAAAGGAACTGCGGTTTGACTATTCTGTAATAGGATACGCTAATAGTTCTCTAAATTATAGAAACATACTAAAATTAGAGATGGTAATTTTTAAAATAATAAATATATAAATATATATATAGAAATGAAAAAATAAAAAAACAGATAAAAATGTGCCAAACTAGTGCCGTGCAATTCAGGTTGCATTTAACAGACCTTAGGTCTTACAGGGATATAGTTAAATTTAAATTAAAATGTAATTTTTCTTATTTTAAATTATGTTTAACAATACAAAATGTCAATCTGGTAGAAGGCTCAACGAAAAACCATAAGACTTTGTCACTCAAAAAATATATTGTAAGAATATTGTTATTATTTTTCTGTGGTTATACAGTTTAATAAAAAGTCATTAAAACCAAAACTAACTAAACACAGAACACCGATCAAACACCGACTCAAAAAATTTTAATATTTTGCCCATACACACCACACATTTGGCGGACCGATGTAAGTGTGCAAGGGGTTGGCATCGAAATCCCGCATCACAAAATCCCGTATCACAAAATCCCGTATCACATAATCCCGTATTTTTTAGTACTAAATTGACTAGCTTGTAGCGTAATTCTTTGGTAGATATGGTGAATCGAATGCATGTGAATCAACAAGAACGAACATTATACTGTTTTTTTTTTCAATACGAAACGAACTATTCCGATCCGACCTAATATATATATAATAATAATAATTTTTTGTTTTAGGTCACTCGAAACGACGAGAATCATGCAAAACGAAGGAAAAAAGATTCAACGTTGAATAAAAAGTATAAAAGGAGGATTTATTTCGAAAAATTCCTCAGTTCTTGTTAGAACTCGGTAGAGGTAAAGAGTCATAGAGATTAAAAAAAATAGATTTCAAATGGATGGTTGATGGTTGGTTGGTGGGAATGGGGTGAATATGCTGGATTACGGTCGCTGCTGCCAAGTTACTTTTGCTTAAAATTTTTTTATTGGACGGGGAATTTTATTAGTTCTGTAAAAAAATTCGTCGTCTAATAAAAGTACTTAAATAGGCTATTTAGCCGATTTTTTTTTGTCCTAGGGCAACTTTTCCTAAAACGTTCTTTTCAAAATTTAAATTTATTTCGAAGAAATATGTTTATCTTTAAACTCAATTTGCGGGCAAAGTAAGCGTCCTAGAGGCATGAAATTTTACACACCTTAACCTCTTTTTACAGCTAACCGGCTTGTTCTATCGTGATCTATGTAATGTCACCTTTCAATCGACCAATCCCTAAACGCGATTTGCAGCCAAACTAAGCGTCCTTGAGGCTTGAAAATCGACACTTTTTTCTCTTTAAGATCAAAATAAAACTTTTTGTGCAAAAAGCACAACGCGTAAGAGGGGCATCTTGCCCCCCCCGTGCTTGAGCCAATTAAAAGATTTGGGGTGGGGTCCAGTTTGGGTGTAAGCAAAGTTTTTTTGGACTTAAGAACTTGGCATATGGACTCACCAATAATTTTTCAAAATCGACATATTTTTCAATTTATTTTTTTCAATCAATTGAAATCCCGTTTGCATCTGAACAAACCGTCTTAGTCACTGTTTTGTCTTTAAATGCTGAATAAAATTTATTTGGTGCAAAAAGCACGGCGCGTATGGGGCGGCATGCTGCCTCCTGCAACCACCCTGCTTGGGCCAATTATATGATTTGTTGTGGAGTCCAGTTTGGGTGGCATATGGACTCACCAATAATTTTTCAAAATCGACATATTCTTCATTTTCAAATCGATTTGTGGCCAAACCAAGCATCATAGAAAGTCAAAAATAGCATATTCGCAATCTACTGAGTCCCGCCTTTTAATCGATGTATCACACGATACGAAAAACCAACTTTTATCTTTAAATTCAATTTCAGGCTTAGCCTCCCAGAGGTTTGAAAGTTAACACTTTCGACTCGATTTGCGGCTAAACATCTTGTCCTAGCGACTTCAAAATTGCATATTCGTGATCTAGGGAGTGCCAATCGATGTATCGCAAGGCACGAAAAACCAATTATTCAAAACCGACTTATTTTTCACTTTCAACTCGATTTACGGCCAAACAAATCATCCCAGGAAGTCAAAAATAGCATATAATTTTTAAAAATTGATATATTTTTCTCTTTAAAATCACAAAAATGGCTTCTTTTTCTATGCAAAAAGTAAAAAAAATAAATAAATGAACTTGGAAAAATAATTTAAAATAAATATTCTCAAAAAGTTGTAACGGAACGTCCTCGACCTAACTGTACCTTTCCTCAAAAGCCGAATTCGTCAACCTCCCACCCCTTCTATTCACCCTTCTGACCTAAGTCACAGGACTCTTAGGCCAAGCCGGGCAATCTTGATGAGAGGGTGTCCAGGCACTTGCAGCTCAGGCATAATTCATCTCCCGCTAGCTCAACGGTGGGTGTGGAATCTTTGCTGCAAGCCCTAAACATGGGTTACATTTTTTTTTTAAATGCCTGACTAAGTCTAACCAAAACTTGCTCTACGGCCCGAATTTTGCTTCACAGTACCCAATACCCAAAACTTAATCTACGCCAATACCTAGTGAGAGAAACAGCTGTGATTTCCCTCTCTGAGCTCTCCCTTCCCTTACAACCTACGCCCCTGCTATGCTCTATTTAAGCAACGGCCCCTTTTACCAAACACATGTGATCACTTGTCACATACGCGCCTGTATACTATCCCTATACTATCCTCTCATAACCCACTCCATCCCTTCTCCTCCTCTTTATGAACTCATAATAAATCAAACCTAAAGCCAAACATGAAGAGAACACCAATCTTTGCTCGACATGCCAATCGACAGCAAACTCATGAATTTTCAGGGATAAACACTTAATTTATTTTTCTTTATCGTAAAATAATTAAATTTAAAGTATGAAACCAGCAAGAATTTATAATGATGTTTAAATTTAAGTATGAAACCAGCAAGTGTTTATAATTATATTAAATTCAATAATGAAACTAACCAACGACCTTTCCTTTACCTTACCAATTTCAATTATATCATTTCTTTAAATTTTGCACATCCAACGACTTACCCAGCCTGTTATGGGATACCGCACGTACAGTATGATGCGTTATCTTCGGGTATTTACTTTCCTTTTTCCAAGAAGGGGAAGATGAGGTGCACCGCTTCCTTTCCTTGTGATTTTAAGCTAATTATTAATAGAAATGAATTATTTGAAATTAGTTTACAGCTTGGTACGGGTACGGTCTTTTAAGTAATTTAATTCGAATTTCAATTCTACCTACGAACTACTCAATACTTATTCCATTTCTTCGGAGATATACACATTTTGTATCCGCGATGATGAAGTAAGCAACAGCGAGATGGATGGTAGCACCGCTGTTTGTTGCTGTAAGTATATCATACCAGCTATTTGTTCGTTGGCTTCAAGCCCAAGACGAAGGTCCAACGTAGGGTTTGATGGCCGGTCTAGCGGGGTGACGAATACGTGCAAGACGACGGTGGTGGTGGTTTGTATTGCGGCAGTCTATGTGCTTAGGTGGAACGTCGATTGACGAGCAATCGGATCATCACCGCCAGTCGATTAGATGGTGTGTGGGTCAGCCAATTTTGTGTAGGTAGGCTGACGACGATTTTTTTGGTGGTGGTTTGTATTGCGGCAGTCTATGTGCTTAGGTGGAACGTCGATTGACGAGCAATCGGATCATCACCGCCAGTCGATTAGATGGTGTGTGGGTCAGCCAATTTTGTGTAGGTAGGCTGACGACGATTTTTTTTTGGTGGTTTGTAGTGCGGCAGTCTATGGGCTTATGTGGAACGTCGATTGCCGAGCAATCGGATCATCACTGCCGGTCGATTAGCCGACTCAAGAATAGTACCGTTATTAATGCACAAATAAAACAATTATCTGTAGCAATTAGCCCTAACAAAATAAAAAAACCCACTGAATACTGGTTGCCGCGGACCGCGGATAGTTTCGAGTTCTCGTTCGTTCTTCCAAAAAAAAAATACTAAAGGGGCGCGCGTCCTTCTATTGTTGCTTTGTTTCTTTTTTTTTATATGAAGGAGTTTTTAACATTTGAGAATTATTTTTTGTTATTATTAGTTAGTTTTATATTCCAAGCACCGACGATTTTAGTATGTTTTTTTTTTGCGAGCGAACCCACGCGCTCGATGTCTTTTCTTCTCCACCACCAAAAAAGGAAGAAGCCTACATTTTTCTTTTTTTATTTCCGTTTTTCTCTCTCATCTACCATCGCACCTCGCGGTTGCTATTATTTGGTTTCTGACTTTTGGTAGGCATGTTCGGTTTTGTTTTAAAGGCTGAAACACAATTGAAATTATGGTTTCTACAAAGTATTAAAAAGGTATTGTAATATTATCAGAAATTAATTTCTCAAATGATTTAAAAATCCCGCGAGTTGGCTCCTATTTTCCAAAATACTAGCGAAAATAATTCTCGCGGGATTTTTTCTTGCGCGATTTTTTGATCCGGGATTTTGTGATGAGGGATTTTCAGAAATTAATTTCTCAAATGATTTAAAAATCCCGCGAGTTGGCTCCTATTTTCCAAAATACTAGCGAAAATAATTCTCGCGGGATATTTTCTTGCGGGATTTTTTGATCCGGGATTTTGTGATGAGGGATTTTGTTACTCTCCCTGTGCAGGCACATATGGACCCTATTAACGTATCTAGGTTAGAGGTAGTAAACATAAGGTGCGTTAACTTAAACCTCAGTACGTACTGCTAAGTACTTCTGGCTGCAGCCAAGACCAACCACTTTTACTCTGTGGTGATAGAGTTAATTCATAGTACTACCATATGGAACACGAAACTTTGTTCCTTATAGTATGCTAAGGTCGATAGTATCGATATTTTCTTTTGCCGATGTGGTCGAAGGCAGGGGAAGAAAGGAAAAAAATGATGAGACTTGTTATGACATTTCTATATTATTATTAAGGTGTCGTTATTTTTACTTGCGATGTACTACATATATGACAAGTAATGGATTCGATTCTTAACATTATTTGAATTTTTGTGTATTTATTCTTCACTGAACCATGTTTGTAATCATTTAATTTATGTTTTTGTGTAATGTTGCTTAAATAACGCTTAAATAAATAAAAGGCACAAAATATATTTTATACGAAACAATTGTCAAATATGTTATTCGTTAGACGTTACAGTAAAAAAATGTTTACAATATGCATTTCGGCATGATGTACATGCCATCATCAGCTTCATGCTTGGCATTATGACGATAGCGAAGACGAAAAATGTAGGTCCAGCTATTCTGTCTGTCTGTCTGTCCTCGAGTCTACAGACTAAACGGGTGGATAGATTTGCTTCAAACTTGGTACATATTTTTTTTTTCGGTAAAATGCTCACACGTGTTTTAATTCTTTTTATGACGCAAAATAACGGTAGGTACCTGCCATAATTTTTTTGGCCAAAAGATAAATCTTGTTTTTCTCAAAAAGGCAACAACGATTTTTATAAAAGAAATCAGTTCAATAATGAAGGGAAGAGGTACTTTTTGGTATTTTTTTTTTTTTTTTTTTGGAAACAATGGTTATTTTTGGTACATACAGTGCATTTTCAGTATAACGAATACATTATAAGTATAGCGAATTTGCGATATAACGAACGCTTTTTAGATTAACATTAACATCTCTAAATAGGGAACGATGGTCACAATTTAATATCCGATATAACGAACTGATTAATAATTTCACATAAAATGACTGTGTTGACATTGTTGTTTATGTTTTCTTTGCATCTGTTCTTATGTCAACACGAAAGTTTTCACGTATTTGTGTGGCCCAAAGGGCTTACAACTGTATTAGGTTTTGTTTCTCTTTAAGTGGTCGCTCGATATAACGAACGCTCTCGATATAGAGAATAACCTCGAACATTATATCATTATTGTCCACTTTAAAACGAATTTTGACAAAAATGTGTGTTCTTAAATTAGTGCACTCCACTAAGTAAAAAAATATTTTACTTTGCGTACTTATTAACGGTACTTCCCATAGAACTACTTTTTATATTTTCGCCTTTTCACTATTGGATGAACCAATTAAACTTATTTGTTTTATGAAAATGCTCCCTTAAAGTATTAATAAAACTTCATACCTACTCAAATTTATAAAAAATTGGTTTTTCGATTTAAAAAAAAAATAAATTTTTAATTTTTTGTTTGAGATAATCATATTTATCCAATAATTCAAATGGCATCTTTTTTTCCTCAACCTTTAACAACGAAACAATGTACCTAAAAAGATTTTATTATATGTATCATTCACATGCACGAATTTTTGCCTTCGTCACTGAGTACCTACATATAGACTATCCCAGTAGGAAATTTACTCCTAAATGAAAAATGCCGTGGTGAAATCCTATATGTCAGCGGTCATATAAGAGAGATAACGATAAACAGATAGTAAGGTATGCTCATTAGATACACCCATTTCGCCATCTTGCTTATGATGTGACGTCATCGTGTTCTGCTAGTTTGACAAGCGAGGTCATTAATTGTAATTTATCAATTTGTTTTTGTTATTCTACTTGTTTTCGCGTTTAAAAAGTGAATATTAAAATTTGAAAATCGTTGTATGTGCTGTTTTGAGGTGTAATAATTCACCGGACAGAAAAAACAATGAACTAAAATTAAAATTTCACTATTTCCTGAAAGACGCTAAAATGTGCAAATTGTGAATTAATGCTTGTGGTAATAGAAAATATTATTCTTTAGAAAGCAGTCGTGTTTGCTCAGAACATTTTGTTGAAAACGACTATGCATTTAAAGATATACTTTTAAATGTTCCTGAAATTAAGTAAGCTTTAAGGAAAGAATCAGTACCATCAAAAAATTCGCCAAATGAACCTGAGCAATCTTCGAGAGACAAAAGCCAAGAAATAAGAGAAAACAAAAGGATCATACATGAATGTCTAGCTGCTTTCGAAAAGTAATAATTTGAAATAAACTGTGTTATATTATATATTTGACCATGTTTAAAACGTATAGTTGTCACAAACCCTCGACAAGTAACTTTGTCTCCGAAAGTTTACAGGAGGAAGAATTTTGTGGAGATCATGATCAGGAGGATTGTTTTTTACTACGTTTATATGGAGAATTGTATCGGTATTGAATCAGGATTTAGGGCTTTGTATACTTGAATCGGATTAAAATAGGATTACTCGATCCGATCCCACTAGAAGAGCTGAATCGAATTGAAAATGTACTTATATACCTGAATCGAGGAATTGAAGAATCGAATTCACATCTGATTCTTGGTGTGTGTGTGCACCAATAGTGTTTTTTTGTGTTCAGTGGGTTTCCGTTTTCTTTGTATTTTTTCTGTTGCATGTTTTTGTTGTTTATTCTGTAAACTCAAATTGTCACTTCGATTCCATTTTAATTCAATCTTCCGATGCCAAGAGGCCATATACCTGAATCGAAATCTCAATTCGATTCGATTCGATTCCTCAATTCACTCATATAAATGGGGTATGTATTATACAAATGGTAGAACCCAAACAGAGTAAGATATACTTGGAAATCATTTTGAGTTACCTAAAATAATATTTTATTTTATTCTATTTTCTAAAATAGAGTTGAATACAACTGCAGCAAGGAATTAATAATCATGGACCTGGAAGGGCAAGTCAGCAGATTAAAGAGCAATCAGGCAAAAAATGATAAGGCTATGAGGACGGCTATGAGGACATCTTTAACCCTGGATGGTTATGTATATTTAACACACTAAAGTTATGCTTCGTCGAATCTTCGAAGTTCACCTTTAAATCTACATTATCCTTAATTTCTGCAACCTCGATCCTGAAAATTTTATCTTAAGCTCTTAGCAATGTTTTTTAAATACTAAAAACGATTTCTTATTAGTACCGACAAGTTTTCTGCACTTAAAAATAAAATTAAAATTATTACTTCATTTTGTTTCACAAACAGCCATTGATTTAAATAAAAAATTACAAAAAATACCAAATTAATATATATTTTGAAATAATTGCAAAAACTTAAAGTAATATTTCATATCAACTGTAAAAACTAAAAAAACGAAAATAAATATATATATATATATATACAAGAGGCACAAGTTTCAATTTTGTGTTCACCACATACGTTTTTTGCATTTGTAGCACATAAATTTGGTCATTCCTCTTTTGGAATATGGGAAAAATCCACAAAATTTTCATTTTCTTTCTCCCAGCGGTTACTGAATGTGGTCTTGACGTTTTTATTGAACATTGGCCAAACAATTTTCAATTTTCTTCCTATTGTAGCATAAAAAAAATCACACAAAAGTTACCCTTCGTCGTTTCGACGAACACACCAATAATAAAAACGTAATTATATTGATCGCAGGATACCATAAGTGCGTTTAGTGGTAGAGATCAACACGATGAGATGCTGTACCAAGATAGAATCAAAAGGAATGAATAGTTTAAGAGAAATCATAGAAAATAAAAGAGGTGTTCGTCGATTCGACGAAGGATAACCATCCAGGGTTAAGACGGATACTTACATCTAAGCAAGCAGAACAATTGGTGGATCCCAATAAAAAGGCACGCTGGAAAGCTGAGGATATTTCTTCAGCAATGTCCCTATATTCTGCTGGTGACAGATCATATAGGCTACTTCGCAAACTACCTCTTACACACCTCTTCAACTACGTAGATGGGCCAAACAAATTGACATCAGACCAGGTATATTAAACAAAAATAATTCAATTGATGTCTAAGTGCGACTATGACCAAAATGAGCGGTTATGTGTGCTCTCATTTGATGAAGTTAAAATCAAATCAACTTATGAATAGGACAAGGCTAATGACATTGCTATGTGCCCGAAAAAATATGCACAAGTTGTTATGGTAAGAGGGCTGGTCAAAAACTGGAGGCAAGTGGTCTACTATGACCTTGATGCACCCATGACTGCAATTATTTTAAAATTTATTATTTCTAAACTAGAAGAAATATGTTTTACAGTCATAGTTGTAGTTTCTGATATGATGATTTAGAAAATTGCTTCAAAATTTTTTAATAAGCACCTTGAGGTATGACTTAGTGACCGTCAGAAAGTAAAATATGCCACTCAGCTGTTCCGTTCCGGTTTCGCATCCATAAGACGAAGTATAACCTTGGGAAAATAATTTCTACATAATTCCTTAGAATGTGCTGATTACCTGAAAATCGCCAATGATTGGTTTAGTATTTTCAATTCCAAATGCCCATCCATTGACTCTAAGTCATGGATGAGAGCATTTGGATTAGCCTTAGATGAACAGCGGATAATAATCAATAATATGACATTTATACAATATGCGAACACCGACTCGACGTTCACTTTTCCGTTTTCAAAAGGGAATTTCGTTAAGCAATGCATCTTTGCCTCTTCTATTAGATTACGTAAGTTATAATCATAGTTTAGAGTATATTATTACAAATTGACTTAATCAAGATGACTTAGATCTCTTTTTTGGAATTATTAGATCTAATGGTTGTTTTCATGATCATCCTACACCATTAGAATTTAAGTATAGGTTACGTTCCTGCCAATGGCGGATCCACAGGGGGGGTTTTCGGCTCCGGACCGCCCCCCTTGAGCATTGAAAATGTTAACTTAGTTAGCTATTAATATAATAGTATGACGTTCAGTTTCTCTTCGACCAAAGTTTGGTAAGTTATTAGTTTCACCTGACTATATGTACTTACCTACCTAGAATGTAATTTTTCTTCCCAAAGTTACATTTTAAATCAATATTCAATATTACAAAGGGAAAATTATGTAGCAAACCCTATTTTGTTACACTTTATAAGAAAAAGAGAATATACAGGTAATAAATAGTCATAACTAAATCTAAAAAAAAAAACAATCTAAGAATCTATTCTTTAAATGTTCTTGATTTTTTGAAGAATTCCTGAAGAATTTCTTCTTCGTCAGTTAAATTCGAGAATGAATATTTAAAGCAGCTAAACCATTCAGACGCTCCTGGCCCATAGAATTCCTAAGATAGCTTTTTAATCTTCTTAAGGTCGAAAATGATCGTTCCGGAGTTGCTGTTGTTACGGGTAATACCGCCAAAACCCGTAGGATCAAATTAACATTTTGGAATGATTGGTCATGAATAACCTGAATATTAAATGTTTTAACATAAATTAATTTTAGATAAGTTAAAAAATTAAAGTACAAATTTTCTAACCAATAGAGCACCGAGTGCATTTTATATGCTAAGATTGCAAATTCGATGTCTCCACATTTTGACTTCTGATATGAAAATAACCTCTGTGCAATCTAAAATGGCTTCATAAAATGTATAGAGATGTGCACATTTTCTTTAATCAGATTCATCTTAAGTGAATAACTGTCCAAAACTTTTAAAAATCAATTTATGTTTCTGGAAACGACTTTGGATATGAGAAATGTAAGTATCGACAAATGGAATATAAATTGATATTTTGTAATATCCTACAATTGTTTGCGTTACAACATTGCATCGGTTTTTTTGATGACTGCAACGACGAGGCACTTTAATTTCTATGTCGAACTTGGAACAAATATTAGCAACATGTTCATAAATTGTACGAAAATATGAATCAGCTTTTTTTCGCTTTTCTTTAAAGTCATCTAAAGCATCATCTGCTAATTTTATTACTTCTCCTAGATCTTGATTTTTGTCTGCAATCGCCGACTCAAAGGCAAAACTATGGAGTTGATGGATTCCATTATATGAACAGAAACTTGAAATTCAAAAGTTGAAATCGCGGTCAAAAGTTGAAAAGCCATTTGTGAAGTATCTCGATCCTTCCACATTTTGATTCCATGAGATTATGCCCATCTTGTGGACAAATTGATTTCAATTTTTCTTTTCTTTGCTGACTTTTCTTTTCCATCTTGTATATCTCATTCTTTAAGACGGTTTATCTCTTGGGCCAGTGAAAAAATGCTTGAATTGTTTCGACAGTTTCCAAAGCGTTTTTTATACTGGATACTTCGCAAGCTGAATTGATTGCCAAACTGAAGCTGTGAGCAGCATAATGAACGTAAATTGCCAGAGGAAAATATGCCCTTAAATGTGCCTGTACTCCATTAAACTCACCACTCATTGCTGGAGCTCCATCGTATCCTTGACCATACATGAATGAACAATCGACACCGATGTCGTGTAGATAATTTTGATCGAAACTGCTAAACCTTGTCCAGAAACATCAGTAACAGGAAAACACTCAAGAAAATCTTCAGATATTGGATTTCGAGTCTAAATATCTAATACAGATGGAAAATTGCTCCACGCTGGAAATATCTGTCTATTCATCAGCTAAAATACAGAAGCCCCTGGCTTCATTCACATTATTAACAATTTTTTTCTAATTAATTTGTGACATGTTCCTATCAATTCGTTCTGAATCGTATTGCTCAGATATCTTGCTTTTTTCGGAGCCGATAACAGATTTGTCTTTAAAATGTCGCCCCTTCAGCCCGATAGCGTAATATGGTTCGAAAATTTCCTTTGTTCAAATATGTATTGTCAGCTTCATTGTTGATGCAAGGATTATCGAGATACAAAGATCCATCGTCTCTTTGGCCACGAAGAGCTATTCCTCGCCGTCCGCATAAAACAATTGCACTTACTATTGGTTTAAGTCTCTCATATTTTTATTTCTTGCATTTTTAAGGCAAGGCTTACTTACACCTTGCTCAATATCACGGAGTTGTGTTATACCCAAAATGGATATCTTGTGATAGTCAAGTTTCTCGTGACTTCGGAAAGCTTCTTTGGCATGCTTCCAATCATTAAAGGGCTTTGTGATAAGCTTTCCTAGTGCTATATCTCCTTTTCCACCAGTTTTCACACCAAAGGCTTTGCAATGCTTACAATATCCTCCATTTTCTTTCGCAGAATATCACAACCAACTAAACTCCTCCAACCATTTCATTTGGAATGATAATTTCTTTCCTGCATCTTTTGAAAATTGTAACTTACCATATGGCACTCACAAATCATCAATTATTTTAAGCACTTCACTTGGGTTAGTTACACCTCGGGTATTGTGAGAATGAGTAAACACACATATGCCGTGCTTTGGAAAAAGGGTACGATGGTCCCAAGAAGCTGATGCTTCAAGATGCAAATCAGCAACGGTGTTCGTTTTGCTGTATGTGGAGGATTCTGGCAATGATATATCTTCCACATTCAAATCCGGATTTGTATCATTCTGTTAAAAAAAAGTTATAACGATTAAATTCGTTTACGGTATGGATTGTTTTTTCATGATTAATGAAAATTATTTCCAAATGTCTTCACTTTCCATCATTATAACAAGTTCTAGAAATCTTGTGGGCAATAGAAGATACAAACGAAACAAAGTATTGACATCTTCTGAATTACCTGCTGTTTCCTTTTCTTTTTCCGATCGGAATCTTCAGCCCGGTTTAAATAAGAAAATAAAGTTCTTTTCATTTCTCTGTCCCTATTTTTTTTAAACACACAACTTATCAACAATGCAAAGACAACAGTAAAAAGAAAGCAGTTGCTCGCTTTTGGTATTTTGGACTTCGAGTGCATTCAAAATGAAGGTCAAGAACCAAGAAATAAGAACGAAATTCAAGAAGAAAGACACATAAGAAAGTGTGCGTAAAAAAACACGCATTCCATCCCACCTAATCTATATTCACTTTATAGCTTGAACCAATTCACTTGGCCATTTTACTGAGCAGCTCTTTTCAAATTTCTTTGTTCATCTCATTAATTTTGAAAGACACACACAATCACCTTTCCAGATATGGACTTTATTTACATGAGGTATGGTCGTGGTTTATTGTGCACTTTTCAAAAAAGTATTTCATCGCAGGCATTGTACTCAATAAATCTCTCGCGCATCATTTTTGTTCTCTTGAATCCTCTCTCTGCCCAACCGGCCGTTGTGATGTGGTTCAAGTTATACCTCGTTGTTTCGTTGCTGCTTCTCACAGGTTACAGCTGTTCGCGGAAAGGAAATCATGCCAAGAAATAAGCTAAAAATTGCGATTTGGTGCGAAAGTGCGCCTAAAATGTTCCTCTCACCTAAAACCTAAAAGCCATGCTATGCTAATTAATCTAACTCACGTTGTTTTGGTTGCCGGTATGTATTCGAGGGCTGACGGCGATGGCCGACAGCTTAAGCCTAGCAATAAGAACGAAGAAATATACACAGAAACAAAAATAACAGAGAGATATCGTCACTCGTCAGCACAGAGCACAGATGATAATTTACTTCGTATATAGTAGACGTATACTTAATTTTTTGTATGTTCATGCATCTGCTACGTAGCAAACTATTTCTACTTCGTTTTTGTTATAACATTAATATTCGTTTAAGGAGTAGGTACCTGATTATTGTTAAAATAAAAAGCTCCTTTTGTCTCTATAAACATACAGAATATAACAAAACAAAAATAGGAATGAATTTGAGCTACGTATTTGTTTAATATTGACTGTTTTCCTTCTAAAATAAATATATTTGCTAAAATTGTGTCCATCTGCCAACAACTACAGCCCAAACGGGTGGGCCGCATTGCTTCAAAGTTTGAATATGTAGAGTTTTGTAGGTATTGTACAGGGGGAAATCGAATTTCTTTCATATCTCACTAAATAACAGTACCTGCCATATAACCGTTACGTTAAAGTCTATTTTTCTCGAAAACGGCTCTAAAGATTTTGATTTAAAAAAATCTGTGCAGCTCTTTAGGTACGATCGATCACATGGTTGAAACAAAAATTTAAAAAAAGTCTAAAAACGGTACTTTCCATAGGACCGTTGTTTTGCTTTTGCCTATCTCATAAATAACTTAACCGATTCTTTCGAAATTTCACACATAAATAGGTGTAGGTAGCCGAATTTATACTGCGTACCAATACTTTTAATTTTTTTTTGTATTTGTATTTTTTTAAAACATTTTTAAGGGGAGAGTACGATAACTTTGGCGCCAAGATATAATAACGGTTTTTGGTAGAGGGGCTTAATACAAGCATTTTTTCCTATGGGAGGGGGGGGTCTATCTCCCCTCGTTTAGGTGGGAGGGGCAATTTTATAAAAAATTACTTAAAATTTTTAAAAAATATTAAAAAAGAACGGCAACACTTACCTTTATAAATTATACCTTTTTCAAAAGTCAGAACTCTACAATTTATAATAAATTTTAAGTAAAGTTGTTTCAGTCAATAGTTTTTGAAATAATTGACTTCAAAGTCAAAATTTATGAAAAAAAAGTTACAAAAATCACTTTGAATATTATTTTTCTCATGATTATGGATATCGATAAAAAAATAATTGATGTAGTTAACTGCTCCAATTATTTTTTTATTAAACACAGAAAACTACTTCTTTTTATGTCTTCTAGTTTTTAAGATATATAATTGAAAAATAGTAAAACTATACTTGTTCTTTAAACCCAAAAGATTCTTTAATTTTAAAGAAACTTTGCATATAATAAAATTTTCACCCTCCCCAAAGCCTATAGTGAGCCCAAGCAGAGGGGTTGCAGGGGGGCAGCATGCCCCCCCTTAGGCATCTCACTGTTTGCAACGTAAATTTCTTATATACCTTTGTGATTTTATTACAGTTAATGCGGTTATTTACCAACCGAACTTTGCACTTTTTGAATTTTCCACGGTCATTAAAATATCAAAACACAGAGGTGGAGTAGATGTTTTGGAGGGAATTAACCCGATTTCTTCTAAAAACGGGATACTTTTTTCGTTTGTTGACACCAAATCCCCAAACGAACAAAAAATCGAAAAATTATTTAATTTTGGATGAAGAAGTGGATGCTTAGCCGCCATTCTTAAAAAGGAAACACTACTCTTTCAAACGTTAAATGAAGAATGGCTTTGGCTATAACCTGCACCAAACCTGTATAAAAATAACGGTACAAACATCGAATGCTTGGTCTTGTTTTTTATGATCTAACTATATACATTCTTTTTACTGTGGCTGCATTAAATGTGTGTACATAGTTATATGCATAACTATGTATGACACAAACATATGTGCATATTAAGAAACTATGAGAATTTGCTGCCGTTGTGTTGTCGTAAAGGTAATGCAAATTTTTTTATAATGCAATAAATTTTCATGCTCAAATATTTAGAAAAAAGAGATTGAAATGGACATGACATATGTACATACGTTTATGTATATAATATCAATTATTTTTTTAAATCCAGATTCTTTACATGCAAAAGAAACTTTACATGCACCCATCTGATACAAAATTATTTTTTTTGTTTTTCAATTTTCTCAAAAACTAGAAAACATAGAAACGAATAGTTTTCAGTGTTTGATTAAAAAATAATTGGAACAGTTAACTACATCAATTACTTCTTTATTGGTTTTTATAATCATGAGAAAAATAATATTCAAAGTGATTTTTGTAACTTTTTTTTCATAAATTTTGACTTTGAAGTCAATTATTTCAAAAACTATTGACTGAAACAACTTTACTTAAAATTTATTATAAATTGTAGAGTTCTGACTTTTGAAAAAGGTATAATTTATAAAGGTAAGTGTTGCCGTTCTTTTTTAATATTTTTTTAAAGATTTTAAGTAATTTTTTATAAAATTGCCCCTCCCACCTAAACGAGGGGAGATAGACCCCCCCCTCCCATAGTAAAAAATGCTTGTATTAAGCCCCTCTACCAAAAACCGTTATTATATCTTGGCGCCAAAGTTATCGTACTCGTGCCATTTTTAAAAAAATCATTAATTTTTTTTTCATATTTGCTATTACCTATGGTATTTGCTGAATATCTATGAATTGGCGTTCTTTATTTTTTTTTTGAAAAATGTTTTCAAAGTTTTTAAATTTTTTTTTTCTCAAAAAGCGCTCCACAGATTTTTAAAATATTTTTCTCTTAAATTCAAATTTATCCAAGAACTTGGATAAATGGCGTACTTTTTTTGAGCTCAAATTAATTTAAGTATTTATTTCAGAATTTTGAATTATTTTTTCTTTTGTTTTTATGTTTATGTTATTAAATATTTAAGATTGTCATACCAATTTTTTAGAAAAAAATTAAAGAAATTTTGTATATATAAAAAATTAAGTAAAAAACGACTTTAAAAATATATTTAGATTTTTAATAGAAATCTTTTGCGTAGTATGTGATCGAACATAAGATCAAGCTCGTGCAATCCGGTCGTTCATTTTATTTCTGGATCCGCTTCACTTCCTAGGCTCAGCGTTATTATCCCTGCAATACAGTCATCACACTCACTGTTGCTTGTGAACAAAATTGAGAAACGAATCCGAATATGCACTTGCACATACACTCATCGCCACTTGAATAAGACACGCTGTATACTCTATTAACAATTGCGCATAACAATCGCACAATGGATTTTTGTATAGGTTTGGTTTGAAAAAAAAAATAGCTCCACAGTTAACTTAATAAAAACTATTTAGTTAGCTCGGTAAAATTTATGAAAATCTTAACTTTTGAATCGTTGGACCCCGCCATGATCAAATCCTGGATCCGTCACTGGTTCCTGCATTTTGGGTAAGCATCTTATATTCCATAAAACATACATGTTCGTGAGGTCTTTAGTTATTAGTTGGTGGTAGTTCCATTAATAAAGTGATGTGCCTTATTATAAAACATACTAACAAAATGAATACAAAATTGCTATTGTCTAACATAAATTTACTTTATCTTTTTAGGAAGGTCGGATGCCATGCAAAAAGTGAGTGACTACAGCAACATCGAGAAAAGGGATGAGGACTAATACGACGATAATCAACTTATAGCACAAATGCCTTCTAAAGTATTGGAATAAAAAATTAATCCAGAAGCTGCTGATGTTGAAGAAGACGAATTACCAACAGAAGAAGAGGAAGAAATTTCACCACTTGAATTCGCCGAGCTGAAAGAAGATGCAATTGAATACCTCGCAGGATTCCTAATTAAATAAAATGCACGACTGGATCGTACGAACTTGCTCTTGTAGCTAACAACTTTTGTAACCACGGATGCTGTTAGTAGGTAGTCTAGTAGTCTAGTTACCCTATGCAGGCTTAAAGCCGATGTAGGTAAGAATACCTTGATTCTTAATATAATGAATTATGGAATACATGATTCAAGGAATGGTTACATAGACACCTACCTACAAATGTATATTTAAATGGATTTGAGTTATGTAAATGAGGAGGTTAATATGTGCCTACCTACCTACATACAGTGAACCTAGGTATGTAAATATGTACATACATATGTATATAATGAAAGTGAATATGGTGTATAGGTCAGTAAAAACGTTTTCTCAACCTATAAAAACTGCCAAAACAATCACTTTAATCAGTTTCTCAAAAAAACTAAGAACGCCATAAGATGTCACGGATCTATAAAAATTGTATAAAAAAGTATCTCGAAAATTGTAGGACGGATTGTGATGAAATCCTGTTTTTTATTTTTAGTTTTTTGAAAACAATTGTATTTTGAAATGTGGGTATGCAGTTTTTTAGATTTTATTACTATAAATGTGATATAAATTTTTAAATTATTTTTTTTTATTAGTTTTAGAGATATTGATTCTTGAATAAAAAAGTTTTAAAAATTATTTTTTTTTTTTTTAATTTTGATACGCAGAATTAGTTTGATTACTTAGAACTTCTCAGATATAAAATTTTAAGGAAATCCAATGTACCGTTACCGAGATAGCCAAAAATTAAAAAAAAAAACGTTATTAGACTTTTCACGTAAACTTGGTTCAGATTAGATATGGCCTGCAAAAAAATTGTCAAAATTTTGTATCAAAATCGTTGGAGCCGTTTTCGAGAAAAATAAGATTCTCCTAAACGGTTATATGCCAGGTACCGTTATTTTTAGGCCCAAAAATAAAATTTCAATTTCCCCTCTGATGAATGCCAAAAGAATCACACATACCAAATTTGAAGGTAATCGCTGAAGCCGTTTAGGATGTAGCTCGTTATACATACAGACGGACAGACTGACAGACTGACAGACTGACAGACAGACATTTTTTGCCGATCACTTTTTTGGATTTCTCTATGATCGTAATCTCATGTTTGATAGTTAGAATTAATTTTTTTTAAACGAATGCATAACTTGCCTTGTAGTACCTATAATTGCAAGTAAAAATTTAAATTGCCGAACGATCCTAATACATCCTGCAGCTTTACTTGGGTGGATGAAAAGTCGGAAGGTGGACTTAAGAAACCAAGCGATACATTCTTTTGAAAATGTTAGACTTTTGGAATATATTTTTATGAAACACAATAAGGAACATCTATACACAGAAGGCAAGTTCCTGGAAAAACATTTAAACAATGCTGAAGATGTGCCTCTAGATATAAGTGTAAAAAAACTATTTTTTAAGTGCAGACTGTATTTTAGAATTAAGCATTTAAACGATTTAGTAATATGTTAAATCATTTTTAGTATGATACTAGGTTAAAAAGAGGATTTTGCTAATTTTAATCTTATTAACATTTTACTAAAGTTAAAATCACCGAATGGCTACTTTTAATTTTTAGTATCCAACTAAATCTACATAAAAGTTGTTATTTTTTTTTCCGGTGAGATTTTTATTTTATTTTTGTAAGTAAATGATGAAAATATAAACATCGAATGCTTATTTAGAGCACATGTTGGGTTTCTATTAACATATAATCAATTTACAACGCATAAACACAATAATTGTGTTCATCAAAATTCAAACCCTACAAATGCTTTGCTATCTGCTTAGTAAGCATTTTACTAGTTAACAAAAGGTTTAAAATTTATGAAAAATTAGTAGACTACTATGTATATAGTAAATTGCTAGTATCGTGTTAAGGCCTTAATAAAATGTTGTTTAAACTTTTGCGCAATGAAATGGTATTATTTTCTTTCATCTTATATCCGAACTAGTTGACGATGACGTCACACCACAGCTGTCAAAACACAATGAGCATAACTTATCTGTTTATCGTGGGAGAGATTGGCCTCATTCAATAAACGAACTATAGCTATCCGGATAGGTTGGTGTTGTTGTATTCCCATGTAAGAATACAGCTGATGACAACACAACTGCCGCTGAAAAAAAAATTTTAAGCTGTCCGAAAAACTTTGGTATACTTATGTATCCCATGAGAAATGTCAAAAACATATGCACAAACCCATACAAATTTAACCTATTCCACGGTGGTTGTTCAGGAACTTCAGTGGATACTAACATATCTTAGATAGGCTATCGTACCGACATCTGAATGAGGCCATTATCATTGATTTCACTTATGAAATAAAGCAGCCGGTCACCAGTTTGCCATTTAAGTACTCGTAGCATGTTCTGCTTAGCTCAAGTAAGAAGGTAGAGAATAGACAAAAAAAAACTTTAATGAATGCACAATCCTTTTTCATATGCATGAATTAAATGCAAAACCGGGGCGAAGATTTCCTCCATAAAATGATTTTCGACCTGCTACAAAAAAATAAATGATGCGAAAATGTAAGCTTTTTTTTAGTTATCCCTCATTCGGTTCGCGCCACTAACTACCTACTGTTTCTGTCGGGCGTGATTTATTTGCTCTAGAATGATTTCTTTAAAAATAATTTTTTTTATATTTTGTGATCAAAGAGAAGGGACGTCAACAAATGTTTTAGGTGTTTTGTTGTAAAAAATAAAATATAATATATGTAATTGTATATGAATATTAACAACTAAAAAATGAATGAATGCTTTATTTAAAATACTTTGGCTGTACATAGTATACGTTTGTAAGTAGGTACAGTAACCGACAGACATGTAATCTTTTTCTGTGACTAATTTATTATATCTCAAGAATCTGTATTTTCAACCAAGAAAAAGAACTTAGGAACTCGAAGATTTCATATATTCTTTTACTTTTACTACATCATCACATCTTAAGCATCAGTTTATTCACCAAGAAAATGAACTCATGAATTTCATGGTTCCATGTAACGGGTGATTTCATTACAAAATCTTCATCAAGAATGGGTGCACCTACTTACCTCCTAGGCCAAGTCCATGTTAAATTCATTATAGGATTCCCCAGAAAATTCATTGGTGATACTTCTTTTACTTGATGAAAAAGCTACTTTTTCAGTTGCGATTTTTTGAATATTTCCCACTGGGATGTAGGCCCCCATACATTTAAATAAACATACATATATATATTTTAAGATCACATGAATATTACCTACCCACCTACATCCATCATTTTCCTTCGTCGGCCTTAAACCTGCATTGGATAACTAGACTACCTACCTACTAACAGCGTCAACGTTTAGTTACATTAAAGTTGTTAGCCATAAGAGCAAGTTGGTACGATCCAGTCGTACATTTTATTTTTTATTTGAACTGTCGTCGCCAGATTGTTGTCTAGGAATGCTGAGATGAAAGAAATGAAACGCACAGATGTATGAGCAACTTAAGACTACTTTATTAAATGTAACACTTATGTATATGCTTAGCTTACAAACTAGATTAGTAATTATATAAATGATCTTCTCTTATATTATGTGGAATACAGTGAGTTGAACAATGTAAGGTACCTTTTAACATTCATGGCAGACATGAATTACAAATTCTCTATCGAATACCTTTAAATTTATCTATATCGCTGCGATGAGGTAACTTGTTATCAAAAATAGGTACATTTTCTAACCAAACGCCCACAGAAAGTTTGTCAGACCTGCAGTTTCGTAAATGTGTCCAAAGATAATGGGTATGATTTTCAAAACCCCAATATAGTAAATAAATCTTATGGTCGCCTCCCGGACTATAAAGTTTGTGGATATCTAAAAACGCGTTCTTCGTTCATAAGGGGCAATTTTACTAACAAACCGACAGCTGAAAATGTCAGTGTGGACGCGTTGTGATTTCAAGTTTGGTAGCAATTGGCAATATGTTGCCATGCACACATGCATCCATCGTCTATATTTGTCAAGTTAAGTTGATTATATTATTCGCTTCCTGGACGAGTTTAATTAAATTTTTATTTAAATCATCTGAATATATGCAGGTACTGGTACACTAGCTCAAGGTTTATTTGAATCTCTAGTAATCTGGTTAGCGACTTAATAATAAGTAGATATATCACCAATATCAGATACAGAGAAAGCCCAAGCTTGTTTATGAATAAGCCAAACTGAGTACATAGGTAGATCATCAAATACATTAGGTATAAATAAAATTCAGAAATTGGTTTTCATACTTGCTTCCATTTCTTAAGTTTTTTTTTTTAAAGAATTTTCAATGATTTTAATCTGAACACTATCGATAAAAATAAATGGCATCGAACATTTTATTATCCTAATTGTAGTTTATTTATACTTTTGCGGGTACCTATACAAAGTTAATTAACAGGGCTCATTCTATCGAATTGGATTATTAGGTGATTTAAATTAATGTTATAGGCACGAAAAAGTTTAATTTTGATATTTGGAAATCAGGTAAGAAAATAGATAAATATTTTTTTTTTCTACAAAATGAAATTAAATTGCTTTAAATTATAAATTGACTAGTTCTTAAAAAAAAGAGTCAAATCTACAAAAGGTGAGACCCTGAGTCCATTTTGACTGAAATGAGCCCCAGCGGCCTAACAGTGTCTACATACATAGATGGAACCTAGGTATATGTACTCTTAAAGATACATAGCTATATATAAATGTATAAGGGCTAAGTATATGTATATGTATACATGCATTCAGTGACGTACGCAAAATGCGTAAAAATGAATAATAATTAGGGAGAAATAAATGTATGATACAAATAATAAAGGCTTCTTAGATTACTTAGTTGTTAAAGTATGAGGGAAAAAAGATGCCATTTGAATTGTTGGACAAGTATGTATATATCAAACAAAATTTAAAATTGTCTGAGCGGTTTTTAAAAAAATATTTGTTTATTTATAAAATTTGAAAAACATTTTCAGAAAAAAAATGTATTTTGAAGTAATTATAAATGTACACCTAAAATCTTAATTTCAAGAAAATTCAGTGACTGGTTCCTGAAATCTCGATTTTTCAAAAAAAAATTATTTATTTTTTTAAAAATCGAAAAACTATTTTTTTGAAAATTTGAGTGTGCAGTCTTATTAATACTTTAAGGGAGCATTTGCATAAAAAATATAATTTTAATCAGTGCATCCAATAGTTAGAACGTTGAAAATATGAAGTGGTTGTATGGGAAGTACCGTTAACAAGTACGCTAAATAAAATATTTTTTTTTCACTTAGAAGTGAACTGCATACTAATTTTAGAGCACACACATTTTTTTAAATCAAAATTCTGAAGCAGTTTTTGAGAATTAATTTTTTTTCTTAACGGGTTTTTAACATGTTTATGGGAGGTTGTATTTTGTTTTAGGAAAATAGTTTTTTTTAAGTGTTCCAGATAATGCCAAAAACTCCTCAAAACGAAGCTTAAGAAAAACCGATGGAGTCATTATCCACACTCAATTGTGAATAGTGAGAAACAAAACTAATCAATTTGATTTAAATTTGAATAAAATTATAACGAAAAAAAGATAAACCATCTTTGGAAATATTTTATAAAATTAACAATTTCAATCAGACACTTTACACACAAATCACATCATCAAACTTCAATAAGACAAGTACAAGTCAAAATCAGCCGTCAGCTGTAAGTTTCTATAAATTGTTAGGACATAACGAAAGTAAAAACAATGGGTGACACAAACTCCACACTAAATAAAATAATTAAGGCATTAGGAACCTTAAAAACTGAATTGACTAACGAAAAAAAAATTATAAGCAGAGCTTAAACGCGAAATTAGAAAAATAGCTGAAAATCAAACGACTATTAAGAAAACAACAAAATTATTTGGAGGGAAAAATCAAATACATAGAAAAAACGTTGAAACGTAAAAATTTTTAACATTAAAGAAATAGAGACGGATAACATTTCCCTACAAAAATATGTTCTGGAATTCTTAAACAACATTTTAGAAGTTAAGACGAACCATCGTATATAACGGGTGATTTTTTTGCTACTTGGTTTTTGACGTTTATATTTTTGACAGATCACACATGACTATGGAACATGAAAATTGGGTTCTTCTTGGATGATCCAGATGCCGGCCGTGTCGCTGTTTTCAACTTTGCAGAGATTAGTTTGTTGACGCGGGCAGAGGAAGAAAGGGGAAAAAAGAAGAGTTGAGGTAGTTTAATTTCGTTTCCTACAACATTAAGGAGTATAAGAGAGAAAACCAATTCTGATTTCTTTTTTGACCTCACATGTTTTATTTTTGTTGATCTTTTAAGTGGATGAGGCAAAGAAGAAAACAAAGTTGATCGTTCATATATACGATAACATTTGAAGGTATTTTGCACATATAAACCATACTAAGATCGGAAACCTTTTAACGTTTCATCCCCCAAAGCCCATTTGTTTACATTGTTGTATTGGTACATTTAGCACCATATCCATGAATAGATGTGAAAGCGAAAAACAAAACAAAAACAAATTACTAGGGCTGTGTTATCTATGTGTCTATAGGAATAGGAACAGAAAAGATTCTTGTGTGCGTTTTTATCAATGGGTCTATTGGAAGAGGAACGGAAAAGTTACATGTGTGCGTATTTCAGCAGGTTGGCAAATGTCTAATTAAAGCAGAGGTTTCGGGTCCTTATGTTATTAGTTTATGGTATTTTGTTTCTCGTTTTATTTGTGTTTGTAGCAATTTTATTAATTTTGCTGCTTTTTCATTCATATACATTGTTTTGCATTCTTGAATTACGTATTTACAATGCTAATCACTTACTATAGTTTGGTATTGAATATTGTTGGGGTAGTTTCATTGCGTTTATACATCATATGTATAGGTATGCAATGGCAGTTTGTATGTTTGTTTATGGTTTGGATTTTATTTATTTCATTCTAGGTACCTATTTGGATTTGGTGATTTTTTTTCAATAAGTAGGATTCGCTATTAAAACCATTACTTTCTTACCTCGTAATGAATGATTTCGGATTGAATGTCCTTTTCTGAGATTGTGTGTTTTGCTTGGCAACTATAAAGAAAAACAAATATACCTACCTACCTATTCAGTTATCAATATTTTTAATTTTTTAATATTATTAATTTATTTTGTCTGTTCATTGACAAGACAACATTTGAGAAACTTCAAAACAACTATGTACCTGGGGGGTATTAAATTATTTGGTTCTTTATTGACCGCAAAATTTCGATAATTAATAAACACACAAACAATTTTGTTTAATAATTAATGTATTTATTAAAAATAATTATCATATGCATTTCGAGCTCATAATTGTGTGCTCATCTTCAGCGAGCGCTTAGTAGACACTAAAATAGAAAAACTAACAAAGAGATAAAACCAGGTACATAAAAGGGAAGGAGAGTAAGTATAACAATTACAAGAATAACAATTGATCTCATTTGAGTAAAATTTTTAAATCAATACATAATAAGTTTACAGTATAAAACACAAGAACAAATAAGAAAAGAGAAAATTGAGAAAAATAACAAAAGAATTTATGTATGTAAAATAAAGTTTAACGTTTAACTAAATAAAAAAGTGGTGAATCAATATTCTCTTTTTCTATATTCATGAGATTCATGGTTGTTGCAATGTAGAAAGATTCATACGCGTCTAATTTAGCTGGATTATTGACATTTTTTAATAGTTTTACATTTTCTTCAAATGAAATTTTGTTATGTGGGTGTGAATTGTTCAAATTGTAAGCGTGTGCGGCAACAGCCTTTGTGACATCTTTTTTCCTTACGCTACGTAAATGCTCTTCAATGCGTGCAGACAAAGCTCTCCTTGTTTGGCCTATATACTTTGCATCACAATCTGAGCAGCTGATTTGGTATATGCCGCTTCGATCTCGTAATGGTACTTGATCTTTTGTTGTGCCTAGCTTTGAACGAAGTTTGTTGGCACTTGTATAAACAATCTTCATGTTTTCTCGGTCAAAACAATGTCTAAGTTTGTCTGTGACATTTGGCAAGTATGTAAATGCGATTCGATTAAACTTTTCTTTTTGTGATAAGATGTTTTGGCTGAATAGTGTTGAAAAATCATGTCTTTTAATTTTATTTGAATGTTTTGATATAAACTTGTCTATTAAGGATTTTTCAAAACCGTTAACACCAGCAATTTGAAGAATTCGATCGTATTCATTTTTGTATTCAGTTACAGACAATGGTAATCTGCAAAGTCGATGTATCATAGCATGAAACGCTGCGGTCTTATGTTGGTAGGTGCAAGATGAATCGTTAGTTATGTATCTGTCCGTCGTTGTTGTTTTTCTGTAGACGGAGAATTCGATTTTTGGTCCTATTCGTTTTATTTTCAAATCCAGGAAAGGAAGTGTATGGTCGACTTCACTTTCAATTTCAAAAGTGAAATTAATGCTTTCATAACGACTATTCAAAATATTGAGAATGCGGTTGGTGTCATTCTTTTTAATAATAGCGAATGTGTCATCAACATAGCGAAGCCATCTTAGAGGAAGTAAGCCCTCACTTTGCAAATCGGACTCCAGTTTGCACATGAAGGCTTCCGCTACCATAGGAGAAAGACTGTTTCCCATGCTGCAACCCTGCTCACTTTTATAAAATTTGTTTCGAAATTGGAAGCAATTATGCTTCCAATTGCACAATTTTGAAGGTGTTCACCTATAGCATCTAATGCAACCCCGATAGGAACACTAGGAAAGAGGGCGGAGACGTCAAAGGAAATCATATTTTCATCTTCTCCAATTTCTATGTCCTTCACTTTGTCCACAAAATCAAAGGCGTTTTTTTACAGAAAAACCTTTAAATGGTCCATATTGTTTGATATTGGTAACTAGCCATTTGGATATTTTAGCAAACGGTGAATTCACACATGAGACAATCTTTCTCATTTTTTCACCTGGCTTATGAACTTTAGGGAGGCCATACATTAGAGGTAGCTGTGGGTTGGAAACCATCAATCGGTATTTGTTTACACCAAAAACGTTACTTAAACTTTTGATTACAGTTTTTGCGTCATCAATCATTTTGTTTAGGGGTGATCCTTTACAGATAGTAAAATTGTCTTCTTTGATGGAAATCAGCATACGTCGGTCATAGTCTTCTTTGTTCATGATGATAACTTGATTGCCTTTGTCTGCTTTCATATAGAACACATTGTGGCGTTTGAGACTCAACAAAGTATCGTTCCATTTGTCAGATTTTTTATCACAGTGTTTTTGGATGACAGACCCCTTTCCAATGATCGGGAATGCTACGTCTCTTATGCGTTTTTTGGTGTCAAAAGGTTTATATTGAATGGCTGCTTCGATATCTGCTATAACATCGATTATAGGACTATTCTTAGGTTTAATTGAAAAATTCAAACCTCTATTCAGAAGATCTAATTCATTATCGTCGAAAACTTCACTAGATAAATTTATCACCAACCCTTCTACCGATTTCACAGTAGGTCTTGTACGAGTCGGAATATTTTTAATCAATTGCGAAAGTTTTTTCTTTTGAACGACTCTCTTCTTAAGAAAAACAAGTTCACAACGAAGCAACATGGCAGATTGTTTAGTGATAAATTCCCTAAAAAGAACTTCATCTCGTAAGTCTTTGGTCATTCTTAAATGCAATTCGTAGATTTTTAATTGAATTGCGTCAATGCGACTGTAGTGGTATTGTATTTCAAATTTTAGCCACAATCGTTTAGACTGATGTATAACCCGTTCGGTTCGGTTGTTTTGTACAGCGCAACTAACTTTCATGAATTTAGGGAATATTTTTTTGGCTTTGCACTCTTCTAAAAAAAGAATATCCGCTTTGACCTTTTTCATTTTCACTACTAGACGCGAGTACACGTTTAAGTCATGTTTAGAATACATTGTTTGAGTTTGATTGTTCAATATTTAATCACTGAACGATAAAACGTGGTTTTTTTGTGGTCTAATTTCAGAGTATTAAATTATTTGGTTCTTTATTGACCGCAAAATTTCGATAATTAATAAACACACAAACAATTTTGTTTAATAATTAATGTATTTATTAAAAATAATTATCATATGCATTTCGAGCTCATAATTGTGTGCTCATCTTCAGCGAGCGCTTAGTAGACACTAAAATAGAAAAACTAACAAAGAGATAAAACCAGGTACATAAAAGGGAAGGAGAGTAAGTATAACAATTACAAGAATAACAATTGATCTCATTTGAGTAAAATTTTTAAATCAATACATAATAAGTTTACAGTATAAAACACAAGAACAAATAAGAAAAGAGAAAATTGAGAAAAATAACAAAAGAATTTATGTATGTAAAATAAAGTTTAACGTTTAACTAAATAAAAAAGTGGTGAATCAATATTCTCTTTTTCTATATTCATGAGATTCATGGTTGTTGCAATGTAGAAAGATTCATACGCGTCTAATTTAGCTGGATTATTGACATTTTTTAATAGTTTTACATTTTCTTCAAATGAAATTTTGTTATGTGGGTGTGAATTGTTCAAATTGTAAGCGTGTGCGGCAACAGCCTTTGTGACATCTTTTTTCCTTACGCTACGTAAATGCTCTTCAATGCGTGCAGACAAAGCTCTCCTTGTTTGGCCTATATACTTTGCATCACAATCTGAGCAGCTGATTTGGTATATGCCGCTTCGATCTCGTAATGGTACTTGATCTTTTGTTGTGCCTAGCTTTGAACGAAGTTTGTTGGCACTTGTATAAACAATCTTCATGTTTTCTCGGTCAAAACAATGTCTAAGTTTGTCTGTGACATTTGGCAAGTATGTAAATGCGATTCGATTAAACTTTTCTTTTTGTGATAAGATGTTTTGGCTGAATAGTGTTGAAAAATCATGTCTTTTAATTTTATTTGAATGTTTTGATATAAACTTGTCTATTAAGGATTTTTCAAAACCGTTAACACCAGCAATTTGAAGAATTCGATCGTATTCATTTTTGTATTCAGTTACAGACAATGGTAATCTGCAAAGTCGATGTATCATAGCATGAAACGCTGCGGTCTTATGTTGGTAGGTGCAAGATGAATCGTTAGTTATGTATCTGTCCGTCGTTGTTGTTTTTCTGTAGACGGAGAATTCGATTTTTGGTCCTATTCGTTTTATTTTCAAATCCAGGAAAGGAAGTGTATGGTCGACTTCACTTTCAATTTCAAAAGTGAAATTAATGCTTTCATAACGACTATTCAAAATATTGAGAATGCGGTTGGTGTCATTCTTTTTAATAATAGCGAATGTGTCATCAACATAGCGAAGCCATCTTAGAGGAAGTAAGCCCTCACTTTGCAAATCGGACTCCAGTTTGCACATGAAGGCTTCCGCTACCATAGGAGAAAGACTGTTTCCCATGCTGCAACCCTGCTCACTTTTATAAAATTTGTTTCGAAATTGGAAGCAATTATGCTTCATGCACATCTCGATCGCTGACACGTATGCTTGGATTTGTTCGCATGACACTGCACAATTTTGAAGGTGTTCACCTATAGCATCTAATGCAACCCCGATAGGAACACTAGGAAAGAGGGCGGAGACGTCAAAGGAAATCATATTTTCATCTTCTCCAATTTCTATGTCCTTCACTTTGTCCACAAAATCAAAGGCGTTTTTTACGGAAAAACCTTTAAATGGTCCATATTGTTTGATATTGGTAACTAGCCATTTGGATATTTTAGCAAACGGTGAATTCACACATGAGACAATCTTTCTCATTTTTTCACCTGGCTTATGAACTTTAGGGAGGCCATACATTAGAGGTAGCTGTGGGTTGGAAACCATCAATCGGTATTTGTTTACACCAAAAACGTTACTTAAACTTTTGATTACAGTTTTTGCGTCATCAATCATTTTGTTTAGGGGTGATCCTTTACAGATAGTAAAATTGTCTTCTTTGATGGAAATCAGCATACGTCGGTCATAGTCTTCTTTGTTCATGATGATAACTTGATTGCCTTTGTCTGCTTTCATATAGAACACATTGTGGCGTTTGAGACTCAACAAAGTATCGTTCCATTTGTCAGATTTTTTATCACAGTGTTTTTGGATGACAGACCCCTTTCCAATGATCGGGAATGCTACGTCTCTTATGCGTTTTTTGGTGTCAAAAGGTTTATATTGAATGGCTGCTTCGATATCTGCTATAACATCGATTATAGGACTATTCTTAGGTTTAATTGAAAAATTCAAACCTCTATTCAGAAGATCTAATTCATTATCGTCGAAAACTTCACTAGATAAATTTATCACCAACCCTTCTACCGATTTCACAGTAGGTCTTGTACGAGTCGGAATATTTTTAATCAATTGCGAAAGTTTTTTCTTTTGAACGACTCTCTTCTTAAGAAAAACAAGTTCACAACGAAGCAACATGGCAGATTGTTTAGTGATAAATTCCCTAAAAAGAACTTCATCTCGTAAGTCTTTGGTCATTCTTAAATGCAATTCGTAGATTTTTAATTGAATTGCGTCAATGCGACTGTAGTGGTATTGTATTTCAAATTTTAGCCACAATCGTTTAGACTGATGTATAACCCGTTCGGTTCGGTTGTTTTGTACAGCGCAACTAACTTTCATGAATTTAGGGAATATTTTTTTGGCTTTGCACTCTTCTAAAAAAAGAATATCCGCTTTGACCTTTTTCATTTTCACTACTAGACGCGAGTACAGTCAAACTTTCAAAAAATCGAATCGGAGCTAAATTAGCATTAAGATAAGTAAAAGACAAATGTAGGTGCTTACATACCTACTTAACTAATTTTTTTTAAATAGGTGGCATGTGGGTCAGGTGGTGCATTGCAGTTGGTTCAAGCTGTAGGTACGAGTACCTACCTACCTATTTACAAGTTCGCAAAACAAAAACTTATATTTATTTTATTTTTAAACTAATAAATAAATAAATATTAAATGTAGCTAGGTGTACGTATATTAGAATTTTGTGGAAAATAAAAACATGAACAAAATTAAACAAAAATCTGCATTTTTACTTGTGATATATTAAGGTGGTATAGTTAGTGTGTGTGTAGGTATATAGGAACAATTGGATGAAGTACCTAGATAATAAAAAAAAAATATGACTTAGGTTTTCATCAATCACAGAACATCACAGAAGCTGATGCGATTTTCTTTAAACATTGTAGGTAGGTGCATACTACATACACACTTACATACCTATTTCATCATTATGAAAATCCAATCAAGTGTTAGCAGAAAAGTGAACGTTTTTTAATTCATTGATTTTCGCACATTGAGTGAATATTATATTGAGCTATTGCTCTTATTTATTGGTCGAAAATCGAATTCTATTTTCTTAAAATAAAATATTCAATAAATGTGTGATAAAAGTTGAATGAACTATACGTTAACTTTCAGTGGAATACTCTATTGGTTATTCAAAATGACGACAATATTAACTTACGCAGGCAAACTCCAAGTTTTTATGCATTGATATAAGATAATGTTAATTTTGTTTTAAACACAATTGAATTGAAAATATTGACATAATTTAATTTGGTTTTTACAAGGTACGAATGATAAAATAAATTATTTTTTTAACGATAATTTCCAATACGATTTTATAAAGTAATTACGAATGTTGTGATAAATTATATATTGAGTTGGGTCAAAACAATATAGGTACATAGGTACAAAAGTACAAAATCAAACTTTCGAGTAACCAGATTCAAAAGTTCTATCATTTGTCTTAAATTAGGTAATGTTGCGATGGGCAATAATATTGAACCTGCATAGGATAACTAGACTACATACCTACTAAACAGCTTTGATGGTTAGATACATTAAAGTTGTTAGGTACAACAGCAAGTTCGTGCGATCCAATCTTGCATTATATTTAATAATGACGGAGAAAAAGCAGGAGTTTTTGTTTTTTATACTATACTATACTATACTATGAGACTAACCTTCTCCTTCCATTCCTTGATCATATCGGTACTATCAGCTGGCAATTGATCTGTATAAACCATACACATGTATCCGGATTCGCGCAAGCATCTCTCAACTTCCAGTACTTCATCTGCCGAATTGCACAAGACTGCACAACGCTCCAACTGATATGCGCACTTATCCAAACATTTCATAACAACCGCCATCTTTTCGGAGTTACTTTGCAATTTAATGGAAACTTTAGCCTTGGCATAGACTGCAGCTTCTAAATAGTCTGCAATGCACAACAAAGGCTGATTAGCAATCCTTATAAAATTAATAAATCGCCGAGTCCATGCCTTGGAAGTGACCACCAGTTGAAATGGAATCTTTTCATCTTGAAGAACTGGAGAGATAAGCTTGAAGAGGGTTTCATCAAACTCGGGATTCTCATTCATTATGCTCTCCAAACCATCGATAACTAAAGTTTTACTTGGCGTATGTTGAGCAAGTTTTCCTTCTCGTTGGCCTCGAGCAAACGCTGCCGCACGGTGGTGTAATTACGCACACCACACCCATTAAGCAGTTCAATTTTAACTTCTTCGTTGTTTCGAAGTCCATATGCTGGCACAATACTAATTTTTGGTGTTGTGCTAGCCAAAATGCGTCGACAATGACGAGAAATACTCTCAACCTGAACGGACGATGGTGCGATTATAATAACAGCTGAACCATAGGTCGGCAGAATGTCTTTCGATTCTAGACGGAAACTCAACATGCTACAAACCGGAGGCAAATAACACCAGGTTTTACCAGTTCTATTCGAGTTGATCACACAAAAGCAATTGCCACGAACTAAATGCGACCAAGCGTACGCTTGGATGCGATACATTTTATTCAATCGCATGTGCTCCATTTCTTGGTGCATTTCTGCTGTTAACAAGGCATTTTTCATGCGTTCAATTGGTTTAACATTGTTTTTACTGTGAACCAATACAAGATGCTTAACGAAATTTGTTTTCAAAGTAGCTTTACCAATGACTTCGGGAAGATTAAGATTGGTTTGGTATGATGGAAGATAAGAATTAGTTAAATTACGAAAGTATTCTTTTTGAGTTAATATTTTCGTAGCAACTGACGAAACAATATATTTTAAAATTAAATTACAGGACAAAATACAAAATAAATAAAATAAAACTCGCGCACTTCCAATATTTGTTTTGAAATGAATATCTTTTTTTTTATTGTTTTGTCAGCTGTCAAAATACTCACCTCAAATGAAGTAAACTGGTCTTTTCTTGTGGTGGAATTTTGGCACGTACGCATTAATATGCTATGGTTTGCTTCTACTTTTTGATTGGATTATCTTCATTTTGAACATAAAGTTAATAAATATTGCTTAATTTGTAAGCCAGAATCAACAAAAAGCTTTTATTAGTATGTTTTATGTTTGATTACGGCCTTTAAAAATACAATTTAACTAAAAAGCAATTCATTTTTCAATTTTTGAATTTAACGGATTTCCATTTTAAATATATTAGGTCACCATATCTACCAAAATTGGGATTGCGCACTCCTCCGTTTCGATAAGCCTGTGTTGGTGTCTGCTCCATTTAAAATGCACGGGCAACTAACACATGCTTGTCGAAACGGAGGAAATCCTTTTAATTTAGCTTGTAGGGTAAAAGAGAATAAACCCCCGAAGTCGTGCCTCTATGTTAGTTTCTCTATGATGTAATGGTACAAGGTTGTCTGGACCTTTCATCAAGTGAGTATTTAAAGAAATTCCGTTGACCTTCGCAGCCACTTCAGCAACGCATCTGGGTTTTGGAGGAACCTTATTATGGTTCACAATTGCAAAGGTTCTATTCAACTCTTCCTGCGAAGCAACCCTAGCATAACCCTTAGCGAGCAAAGAACGGAAATAATTATTTTTCCACACTAATAGATGAGGTTTCTTTCTTAATGTCTTTTCCAAAGCGATGAGACGTTTAACCGCCATCGGATAGCTGTCAGGAAGCGTGACATCATCGGAGCTCCACAATAGGCCAATCTCATACTGGTCACCGACCAACTTCAAGGAACGATCCATAATAATAAATGAACGGCTCACTTCACGACTGCGTAACTCACCCTTTCGAGGCATGACCCCAAGCTCCTATGTGCTGAAATGAAGCTTGACCAGATGGTGTAGGTCATCTTCCTTCCGAATAGTATCGTGGAACATAAACTGCATAGTTGGTCTCGATACCTGATGTAAGCACGACACATGTAACGAGGGAGCAGAAATGCCATAAACAATCCAGCCTAAAAGAGTTTTTATAGCATAAGGTGCCTCTTCATCCTTTTCGTAGCGTTGACCACGACCTAGCAGGAATTTTGCCTTATCCAAACCTTGCAGGATCTTAGGACTAGCATCCACCAAATTCGAAAGTGGGAGTCCCCGAAGATGTGGATACAAGCCTTTTAAATGAGTAACATCAACTGACTGGCTAGCTAAACCCAAATTTTTGACAGTGTAAACATTCTTTAGGACATACTGCGTACGGCCACTTACACCAGATACTGTCAAAGAAGTCCGCATAGAATCCTCAAGACGTGAAACTCCCTTTGTCCAATGCAACGAAAGCTGTTCAGGATGTCCGTCCAACTCAAGTTCATTGAAAAGTCTTCATCTAGCAACGATAACGAAGAACCATCATCCAAAAAGGCATACGCATCCACAAACATGTCATCACTTCCATAAATACGAATTGGAGCTACCTTGAACAAGATGGCGGCATTAGACCCAACATAAGACGAATGAATATGTGGTTGTGGTGCGACAGGAATTGCTGCTGTGCTCAACTTGGAGGCTCCACTGTTTGAAGTTAGATGTAATAATGGATGGTGACGCTGGAGGCATCCATTTGTACCACACGAACTTTTTTTTGAACACATTCTCCATAGATGTCTGGCGGGATTCAAACATGAGAAATAAATCGATTTATCTTTCGTAAACCTCTGTCTTTCATCAGGGGTCAAAGCTAAGAACTCTTTACATTGGTACAAAGCATGTTGTTTTTTGTTACATTTACAACATGATCCCTGTGAAGCAGATGAAACCACTGGATTATGTATCAGCACTCGAGAAGATTTAGCGTTGATAACCGAATGTTGTTTCTTGCTATCGGAGTTTCCTGCTAGTTTCGACAGCTCTGGTGGTAAAACATCACATCACCTTTTCGGTGAGGAACTCTGCAAAATGTTGAATATTGACACGAGGAAGACATGACTTTCGCTTCTGCCACTCCTGATACAGCCCTGCACCTAGCCTAGAAGCAAGGTTGGTTAGATCATAACCATTCGATAGATCATCTTCTCTATGCATCGACTTGACATCAGCCACGAAACCGTTCAACTTCACAGCCCAAATACGAAGCTTCGGGTCACACTTTGAAGCAAGCTTCGGAAAGTTCAATAAATCTGAAGTCAAGTCATGTACTAAAACGTCATATTGGCCAAACATTGTTCGAAGCGAATCCAGTATCGCATCGGCATAAGAAGAATACTTAAGACGATCGCTTACTAGCTGATACGCCTCATTCTTTGTGATTAGCTTGAATCTTCTTTATTATATCTTACTTCTGCGCAGAATATGAAGTACTGACACCGCTTTTAGAAACGCTGGAAGAGGCAACCGGCTGTACTTTGACGACGGGAACTTTTGACAACTTTAGCTTCATCACCAACGCAAGTTCAGCTCTTAACTCAAATAGCTCCTTATCACGTTCAGCGACTGCGGCTTGTGCTACTGTAGCAGCTTCCATAAGCAATTCGACCTAAACTTCTGAATCACCTTCTGCTGGGGCAGTTGATTTAGAAATTTGACCGCTAGCATGCTCAGAATTCGAATCCTCCTCATCTCTCAACACACAGTCAGACTCTTTGCAATACCAAGGCGTCAACGTGTCGACTTTGTTGGGATCGAAATCATGGCAGTTATAATGCCACCACCGCTTACACTTCTAACAAGAAACCATAAGCTCGTCGTCTGCTCGGATACAACTTGCAGAACTGCAACTATGTACCGCTTTCTCCATTTTAATATTCCACTAAAACTATAATAGTAGTAATCGCTAAGAAAATTGCGTTAGAGTCCAAATAAAAATCGAAGCAATTAAAATAAAATGATGTTTTTTCGCAAACAACTAAACTTCCAAACTATTCGAACCAAATAATAGATATTGAAGACCCAAAAAAAACCTATCTGCCAATCCAAAGAAGAAGGTTTCAAGCCAATAAGGACCCAAAGCAAATTCTCCTCGGCAGTACAACTTCAATTTTATTTTCTGCAATACGACAATTAAAGAAACGGTAACATAGAATGTATAATCAACCTGCAATCGATATAAGAACATTAACTTTACTTCCAGATTGTTTTAAACAACTTAACAAAATAATACTTTAGAAATCTAAATAAGAGATAATTAAGCAATCACATAATAAAATAATTATACAATTTACCTAACGCAGATCTAGCCAGAACAATGTCGTTTTAACTTTTAATTTAATTTGTACAAAATGAAGATCAAAGAAGTGGGTGACGACTGAGACCAACATATAATTTTCTATCTCTTTCTTTTATCAGAAAAAGACGAAATTATTATGTAATATGTAAAAATAGTTAACTTAAGGCCGTGTGTGAATTGCGTTAAAATGTTGGTTAAATTTGCTACCTTGGTTAAATTTTGAAGTTTGGTTTGTGGTGGGATCAAATTTAGCTTTTTGCTGTGTGAATTGCGTTAAAAGGGATTTATTAAAACACTATTTTGGCTAAAATTCCTTCAAGATTGTAGAAATTTCCATAAAAACATTTTTTTTGTTGTTCAAGTTAATTAATTTCTTTCCCAAAATCCGACTTAGAAGATATAAAGTTAATAATTTGGCACGAAAAGGTAACGAATTCTCAGTTTTACTAATATGTTTCGGTTTTACATCGTTAATTTAATATTTTAAAACATCAATTCCAAATCTTTTCAAAACAATTCCCATTATGGTTAGTTTGTTGATTTAATATGTAAGCACTAGTTTTCACAGCTGAAGAATTTGACAAGCTGACAAATCAATCTATTTGTATTCAATTTGCAAAATGAAATACAATGAGTATTTTAATTAATTATTTTATATTTGTTAAAATATCAACGGATTATAATATTTGTTTTTTCCTCTTGAGACCCTCCTACACAAACAAAAATAATAATGTTATTTAATTTTTCAATTGAATAAATTAAAACTTATATTTATTATATGGTTTCCCAGTAGATCTGGCCTTTTTGGAGTTCATCTTTCTTTTCGGTTATCAATTACAGTTTCAAATTACTCTATCTTGAGAAACGTTAAATTTTAACGCAAATTTAGCCTGCTCTACAGCTGCCTACATTTTAACCCATTTTATTCACCACGCTAGTGTCAAATTTTAACCAAGTTACAAAATTTAACCAACATTTTAACGCAATTCACACACGGCCTAAGTTAAATAAGTAGAGTTACCAATGCAAAACATTCTTTCAATATTAAAATAATGTAGATAGGAGAAATTTCATTAATATATAATATTCATATATTTCATTATTGACTCGATGACAAGGTATATAAATATATTTTCAATTCGATCCAGCACGCTTAGGGGGATTGGATTGAGTAATCCGATTCAAGTATACATCGACCTAAATCCTGATTCAATAGCGATTCAATTCTCCATATAAACATAGTACTTGTTTTATCTAATTAATAAGTCATAATAAATATTGGATTTAAACTGTGGTGCGTTTCACCCCCCAAAACCAATTAAATCACATTATCGTATTTGTTGCTTTGAAGGTCTATCCATGAATTGATGTGAAATCGAAAAACAAAACAAATTACTGGGGCTGTGGTGTCTATGAGTCTTAAAGAAGAGGAACAGAAAAGATTCTTGGGTGCGTTTTTATCAATGGGTCCTTTGGAAGAGGATAGGAAAAGTTACTTGTGTGCGTGTTTCAGCTTGTTGGCAAATGTCAAAAAACAGCAGAGGTTTCGGTTCCTTATATTATTAGCTTATGGCACAGGTTTCGGGTCCATATGTTATTTGTTTATTGCTTGGTATTTGTCGTCTGTGAATTCCTATCTTAGAATTCGTAATCTTTGGTCGTTAGTAGCGGGCTCGCTTGCTTGGAACGGTGCATTATTGTAAATGGAAAATGCTAAACAAATGGTTTCTGCTATTGTGATTTGAAACAAAGATACATATATCCGAAAAGTGATCTCAGTAATGAAGTTAAAGATTTTTCATATTTTTTCATTAGAATTTTGAGAAATGCTCTGTTTTTCCGTTCATTCGTAGTTCCTAGACGTGATATTCTCGGGCCAATAAGTCTACGCCGAGGTGTTACAAAAATTGTAAGTAGTATAAATATCAATATCTTATCAACAAGTACCTAATACTAAAATTTCTAATCAAATATATTAATTTGGTTGAATAAAAAAACTTGATTTGCTTATCCTACCTACTAGATTGTAGAATAGGACATAACATTATTCTGTGTCTACAATTTGGCTTGGGATGGTTGTACAGAACCCACATCAATATTCTTATCCTAATGTATTGCTTTCCTTCATCGTCATGTAGGTACCTATTCATTTTTATTTAATAACTTCATAGGGATTTGTTTAAAATTTTTCCGAATATGTTAGATATAATTTTCAAAAAACAGTTCATTTTTTGTTTTAGAATAGTCGTGTTCTTTTGGTAAATCTATCGGCAGCAAAGATGGATTTTCCAAAAGTAGGATCCGCAGCAGCCTGAGTTTTTATATTTTTAGGTTGGTATTACCGATCTTGTGTCTAAAAACTAAATGCAAAAGATCAACAATTGATTTGGTTTTTATTTCTTCAGATTAAAGGCATTTAGGAACACTAAAACTTGAATTATAAGATGCAAATAATAAGTTGAATTTTCCACATCTGTGTGTTCCAAATTGTCCATTTAAAAATTATTGTATGTGTTTGTCGTTTTTTTTTCAATAAATCAGATCTTGTGCCAATGAAAGGGTATATTCGCATTGCATAAATGATCGCATTCATTATTTAACTATTAAGTATCCGGGCTACTTTCCATTAGGGGAGCACGCGTAGAACTTTATTTTTCTACAGTAAGCTAGGGGTCTCTATAGAACCGATTTAAAACATTTCGGTGAGGAAACACTGTTAAATATGATTAAAAAATGTTTGAATTTTCAATTTTGACCTTTTTAGTACAACACTTTTGTTCAATTTGTCTTTAAATTAGAATGTATTTCAACATACGGATACTTATGTTCGGTAGATTTATTATTATAGATAATAATTAAAATGGTTTTGATATGAAAATATTAAAGTTCTTCTATTTTAAACATATCTTTAAAGTTTGCAATATTAATACACAATATAAAAAATTCGGGGCAACGAAAAACTGTTTTGACAGTTCTTGTTAATCTTCCCTCTGGTAGTGTTCTGATAAGTTTTTTTTTTGTACCTAGGTACTTTTTTTGGGGAAATTTTAATGGAAACAATTTTTGGTTTTAAAGTACAAGTGTAGTTTTTTTCAATAATAAAACTTAAGTGAATACATTTCACTAAATGAAATATCATATTTTTCAAAAAGTAGTTTTGCATCACTTTTAAAATACTTATGTACCTAGCTATTTACTCTCAGTAAAAAGCAATTACAATAAAAAAAAAAAAACATTAAACAAAACGTATGTATAGATAAAAACCTACTTGTGTGAAGTTTTTTCTGTAATTAAGTTCACAGGGTACAAAAAGCTCGGTGGGTAAGGGGGCATGCTGCCCCCTGCAACCTCCTGCCTGGGCCAATTATTGGATTTGGGTTGGGGTGAAGGTTGGGTGTATGCAAAGTTTTTTTAGGATTTCACATGAAACGAAACCACAATAGTACATAGTTTGAAATCAATTTATATTATCCCAAGAAAAATTCACATACCACAACACTTACCATACCGAAGTTGCAGACAGTCATCTGTGGATTAGTAAACAACTGTCAACACAAAAAAAGGTGTCGGTAGTTATCAATTGCATACATTTTCTATGAAAAATGAAAACTTTAAAAATTAATTAAAAATAGAAATAAAAGTTTCCTCACTTTAAAATTGTTATATTTATTGTTTTTAAGCATAAATCTACCGAATAAAAGTATCCGCGTGTTAAAATTCGTGCTCCCCTAAAGGATAGTTCAGCCTAAGTATATTTAAACTTTGCTTACATGCGGCTTAAAAATCGAGTTTTAGTAGAGAGGTTAATTAAAAATAAGTTATATAAAATATGGACAGAGAGCCCCTTTTAGAATCTCGTAATTGGGGTATATAGTCCTGTTTTGGTCAAAATTATTAACGTCGCAACAAGTAAACACTGAAAAAAAAAACGATTATGTCCACTTTTTTATTCACTATTTGGTCAACCTTCAAGTCGACTCTAAATTCAAAATGACGTCAGATCGTGAAGTGGGTGGCAATGGTGCAGTGGATAAAGTGCTTGATTGCTAACTAGGACGTGTGGGTTCAATCCCCACGCTAGGCGCATTCTTTTCTATACCTCCAAGTTTAATTAGATGCCGCCCATGGGTTAAAATGAGACATTCAATACCTGGTTCTGAAATCCACTGTGCCAAACTAGTGCCGTGCAATTCAGTTTACATTTAAAAGATAAATTAGAAAAAAAAAATCTGGTTTGACACGAATTTTAGGGTCAAATTGTTATCTACGACATCCATCAATAAAATTTGCCATTTTCTGACTAGGCAATAAACTATATTTTGAAATATTTAGAATGTATTTCGTGCCAAATTTCGCCGAAAATCTCTAAAATATCACCCTTTTCCGCAGATAAAATTAAATTTAATAATTTTTAATTGTTGGTGTAACAAAATTAAGATTTTTAGAAGAAATCTTCATCAACCTTATTGCGATAGTCGTTCAAAGCCATACAAAAACACGACACAAGAATTTGCCATTGCGTATGGCGTTGAACGCCAACTAGCGTTTATGTTCATGTTGAATGCATTCATTTAGTGACGTTTGTCGTAAATTCGTATTGCGCTAGTGGTTTTCAAAGCAAAAACGCTTGTTAAAACGCCAAAATTAGTCGTTCACAAAATTGCAAACGACAGAGCCAAAAATAGTGGCACAATGTAATTTTTTCGTTTGTTTTATTAATTATAGGTTACAAAAAAGTTTCTTAGTGTAAAAATAACAAATGAAAAACATGTTGAACTCATGGAAGCAAATAAAAACCTAGACAAAAATTTTAGAAAATGTGTCGACAGAAGTCAACAAGCAAAGTTGGAGTCTGAGTCCTTGGCTAAGGAAGTAAAAATTGTATTGGACCACCAACACGAAATGAAAAAAAAAAAATAGAAAGTAGGCAATTATTGTTAAACGCTGTAAAATAAATACTAGTGCTTGTTCTTAGGTTAAGCTTGACGTCAAATTTAAGCTTAAATAAAAGTTGACACTACTACCTCAACATAATCTAAACATTTTTTTTAAGACCTCTTCCACCTGTCAATTTATTTTTATTAAGTCGGTATACACATTTTGTGAGCATAATACGAGGGCGGCTCAATAAGTCCGTGACTTTTGGAATAAAACACAGATTTTTTGATAAAAAAATAATTTTATTTTTCAACGTAGTCTCCCTTGAGCTCTATACACTGTACGTAATTACTAGTCAGGAAAAGCGACACGACTATTGTCGATAAAGTGAAACTATTATCGCAATACGGGTGAATAATCTTCACAATCAAATTTGTTTATGTCTTGCCACGGGCTTTAGTCCACAAAATTTGCGTTTCGTCGCGGCAATCTCACTTGGACTCATCAGTTGGTTAGTGGGCAAATTACCAATATGCAATTTTTGTTAAGTTCAGTTCAACTTACATGCATTTTTTTACAAAAAAATGTGAACTATATCCAACAAGATTAAAATTTTAGTCATTAAATTTGGAAGATTTTGTCCTTGGCCAGACTTAGTTAATAAGAAGGTGTTTTTTTTAAGAATACAATTCTATATACTACTGAAATTACTCAGCCAAGTAGAAGACTTAGCATTATTTTTAATTGGACCTGTCGAATTATTGATTCAAAATAACTTTTAACGGCCGTTAGTCCACAAAATTTGCGTTTCGTCCCGCAATCTCACTTGGGCTCATCAGTTGGTTAGTGAGCGCCTTACAAATACGCAATCTTTGTTAAGTTCAGTTCAACTTACATGCATTTTTTGACAAAAAAAACAATGAACTATATCCAACAAGATAAAAATTTTAATCATTAAAATGTATTTACTGGTAATTATTTATTACTAAGGCCGTGTGTCGATTGCGTTAAACGTGCGTTAAATTTGATCCCATGGCTAAATTTTGAGATTACAGACGTCAAAATTTAACCTGCTCAGGAACTCGTTAAAATTTTAACCAGTGGATAAATTGTGACATTTGTATTAAACTTGTGTTGTAATAAAAAGAAAAATGAAAGTATCAAGGAATATAAGCAAGTATATAGACCGAGAGCCCACAGCCAAAAGAAATTAAATTTTTCGCATTCTCAAAAAAAGTGAAAATATGTGCGAAAAATGAAATTGATGATTTCATATTTTGCTTTGTGCTTCGTGTGTTCTATTTTCTTGCATTCCTCGTCACGAATCGACTAAACAATTTAATTACGAGTTCCAACCGACCGGCGCACGCACGTTCCGAGTTAGCTTATATGTTTTTTTTTTTTTTTTTTTTTTTAATAATGTACACGTGCTCAAGGGATTATACTACCCTTTAAATGTTTCAACACAGCGCGAGCGTTAAGTAAGGAAGAGACAGACGGATAGGAAAGACGTGTGGCGCGATGTTCTGAGACTGGAGGTGGTTGTTGTCTGAGATTTTATCTCCAGGGATAGCGGCTGAACTAATGGGGAGAAATTTCCATATCTTATTTATTTATTTATAATTCGCATTATTTTTCTGATTCATTGTCATATTTATCGGTATACTAGTTTTACTCAATCACATGGTGTTAGTTCTATGCCCAAACAGCATGTAATGAGTAAGCCAGCAACTCGTATGACATTTATTTTAGAATTGGTTTTTAATGGAAAAATAAGAGGACGTAGACTACGGCAGAGATCGAACCTGTGACCATGCGGTTGACAAGCGAACACACAACTATTGCGCCCCCCATCCCCTTTTTTATTCTTGTTAACACAAAGACTGTATACGGGAAATATATGTTTAAAAAATCCCATTTAATGCAATTGACACAGCAAAACCCTTCAATTTTATTCACCGCTATAAAAACGGATCAAATTTAACTGGGATCAAATTTAACCAAAATTTCAACGCAATTGACACACGGCCTAAATAATTGATATGCACTGACTTGCTCCCTAAATGCTTTTTTCTAATCCAATTTAAGAGCTTTGGTAGGGGCGCTGCTCAAGTTTTAGTTAGTTCATTTCTAGGCAATTTGACAGCAGCTGCAACAAAGCCACTCAAACATCCAAAAGAAATAGAATAGATAATTTTTTGTTTAAGCTGATTCGGGGTCACACTGCAAGAGCGATGTCCTTAACCAACAGCATAATTTTTGGGGCTTACTACCCCAATAATGAATATTTTGAGAGTGCACGGTTAAGTGGCTACATCCCTCCCGAGGCATTCCTCTTTTTAGACAGTCGAGGGCTGATACAGGATGGAATGGCGGTTCCGCTTATCTACCACGTCAGCCGTAAAACTGTAGATAGGCGACTCCTTTGTGGTCGAGACGTCATCGCTCAAGGTGGAGAAGAGCGCCTTCGGTTCAGTAGGACTGTGTCCGATCGGGACCGAAGGGACAGGGCGAAACAAAAGAACCAGTTCTGGTGGCTCTCTGAACAGCAGTTTGATAGCTACGAGTAAAGTCGGTAAGAATGTATATCTTGGCCGACATACATAGATTTAGGGAAATTAGGTATAAGGAACAGGCACCAAAAAAATTAAAACATGTATGTATACGGAGGCATACGTGCATGCATCTGCGCGGCTGTATATGTATGTATGTGCGTGCGTACATGTATGTACGTAATACATGTATGTGTAGGTGACATGTTGTGCGTCTGCATTGGGATACAAAATATAGTTCTAGTTTTTAAGTGGTTTTGGGTATTTTTAGGTAGAAAAATAAAACCAGAAAATAAAATTAAATTAAGATCAAATTAACGATTTTGTTAGAATCGTTAGGGTTACCCTTTTATTAATAGATTTCCAACCACCAGTGGTAATGGATCTTTTGATATTAGGTAGTGCCGTTGATGAGCCAGTAGAAATACTATTTGATGAGCCAGTAGAAATACTGTTTGATAAGCCAGTAGAAATACTGTTTGATAAGTCAGTGGAAACGCAGTTTAATAAGCCAGTAGAAATACTGTTTGATAAGCCAGTATATACTGTTCGATAAGCCAGTAGAAATACTGTTTGATGAGCCAGTAGAAATACTGTTTGATAAGCCAGTAGAAATACTGTTTGATAAGCCAGTAGGAATACTGTTTAATGAGCCAGTATATACTGTTTGATAAGCCAGTAGAAATACTGTGTGATATGCCAGTAGATATACTGTTTGATGAGCCAGTATATACTGTTTGATAAGCCAGTGGAAGTACTGTTTGATGAGCGAGTAGAAATACTGTTTGATGAGCCATTAAATACTGTTTGATAAGCCAGTAGAAATACTGTTTGATGAGCCAGTAGAAATACTGTTTGATAAGCCAGTAGAAATACAGTTTGATGAGCCAGTAAAAATACTGTTTGATAAGCCAATAGAAATATCGTTTGATGAGCCAGTAGTAATACTATTTGATAAGCCAGTAAAAATACTGTTTGATAAGCCAGTAGAAATACTGTGTGATATGCCAGTAAAAATACTGTTTGATGAGCCAGTAGAAATACTGTTTGATAAGCCATTGGAAGCACTGTTTGATAAGCCAGTAGAACTACTGTTTGGTAAGCCAGTAGAAATACTGTTTGATGAGCCAGTAGAAATACTGTTTGATGAGCGAGTAGAAATACTGTTTGATAAGCCAGTAGAAATACTGTGTGATATGCCAGTAAAAATACTGTTTGATGAGCCAGTAGAAATACTGTTTGATAAGCCATTGGAAGCACTGTTTGATAAGCCATTGGAAGCAATGTTTGATAAGCCAGTGAAAAAACTGTTTGATAAGCCAGTAGAAATACTGTGTGATAAGCCAGTAGAAATACTGTTTGATGAGCCAGTATATACCTTTTGATAAGCCAGTAGAAATACTGTTTGATGAGCCAGTAGAAATACTGTTTGATAAGCCAGTGGAAATACAGTTTGATGAGCCAGTAGAAATACTTTTTGATAAGCCAGTAGAAATACTCTGATGAGCCAGTAGAACTACTGTTTGATAAGCCATTGGAAGCACTGTTTGATAAGCCAGTGGAAACACTGTTTCATAAGCCAGTAGAAATACTGTTTGATGAGCCAGTAAAAATACTGTTTGATAAGCCAATAGAAATATCGTTTGATGAGCCAGTAGTAATAATGTTTGATGAGCCAGAAAAAATACAGTTTGATAAGCCAGTAGAAATACTGTTTGATAAGCCAGTAGGAATACTGTTTAATGAGCCAGTATATACTGTTTGATAAGCCAGTAGAAATACTGTGTAATATGCCCGTAGAAATACTGCTTAATAAGCCATTAGAAATACTGTTTGATAAGCCAGTGGAAACACTGTTTGATAAGCCAATAGAAATACGGTTTGATAAGCCAGTAGAAATAATGTTTGATGAGCCAGTAGAAATACTGTTTGATGAGCCAGTATATACCTTTTGATAAGCCAGTAGAAATACTGTTTGATGAGCCAGTAGAAATACTGTTTGATGAGCCAGTAGAAATACTGTTTGATGAGCGGGTAGAAATACTGTTTAATAAGCCAGTAAAAATACTGTGTGATATGCCAGTAGAAATACTGTTTGATATGCCAGTAGAAATACAGTTTGATGAGCCAGTAAAAATACTGTTTGATAAGCCAGTAGAAATACTGTTTGATAAGCCAGTAGGAATACTGTTTAATGAGCCAGTATATACTGTTTGATAAGCCAGTGGAAATACTGTTTGATGAGCGAGTAGAAATACTGTTAGATGAGCCAGTAGAAATACTGTTTGATAAGCCAGTAGAAATATCGTTTGATGAGCCAGTAGTAATACTATTTGATGAGCCAGTAAAAATACTGTTTGATAAGCCAGTAGAAATATCGTTTGATGAGCCAGTAGTAATACTATTTGATAAGCCAGTAAAAATACTGTTTGATAAGCCTGTAGAAATACTGTTTGATGAGCCAGTAGAAATACTGTTTGATAAGCCAGTATATACCTTTTGATAAGCCAGTAGAAATACTTTTTGATGAGCCAGTAAAAATACTGTTTGATAAGCCAGTAGAAATACTGTTTGATAAGCCAGTAGGAATACTGTTTATTGAGCCAGTATATACTGTTTGATAAGCCAGTGGAAATACTGTTTGATGACCGAGTAGAAATACTGTTTGATGAGCCAGTATATACTGTTTGATAAGCCAGTAGAAATACTGTTTGATGAGCCAGTAGAAATACTGTTTGATAAGCCAGTAGAAATACAGTTTGATGAGCTAGTAAAAATACTGTTTGATAAGCCAGTAGAAATATCGTTTGATGAGCCAGTAGTAATACTATTTGATAAGCCAGTAAAAATACTGTTATACTGTTTGATAAGCCAGTAGAAATACTGTTTGATAAGCCAGTAGAAATACTGTTTGATGAGCCAGTAGAAATACTTTTTGATAAGCCAGTAGAAATACTCTTTGATGAGCCAGTAGAAATACAGTTTGATAAGCCAGTAGAAATACTGCTTAATAAGCCAGTGGAAATACTGTTTGATAAGCCAGTGGAAACACTGTTTGATAAGCCAGTAGAAATACGGTTTGATAAGCCGGTAGAAATACAGTTTGATGAGCCAGTAAAAATACTGTTTGATAAGCCAGTAGAAATATCGTTTGATAAGCCAGTAGAAATATTGTTTAATGAGCCAGTAGTAGTATTGTTTGATGAACCAGTAGAAATACTGTTTGATGAGCCAGTAGAAATACTGTTTGATGAGCGGGTAGAAATACTGTTTAATAAGCCAGTAGAAATACTGTGTGATATGCCAGTAGAAATACTGTTTGATAAGCCGGTAGAAATACAGTTTGATGAGCCAGTAAAAATACTGTTTGATAAGCCAGTAGAAATATCGTTTGATAAGCCAGTAGAAATATTGTTTAATGAGCCAGTAGTAGTATTGTTTGATGAACCAGTAGAAATACTGTTTGATAAGCCAGTAGAAATACTGTTTGGTGAGCCAGTAGAAATACTGTTTGATAAGCCAGTAGAAATACAGTTTGATGAGCCAGTAAAAATACTGTTTGATAAGCCAGTAGAAATATCGTTTGATGAGCCAGTAGTAATACTGTTTGATGAGCCAGTAAAAATACTGTTTGATAAGCCAGTAGAAATACTGTTTGATGAGCCAGTAGAAATACTTTTTGAAAGGCCAGTAGAAATACTCTTTGATGAGCCAGTAGAACTACTGTTTGATAAGCCAGTAGAAATACAGTATGATGAGCCAGTAAAAATACAGTATGATGAGCCAGTAAAAATACTGTTTGATAATCCAGTAGAAATATCGTTTGGTGAGCCAGTAGTAATACTGTTTGATGAGCCAGTAGAACTACTGTTTGATAAGCCATTGGAAGCACTGTTTGATAAGCCAGTGGAAACACTGTTTGATAAGCCAGTAGAAATACTGTTTGATAAGCCAGTAGAAATACAGTATGATGAGCCAGTAAAAATACTGTTTGATAATCCAGTAGAAATATCGTTTGATGAGCCAGTAGAAGTACTATTTGATAAGCTAGTAGATATACTGTTTGATGAGCCAGTAAAAATACTGTTTGATAAGACAGTAGAAATACTGTTTAATGAGCCAGTATATACTGTTTGATAAGCCAGTAGAAATACTGTTTGATGAGCCAGTAAATACTGTTTGATAAGCCAGTAGAAATACTGTTTGATGAGCCAGTAGAAGTACTATTTGATAAGCTAGTAGATATACTGTTTGATGAGCCAGTAAAAATACTGTTTGATAAGCCAGTGGAAGCACTGTTCGACAAGCCAGTAGAAATACTCTTTGATATGCCAGTGGAAACACTGTTTGATAAGCCAGTGGAAACAGTGTGTGATAAGCCAGTAGAAATATTGTTTGATAAGCCAGTAGAAATATTGTTTGATGAGCCTGTAGAAATACAGTTTGATAAGCCAGTGGAAGCACTGTTCGACAAGCCAATAGAAATACTCTTTGATAAGCCAGTAGAAATACTGTTTGGTAAGCCAGTAGAAATACTGTTTGGTAAGCCAGTAGAAATACTGCTTGATAAGTCAGTAGAAATACTGTTTTATAAGTCAGTAGAAATACTGTTTGGTAAGCCAGTAGAAATACTGTTTGACAAGTCAATGGAAACGCTGTTTGGTGAGCCAGTAGAAATACTGTTGGATAAGTAAATTACAAATATCACCCCACCAGTGGTAAGGAATCTCAATTTGATAGAGTTACCGGAGAATTAGTCAGCAACTGGTCATCAAAAAAGGCGTTCTTCCAAAATCCAGCAAACAACAAAGCGCGTCCGAATTTTTCAATCATAAACTTAATCACTACGAAGGATAATAATAGTCAAATGTTTCGAAATTGAGATAACTAAGTTTGAGATTTTTAAGATATACATTTTGAATTTGAAATAATAGAAGGAATAATCTTTGAAACCAAAGCTTTGGTGTACTTCCTTTAGCTGAACCTTAGAAACTGGAGTTTTACCTCAGCCTTAGAACCAAAGTACATCACAACTTTTATTTCCTGTACGTGAATAGGTGCGCAACAATTTTTTTAATAAAAGAAAACCAAAAATTATTGATTTTTAACTGCTTTCAGCCAACTTCCGAATCGTTCACAAATATATTCGAATTGTTTGGTTTCCGAGATAACTTATCTATTAAATGGGGAACGAGCCCATTGACAGAGAGAAGATTTCTATGAACAAGGACTTCGAGATTCATCAAACCTACCTATGGTTATTTCCAAAATGCATTACTCAGCTTTGACCTACTGAAGAGTTACATTCTGGAAGTAGGGCTTTGTACTGAGTCGTTTCGTCGCATTATGTGTAACGGAAAACTGTTGTCGATAATTTGCTATTTAGTAATTAAAGGTATTTCAACAGCAGTAACTCAGTAGGTCATTTCTTCGATGTGCACTTGCACAACATCCCTCCCCCCTTAGGAAGTTCAAGCCAGGTCTCCCGAAATCGTCTTTCATTATATATCATCTTACTAATATTATAAATGTGCAAGTTTGGATGGATGGATGGACGGATGGATGTTTGTTTCTCAATAACTCCGGAACGGCTGAACGGATCTGGATGAAATTTGGTACAGAGATAGATTATTGTCTGGAATAGGCCACATTTTATCCCGGAAAAATGTGTGGTTCCCGTGGGATAGGTGTGTTTTAATTGTTCATATAGCTCATTCTACAAATAGCCAACATAGCTTTTATTCACAAGGCGCATAGAAGCACGGATTTGCATGAAATTTGATTGGTAGATGGATGGGGTACTGGATTGTCACATAGGTCATTTTTATGCCGAAAAAAAATGAACGGTTCCTTAGGGAGAGGCTTAAATATGAAAAAAATTATACATATACTTGGGTGTTTGTTCCGCTTTCACGCCTCAACGACTGACCGGTTTTTATTGTAGGTGTATAGATTTCATTAGATTCCCGTAATATAGAAAGTCCGTATACCATCGCACGGGCATCTGCTATTAAAAATGGTGTGAAAAAATGCATTGTAATTCATCAATTGAGAACGAATGGGCCGATTTGGCTCGAACTCTTTTTTAGTTGTGCGTAAAATCCAGGAGAAGGTTTTGCGAAAGAAGATTTTGGGTAAACCCCCCAGAAAAGTCGGGAAATTTTAAAAATCGAAAATTGATTTTTTGTATTTAATTGTGTATGCAAATGTTCCGGAATGGCTTTTCGAATAAAAAAATAGAAAACTCTTAGTGGAAAACTCGAAAAATTGTAGAAAAACGCGAACATTTTTTTCTCGATGATATATAGATAAATTTAAAGCATGATTTGATGATTTTGGAGAATGTAAAGGTGGAAAATTCGTCGAGAAGCGTGGAGAATTTCGGATAATACTATTGATATTATAAATGTAAAAGTTTGGATGGATGTTTTTTGCTCAATAACGCCAGAACGCGGCTGAACGGATCTGGATAAAATTTGGCACATGGGCACACACATACTTGATTATCACATACGTCATTTTTATCCCGAAAAATGGAAACGAACAGTTCATATGCCAATATGGGAGAGGCTAATATATGAACAAAATATATACTTGGTTGATTGTTCCGCATTCATGCCTCAACCATTGAATGGATTTTAATGAAATTTGGTAAGCAGCTGGAAGATTAGCTATGATTTATTTTTCCCAGCTTTATTTTTGCAGTTCTTACTTTTTGAATCCAATATTAAATCTTCGCTTTGTTCGCGAACATGACCATACACGACGAACATCGAAGCCAACGAACACGACAAAATCTAAATTTTTGGCCAACAGCAAGCGGCTCGCGAACCAGCCCACATACAAGAAGAGCACAGCGAGCGCGAGCATTCTAGGGGAGCATGTTTGTCGTTTGTGCCTACATTCAACGATTGAAGGGTTTTGAATGAAATTTTTTAGGTGGATAGGTGATTTCATTAGATTCCCGTGGGTCCGTAGCATCGCACGAGTATCTGCTAGTAGGTAAATAAAACAGTAATATTAGAATTAAGTATTGTTATATGTAAAGATAAATATATAAATATCGTTAATTATTTTTTCTTTTTTAAATTTATATTTTACATAATTTAGATTATTATGTTTACTTTTTGTTTTATATCCGGACAGAGGTGACTCCGAAGTCCTTTGGTTCAGCTTGTGGTGGTGTTGTAGGTGCGCGTCTCTTTGGTGTTTGGCGACTTGTCACCTCGTATGTGGACAGGATAGGTGATGGGCGGTTTTGCCTGGTTATAATGGTTCGTGCTTTGGATCGAAGGCATCGTACTGCAAATACGACAGTCAACGCAACTGTTTGAGATCCTCTATCGATTTTTTTTTCAACATTCAGTTCGTTTGTAAACGTTTTGTGGTTCCCAATCCGTATGGGAAGAAGTTTTGGCGTTGGCACTGTTTGAACGGAATTAACACTAGCTCGTATTGAGTTCTTTAAGTCTGAGTGGTCTACCATAAGTTGTTTGTATTCCGAGGTGACTTCAGACTGTTGCTCGTAAAGCACTTTAAGTCCTTTGGCGCTGGCTTCGCAAGGCTACTCTATTTTAAGGATTCCAGAACCAGCATTATGGAAATCTTTTAACACTGTTTTAATCTCTTCTCTATCTGTTAAGAACTCGATAGCTTGAGCAATTTTAGTGTTTGGGAGCATACGAGTATTTTCACCTTGAAGTGATTTATTAGTCCCTGGTATATCATTCTTACCAAACGGGAAGTAGGATCTTTCACATGAAAAACCCCTTTGAGTGGCTGATGGTCTGTATATACCGTGAATGAACGACCTAACAGATACGTACGAAAATTGTTTGTAGCCCAAACTATAGTTAGAAGTTCCTTTTCTACTGTTGAATAGAAGAGTTTAAGGAACGACTTGTATACGCTATAGGTTTACCCATTGTATTTATATTCCATAGTACTATCATGAAGCGGAACGTCCGAGGCGCCCTCTGGTGACCGCGCTCAGATTTACAACTCTGCTGATTGGGCAGACTCTCAGAGAGCGAGAATTTGAAGGATTGACAAATAAAAAATAAGGTAAGACAAATAGATAATGAGGGAGAAGAATGCAAAAAGCTAAAGCAGGATAAAAGAAAATATATTTTTTGCATTTTTCTTTCACATTTATTATAAACTGGAGAAAATACCTATGTAGGAAGAATATCCCAATTTCAATTTGTAAGTATCCCGTTCGACCTACTTTTGTTTAGGATATACCTAGGTATGTATATTTCGCTTTGTTTTGGTTTTTTTAACCAAGATTTTGTGTAATTTTTCTTTGGACATTGTAGGTACGTGTGTGAAATATATTTTGCCGTCGGTTGTGTGTAGAAAAATTGCAATTCGGTATTTTTTTTATTTTTGTGTGCTAAAGTGTTTTTGTGAAGTTGAAGTTAGTGATGTTCGGTGAAAAAATTGTGAAGTGTCTTTATACCTATATAGTAGTTACCTACCTATAGGTAGGTTGGTACACAAAAATATATTTTTCAGATAAAAATACCTAGGTATGTAGGTACCTACCTGCAGTGAGTAAAAATGCATTCTTATAATAATAAAATGCACCACTACTGGATCGTACAAACTGGATATTGTTGCTAACAACTTTAGTGTAGGTAAGAATTGAAGGTGTTAGAAAGTAGGTATTCTAGTTATCAATTAAATGTGCAATTTGAAGATTTTGAAGATTTAAAATTAAAACTAAAAAATGTTTCCATTATATATTAATAACAGATATTTAATAGAAAACCATTTATCTCTTTTTCCAGTAGGACAATTATATTTCACGTGCACCTATTGCAACCAGGATGGATTTGACTTTAAAAACTATTCGGAAGATTGCCTATGAATATTTTTAACTTTTTTCAAAAATGCAAAAAAAAAAATTGATTCATATCGAGGATTTCGAAAATCGTAAAAAAGTGATTCTATGGTTCTTTTTTGTATGCACTAGAACTTGGAGTTTGCCTGCTTAAGTTAATATAGTCGTTATTATGAATAATAACCAGCGGAGAATTCCACTGAAAGCTAACGTATTTTTATTACTAATTTTCACACATAACTAAGAGAATAGTTCAGTAGAATATTCACTCCATGTGTCAAAATCAATCAATTAAAAAACGTTCGCTTTTCTTCTAACAATCGATTGGATTTTCATAATGATGAACAAAACAAAACTATGTAAGTATGTGTCTACCAAGTTTGAAGAAAATCGATTCAGCTTCTAGCATTGGAATGCTGAGTTTGATGAAAATCATAATATATACATTTTTTTTATTACATTACCCAATTGTGCCTAAATATATACACCAAATGTATCGCAATTAAAAAAAAGATTTTTGTTTTATTTGTCAATAAATTCTAATTTAATATTTATTTACTTGTTTGGTTTTTGTTTTAAATTATGTTCTAATATTTATGGAGTCTGCTCATAACAGCATAAGTTAATTTTTTTCGAAAATAATACACCGTTTTTTTAATCAGTTCATTAATAAAGGGAAAAGGTAGTTTTTGGTAATCTTTTCTTTGAAAAAAATGGTTATTTTTGGTACCTCTAATAAAAAACATTTTTTGGCTTTCGATTTTATGTAAAACGGTTCATTTGATTGTTTTCAAATTTTTCAAAACATTCAACCTTCCATGAAAATAGGTTAAGCACGAAAAGATGGTTTATCGTTTCCTATTTTAACGTTTCATTGTAACAAAAGTATACTTATATATATATATATATATATATATACTTGATTGACAGGGAGTTGTAATTTAAATAAAATGTTTTGTTTCCCTAACCTCTTTTTTCCAACTCTCCAAGTGCTTGGAGTGCTGTTCTACGGTACCTTTTGGAGGGCGGAATTGAAGAAAGATTTCTTGGTTTTTTTTTGGCATTAGTGAGTCTCACCACACAGATGAGCTGACAAAGCATATTTTTTAATATTGTACTTGATATATTCTCCTGCAAGGACAAACTAATTGGCGAATCTTACGGCAGCTATGTCTGGGGAAGTGGGTGGTGTTAAAAAGAAAGTCCTTGATGTTTGTCCAATGGCTAACTCACGTTTTAAATTTAGTTTTATCCCGATCACTTAAAAATATATCGGAACTAAAAGTTTTTCTTGGCAGTATTAATACTATTGTCCGTTTTGAACATCAACTAAATGTTCAAAACTTTTAAAGCAAATATCCAACCGTCGAAACCCTGGGTTATCGGAAACTCGCTGGTATTATCATTCGCGGATAATAAACGCCATTTTAAATTGTAGATTAGATATAATTCTAACTTTTATTAGAATATTAGACAACCCTAGTGAATGGGATACTGACTCGCTTTCTATTGCCGAGAGCTTGTTAGTTATATTAGAGGCAATACATTTTTTTTCTTAATATTCTTTCTGAAATTTTTACTAAGACTGACTTTCTTTAGAATTGGTTCAAAATTAGCAAACGGATGTTGAATTTGCAAAAAGAGAAATCGAAAGTTTTGAGTCTTGGCAGAGCTCTGACTTTCTTAATAAATTTAAATCAATTTCGGAAAGCATAAGCGATTGCGCGGAAACACCACGAAAACGAGGATTGCTCGAAATTGATTCCAAAACACGTTATAAACGTCATTTGGTAGAAAGAAAGACAATATTATATCCCAAACAAATACAAGATATAAAACTTTCACGAATTTATTTTTTTAGATTTACTTAATAAATCAAAATATGATAATTTCGAAGTTTCCAATCAAAATTAAAAAAATATCTTATTTAATAAATTTTTGCCCTGGGTGTTTTGATTTTACAGCTTTAAAAAATTAACTTAATGTTTTGTATACAACTTCTTCTCTTCAACAACTTGACGTTTTAGCACTTCAAAACCATTTAGAAAACGAAATATTGCGTGATACATTCCTGCAAATTTTTAACTTAACAATAAATTTATTTAAAATATTGTATTTGCATCCGCCTAAAAGTTTTCTTTTGAAACCGCCTTTATTATGCATTAAGCTCATTGTTACATTTAACTTAAATGATTTAAGGTATAACAAATTTAGTTTAATATTTAGGCTCCAGCACTTTAATTCAGATAAATGCTTATATTTTATTGTACTGCGTTGATTTAGAAACTGTCATCTATAGATCGGACAGTCCAATCTTCGGACATCATGTTTTGTGCCAATATCAGGAAGCTGAGCTTTGTTCTTAAGCCTCATACCATTAACACATTGAACTTCATTTTTACAGTCTTTAATTTCATGATTATTTTTTGCCACATTTTAAACAATTTTTTTCACTCGTGCAGTCACTATGCTTGTATTTATAACCCAGACATTTAAAGCAACGACGAACTCCAACTTTTTCATACACAACACATCTGTCATATTTAATATAATTTTTTTTAACTTCCATAATTTCATGAAATGCTTTATTATCAACTTCCAGAATTACGTTGTATAAAATATTATTTTTAAAAGATTTATAAACTTTGATACATTTTAATGTATTAAAAGCAATATTATTTTGATTTTTAATAACTTGCTCTATAACGTCACTACTTAAATCTTCACACATTCCACTCACAAGTATAGGTGGATTTTTCATAACTGGCATATGCACCTCATATTTATCACTCATTTTGTTTTTAATGTCATTACCAATTTTCTTTACTGCTTTTTCACTATCACAACAAATAGCAATTGACCCATTTTTCCTCTCAAACATGTTTACTTTAATGGAAGAACGGAGGAGTCTATTTTCTTTTTAATTTCGGACTTCGTAACGGAATGTTGGCTCTCTTTCGGTTTTAATACAGGGCAATCTCAACATGTTCTTTTAATAAGTCTGCCTATGATGTCTTTGATGACTTTTTTTCTTTGATTTTATCTTCAGACTCATTTTTGCGGGAGTTTACCACTTCACTCTTAAACTCATCAAGTTTATTGACCAAACACTCACGCATATGTTCTTCTATTATTTCAACTGCTCTTTCTAACTCTTACTGTTGCAGATATTGCCTTCACTTCTTCTTTATCTTTTTCACTTTTATCATTTAAATCCATTTTCAATGCAACTGCCATCTCACTTATTTGTGTTGATATATTTTTTACACCTTCATTTAATATAATCAACTATTTTGTCACCTTTTGATTTATAAGAATCTAACAATCCTTCATATTGTTTAAGTATATTTTTTTTTGAAAAATTAAATGATCGTTACATAAGAAACAAAGGTTGTTATTTCCTTCTTTCTGTTTTTTAGATATTCCTACAGACTTCATGTTTTTCCACAACTTTTCAGACGACATGTTCACGAATTTTGAGTTGTAGTAGTATCTTTTAGTTTTTAATTTCGTAATTTACAAGATGTCTGAGATTTTTCGTTTCCATCGTTTGTAAACTGCATTCCGTTTGCAAATAAGATTTTCGAGATTGGGACTATACAAACCACAATTACGATTCTGAACAGTTATTGTTTTCGGGACACACAAGTCAAAAAGATTATTTACAGTGTTTGTAAAAAAATGCACCCGATCATCTATTTATAATAGAAGATACACATGCTCCCAATAGGTACTCACTACCTGGCTCAACATAGCTTCCATGATAATGGTTTACAGTTAAATCATAAAAAATTATTATTAAATCATGTTTAGAGAATCCAGGTTCTTCCAGTTGACTATAAAAATTTATTTTATTAGGTTGATTAACGAGCAACAGATCGAGGAGCGTAGAACTAAATTCAGTAAAATGCGTAGGTTTTGCCGGCGAAGGAGAAGGTACTACACAATAGCTTTGTTTTCCTCGTACCATTTCCATTTCGTTTTATTTGTAGCAGCCTTGGTTCCTAGCTTGCCATCCAATTCTCCTGCATGCCAACTCAATTTGTTTTCTGTAGTCCAGGAAAATAAGACATTCAATTCGAAAAAATTCCGACAAAGCTGAATTTTGGTGGAGAGCTTCATTTTTCTGTCCTTAGCATTTCCTAAAAAGTACCCTAAATTTAGAGCGGAGCAAACATTTTTAGGCGGGTGGGGGTTGGAAAGGGTTTTTTTTTTGGAACAAATTGGAAAATTAGATTTTTCTAAATTACTCTAAAACTATAGCTTATTTTGAAAAAAGTTGAAGGTACGCATAGTAGCTAAGTTATTCTACACATTAAGACACTTTTTATCATACGAGTACAATTAATAGATTTGGAGAAAAATTGTCGAAAACATTGGGGTGTAATACAGTTTTTCAAAAAATTTACTAAATTTATGTTTTTGAGTGGTGAAATTTTTTGTTTTTAGTTTGGACAAACATGATCTATTTAAAAAACCAAGTTTTAAGCTTGCAACCGGAAGGGATATGCTGCCATCTTAAAAATAATAATTTAATTTATTTTGTAATAATTACTCCCAAAACCTTTATTTTTATCAAAATTTTCTTAGAACAACTTATAGTTGTAATTGTTCGTCAGAATGGATGTAGAGATTAACTTATTGGATAAAGCAACCAGACTAAATATAGCTCCAATTTTCACGAACAATTAAACTTTGGTACGCTATAACTTAAGAACGAATTGACATACAGAAGTCGGATGAAGCCACACGTTTATTTCTGTGGCTACTCTGCCTCGAAGAGTGCAATAGACGAGCCTGTTTTCGTAAACAAAAAAAGATTGTTCTTCAAGTTTGTTACTAGGAACAAGAAGGTTGTATTTATGTGTTTATTTCTGCCTGCATTCCACTTCTGTTAAGTGGAGTGTGAACGAGACGTAGGTCTGCAAGTTTATTCCTTCGGCCTTTTGCCGGAGGCGAGGATTTGTTCCTACCCGCATATAAATATTTTATTATGTTTTTACAAACAAAACAGATGTTAAGTATATGAAATACTCTGTTATGTATTTTTAAGAATTGAATTTGTAAACTGTAAAAAATTGAAAAGTAAAATTTGTTGTGATTGGAGTTCGAAAACCTCCACTGACGAGCTTACCTCAGATGAAAAGAAAAAGCATCGCAACATTTGCCGTTTCATTACATTTGAATAATTACTTTTTTAATTTGTTGGTAACTCGGATTTTTCCTTAAAACAGTCTGCACCACGGATTTTTTTCACAGTAAAGTATGAGACAAACAGTATGCGATAAAAAATGTTGTCCCATTTATTAGCACAATAAGGATGTAGTAGGTAAAATCTGAAACCAGAAACGTTATTAATTAAAGTTCCTGGGGCCCAATTCAGCAAGCTGGAGTTTTCTCTGTGTACACAGAAAGTGTACACAGAAAGGCAAATTTTTTGTACGCATATTTTGAGGGTGAATAATTTTTTTGCACGGAAAAGCATTCACCGTTGCGGAATTGGGCCCCTGCGGGTCAATTCCCGATCTTTGAATTTTTGAAGTGAATAGAAATTTCATTTCAGTTTTCACAGAGGTTTATCATTTTCCAACTACGCACACGCCTAATGCGATTCTAGAACTCATTGTGATAAAGTTTGTACTAAAAAGTACTAAATGATAAATTCTGTCATTTCTGATTAGATTTTTTGTTGGGAAAGGTAAATATTTCATTTCAGTTTCTAAATTTGCTTAAGAATAATGTCCGGAATAATAATTCGTTTAATAAATGAATAAAAGATGTCGTACTGAACAATTGTGGGTTTTATATTATATTATAGTATAGTATCTCTGTTTTGAGTAAGATTTATTATTTCTTCATGTGAGGATATTAAGGCTTTCCCTTCGAGATGGGCAGAATCTATTCGAAATTACAACTAGGAGCACTTTATTGAACTTTATAGATTCCCAAAACATTTATGCATGGATTTAATACGTGAATTGAGAGCATCCTTGAAAAACACTCAACTTATAAGTGCGCTTCAAAGCTATTTAAATATGGTAAAGTGCTTTGAATTTTTTTGCAATGGGTAGTTTCCAACGATCTGTCGCGGGAATGAGGACCGTCGCATCGGCTGTTGTGAATCTGTTCATTTAACAATTTCGTTATTTACTCGAATTAACACAAATATAACTTACTACCAAAATATTTTTTTTTATAAATATATTTGTGCCAAATCCTGTTTTTCTTCTTAATATTCGATTAGAAACATTTTCTTCACAAAACAATTGACTGTGATAAAAAAAATTATCATATGAAAAATGTTTGGCATTTAACTTCACTTTTTCACGAATCGAGAATCGAATTAGACGTGAAAGCGTGATAAAATTTATCACTTCACAGCTTCACAGATCGGGAATTGACCCCCTGGTCTCAAATTTGCGAGAAATGTTTACACAGTAAAATGTGTTGTAATATAACATATTCAACACATTACACAACTAAATAAATCAATGAATAACAAAATTATATAAAATTAACTGAATGCTCTCAACATTTTATTTGTTTTATTTCGTGTTTGTTTTCCAATAATTTTCTCCTTTGAAACTGAACATTCTTCTGTAATTCGTTTTTTCTTCATTCAACCATTTCAGACAAGGACTTAAACAAAAACTGAGAATCAAAATTGAATGAACTCCCTTCAACTTCTTCAGGATCAAAATATGGTAAGTTAAGCTGTGCGGTAATTTTTTTTTCTAATTTTGTTCTTATATTTTCTCAATTTGTTTGTTTACAAAATATGTAAAATGTTTATTTCGTCAGTGATTTTTTTAATAATTTAATTCAATGAATGTCGTATATTGATGTTAAACTTTTACGAAATGTACAAAAATTATAACATATTTTTATAAATTCTTTGTTCATATACAATCCTCGTCAACTAAATATGCACAAACATTTTTCAATATACTTTATCCATTTATTCCAAACACTGATGGTTAGTGTGTCATCTGTTGATGCTAACTATTTCCTTAAGAAATTCTAAATGAATTATCCAAAAAGAACCGTTAGTTTTTCTTTCCCTCATATCGGATTTTTTTTTAATCAACTGAACAGGTAAATAATAAATTAGTAAAATATGAAATTAGTATTGGAATGGACTGCAACCAGTTTTTATTAAGTTTAGTAGTGGGCACTTCCGCCTTTACGCGCTCAATTATGAATACCCTTTATATGTTTTCAAACACAACGCGGCTACCGGTGAAAGAAGAGAAAGAAGGATGTGCAGCGCGACGTATTGAGACGGTGGTTGTTGTCTCAGATTTTATCTCCAGGGATGGCGGCTGAACTAATGCGGAGAAAATTACCGTGTCTTATTTATTTATGTCTCTCATAATTCGCATTATTTTATTTTATTGTGTTGTCATATTTATGAGTAGTTCAATCAATCACATCTTGTCAGTGTTATGCCTGAACAGCATGTAATGAATAAACCAGCAACTCATTTTATGACAATTTTTAGAATTGTTTTTAATGGAATATAAGCAGACATAACAGCGGCAGGAATCGAACCTGCGACCACGAGGTTGACAGGCGAGCACACAACTATCGCACCACGGCCACCCGTGACCGTTTCACTTCGTAAATTCCATCCGGCATGGAGTTTAACGAAATTTTCCTCTGAAAAAAGAGCGTGACACCATTCTTTTTTCCAACTTCTATGGAGGCTTGAAAACTCTAATCGCATAACTTTCCTTTTCTCGTCTGGAGGCGGTTTTTTCTTAAGTTTCATTCGTTTGAGATGGCTTGATAACTCTTAAAACTGTTGAGCGATGTGCGATTACGCCGACTTTTTGTTTTATTTTTGCCACAGAATCTGCAGAACTTGATGCACACCTTAAAATTCGTCTCTCAGCTGCTTTTCTTGCAGTTAAAAACCTCCTTTCATTTTTTTTCCGCGCGAGTCTTTATTTTTTAAGTAAGAATAATCTGCATTAAAACTTCAGTCAATTTTAGCAGATATTGCACGTCCGGTTAGGCCTTGTAAGCAAATCGATTTTAGCTTTTAACTAACTGTTAAGGTATCTAGATCTACCCAATTTCTTAAAATTTTAAGTGAAGAACTGAAAACAAAAAAAAAACTAAAAAAACACCAAAATTGATAATTTAAACTGTAAAGCACTTCAAAATTAATTTTCGGTTAAGTTGTGCTCTTTTCTTTTAAAAATTGTTTCACAACTATTCACGTACGGGAAATTAAAATTACTAACGCAACGAACTAGTCTGAAAGCATATTATTTATTTTTGTTGCTTATATATCATATTAATAAGCATAGGTAGGGGGCGCTCTTTTACTTTCAGTAACAATTAAAGTTAGCTTATACTACGTTTTCCCTTAATATAATCCGGTTTAGATTGAGTAGATAAAAAATTAATCTTGAAGTATTTTCAACAGGGAAAAAAGATTAGTTTGATGTTTTCACTATGAATTGCAATTCAAAAGTCAATATAACAAGACAAACACAAAATAACTGGGAAGAAGAATAATAATTTCGGTGCGTGACGAATTTGATTTCAATAAATAATAATGAGTAATAACTTTAAAATATTGTTATCCCAACATCTTGCAGATACAGTACAGTACAGATGCAAATACTGGAATCGCCTTTGCACGGTGTTCGTGTTTATATATTTGGGAAAGAACTACTTCAAAGTATTACTGTAGGATAGCTAAAGCATTTTCCATTACAAATTCGAGGCAGCGACCGCTGTATCTTTTATTTTTATACTTTTATATAAACAAAAACAGAATTTGAAGGCAATGACCAATTATACCAGACAAAAACAAATTAAATAATGTTGGACAGGTTTTTTTGTTTGTTGAATGTCAATGGAGAAAATATGACATTAGAATAGGCGCGTTCTATGAAATAAGGTTTGTTTCTTTTGACAATCTTCTACTTCGAAGAAGATTTCAATGAGATTAATTTCTAATCTTCTTTTGAGGAGATTAAAATTTGTATGAGAAATCTTTAAGTTTTCAAAAGATTTCAAAGAATATTTATGGCTAAGCCACTTAAATCTAGATTAAGTGGTAGGTGAAAACGTAGTATTATTCGTGCGAAACTGACACGTCCAAGACACTTTAATAAAAGATGTTTGAGTGGCTTTGTGTCAGCTGCTGTCAAATTGCCTAAAAATTAACTAACTAAATCTTGAGCAGCGCCCCCTACCAAAGCTCTTAAATTGGAATAGCAACAAGCATTTAAGGAGCAAGTTAGTGCATATCTATTATTTTGTAATAAATTAGCACTCTTTAGCAGTACGTGAGATTGTGTTATCAATAGAGCATTTATAAGACGTGCAAGACAAACTGTCGAATTCCATTGAAATATTATTCTAAAAAATCTCAATTTTTTACACCAAAAATTGAAAATTTTCAGATTTAATTTCATCTGCGGAAAAGGGTGATATTTTTTAGTGTTTATTTTCGACTATTTACCCCAATTATGAGATTCTAAAAGGTGATTTCTGTCCATATTTTATATAACTCATTACTAACCTCTCTTTTAACCCAATTTTTGAGCCGCTTGTAAATGAAGTTTAAAAATACTTAATAGTTAAATAATGAAGCGATCATTTTTTCAAGGAAGCACAATGCGAACATACCCTTTCATTGGCACAAAATCTGATTTACTGAAACAAAAACGTCAAACACATAACATAATTTTAAAATCAACATGTTGAAACACACAGATGTGGAAAATTCAACTTTTTGTTATTTCTTCTTATTCTTCATATTTCTTCTTACTGCTTCATATACATATATTCCATTTTATTTGGGTCTTTTAGATCAAGTTTTAATTTTCTTATTAGCCTTTAATCTGATGAAATAAAATCAAATTAATTATTGATTTTTTGTATTTAAACACATTGTCGGTAATAGCAACTTAAAAATATAAAAAATCAGGCTGCTGGGGTCGTTGTTTTAGAAAATACTGCTTTGCTGCCGATAAATTTACCAAAAGAACACGGCTAATGTCGTTGTACCTATTCAGTTGACTCAAAAAAAAAACTCACTTGCATTATGGAAAACTTTGCACTTTGCAGTGGGCAAAAGAAAAACTCGCGGTTCTTATTTAAGATTTCTTTTCGAATTCTTTTCTTAACATCTTAAGGAAATAGATAGTATCAACAGATGTCACAAAGTACATATAAAGTACATATATTTAAAAAAGTTTGTGCTAATTTAGTTGACGAGGAGTGTAGTAGAAGGAGGGATACCTTAATTGTGTTGACGATCAACCTTATCGTCGAACAGCCCTATTGAGGTATCCCTTTGGGTAGCAAAAATATGGATGGTCACACCAATACAAACACAAACATACTCAAACTTGAAAATCAAAACAAAGACCAACTTATTTTCAGACGGCTATCTGGATGCTACCACACAGAAAGATATTTTGCATTTGGCACAAAATGCCGAATGATAAAGGAGGGAGGAACTACGTGAGAGGCGTATGGAATGGGAACGGTTTATACGAACACCCATTCGTCAACTTCAGCGTCAAATGGAATTCCAAAACATGCCAAACATCTAACATGGTAATATATCCATGCAGGATCCTCACGATTCAGCAGACAGAATCTGGTTACTGGAGCATTAAGGACAGACGACAAAACAACAGAACTGAACAAATGTGGGAGAAAATACGTGAACGCGAACGTCAATTGCGTGACGAAAAAGAACGCCAAGATGAAGAAGACAAGAGAATTGGATGCTGTTTCATGAAATGATACATGGAAGTAATGAACTTGTCGTTTCAGATGCAAGCGAATATGGGTAAAAATTACCAGATTTTATGAAAATTGATGAAGTCCCAAGAGGATTCGACGTTCAAATAAAACGTGAGATTGCATTAATAAAAACAAAGAGAAGCAGCCGGAAGAAAAGCTGCAGATGATTATGAAGAAGGAATCAGACCATCAGCATTGCGATATGTTCTGAACCAATGGGACCAGCTTTTTGGGGATTGGATCATTCCCCCTTGATGTAGGTTGGAGCACCTTGAAAAATTATCCTTCCAATCAAAAGAAAAAACCGTCAATGGATGATGCAGTTATTGAGGAATATGCTTCAAGTGATGAGGAGGACAACAGTACCAGTGCAATTACCAAAAGATCCATAAAGGTGAAATATATGTTCATATATTTTTTGTTTATCGTTGGCCCGGAAAAAGCCACCACAAGTTAATTGATGTGTTTCTGTGGTAGATTCTGAGAAACTACTTTGGAAAACGAAACATGCAATACACAAATTTCTAATATCATCAAACACATTGTTGAAAGAAACAAAAAAATAAAACGCTGTCTTTCTTCGACGTTTAAAAAAAATTAATTTGTTTGGTCTTTTATGGGGTTTTCTTTTGGTAATTTCAGATTTTGATCGGACATTTTTTTCGTCGCGAATAGTATACGATTTCAGATTTATTTTTTTTTTATCACGGAATTGGTGTATATTCGTGTCTGTGGAACCAGAAGGTATCTGATGGCAAATGATTTGAAAATTGTTTCTTCATTCAAGTTTTTTTTCTTTTGCAACACGAAGCGATTTCAATGTTTAAAAAATGAATGCCGAAATTAATTTGGAGGGGATTACACAATTGTGACACATCCTTATTTCACTATTCACATAATTATTGAAATCAGAATCGTGTCAAAACGACGGCTGTCAATTGGCCTGATGGTGTTATGGTATTAGTAAAAGAGAGAGGGGTAAATCTCAAAAAATAAATTGATTGGTTTACCCATTGAAAGCCTTTAAATGTAAAAATCTGTGTTTTGACAGATCTGAAGGGGAAAAAATTAATTTTTAACAAAAGAAAACCTCATTCATTTTTGTCTCTTCTAAGAAGTTCCGGACTGACGCACGCAATGATATATGTATATATAATAATAGAAAAAGACAAATCTTTTGTACTAAGGTCAGAAAAGTACGTACAAAAATTATATTTCTTTCGGATGGTTGATAAATTTTTGAATATCAAAACTTTTATATTCCTTGCTAGGTATTTCGTATGTACTCTTACCTTGCTATGAGTCAATGTTGCTTATTGTCGAGATTTCATTAAAAAAATTCAAATAGTAGTAGTACATTGTGATATTATTAACATAAAACATAATAACAAAATTTTCAGTCACTCGAGAAAATTATATCGTTTACAAATTAGACATGTTAATTCTTGGATTACATCAAAAATAATTTTTTAGATATTCATAAACATTGTATCAAAAAGCTTCGTTAATGATTTGTAGAGGACATTCCAATATTTCGTTAGGTAAGAGCGTAGTTTTTCCCCAAAATGATCTTCGTATTGAACTCAAAATAGGACAGATTCCAATAAAGTGGTGCACGCCTTCCTTTAGTTTTTTATTTTCAGTTTGTATTCCAAACCAAATTTGCTAACTAAATTTCTTATCCGAAAAATAATATTTATAAGATCTTGTAAAAAACTAATAAAGATAATAATAATATTAGGGGAGTATGTATGTATGTATATACGTTGAAACCGGCAGGAAGTTTTAGATATAACTCTGCTCTAAGATAATCTTCATCACATGATTTTGAATTGGAAAGTATCGAAAAACAACCGTTCTCAGATCAAATATATATTCAATTCAATCTCAATGATGACATTCCTAGCCGCTTGAAATATCAAAATTACCGAAAAATCGATTGGGCCAAATATAGGATAATACTTAAAGGTCTGCTAAAACCAGAACTATTAAATCCTCCTTTCAACTTAGCTGAACTTGACGGTAAAGTCATTTATTTAACTTCAGCCTTTATTAAATCCTAAGCCATCTCTTGTCCGCTCACTGGCTGAACAGAATGGACTCGCGGTCGTTCGGGAACATCAGCCTCCGCCGCGAGAAGCAACGCTTCTAAAAAAAATTGAACACAATGGACCCCGCGTTCGTATCATAACAGCGTTGAGAAATTGTAGTTTTTAATTGATATTGTAGTTATTTTTGCAAACTTTTAATTTGCAAATTTGTTGTGAATGTGTATGTTTGCGCCGGAGGGCCCCGCCGAAGATCAGATCAACAATTATGTGGATGCAACAACCAACAAGATGTTTTTTTTTTTTTTTTTTGTTATCTGTCAAACGACGAGCGGAAAAAGGTTAAACGTTAACCAATGTCTAGCGTTGCGGCTCGCGGTGGCGGCTCCATTGCATTCACTCAAACGAGTTTCTATGTCATTAACTTTGACAGAGCGTTTTTTGAAGTGCCGCGAGATCGACCGCGCATCCACTCTGTTCAGCCAGTCACTCAGGTAAGAGGGAAAGGGAAGCCATACTTGTGCGATTCAGCGCTTGAACCGTTTAGAAAAAAGTGCCGAAAGGGCTTTAATCGAGCTAAACAAAATAGAATAATTGTGAACTGGGACTCATATAAATAATCCATTAAATTTTATAAAAAATAATTGAGGAAAACAAAAAAAGATCTTTCTGGAGGTCCTTTTCTGGTAAAATAGAAGAGACTTCAGGAGCATCGAAGTTAAGAGAAAGGGTGTTTTCATAAAAGCAGACAATCTGCCTAACACAATCGCATTTCTTTTCTCATGCATTATTGAACACATACACGCTGCAGAATATGTGCAGTCAACGCGAATAATTGATTAGGAAGTTTATTATAGAGGTCGATCGATTTGAAGAGTGTTGAATTTATGCCATAACAGTTGGTAGTAGTTGGCTTAAATTGATGTAGCTGGCGTCCACTTCTTATATTTTAAGGATTGTGGATGTTTCTTTCTGTGAGTGTAGTATTTGTATGGACGGACGATTTTATAACTTTGTGGATATGGGTGACCATGTTCATCTCGACTTCATCTTTTACCATCAGGATCTGCATTTTATTATATAGAGTGGATGTGCTTGTCAGCTTTTCAAGACCGTACAAATTCTTAAGTGCTTTATTTTGAATAACTTGTAAGTCTTGTTTCAGGTATTGATACGTGGATCCCCAAACATTTATACAATGGGTAAGATGGCTGTGGAAAAGAGCAAGGTACATGTGTTTCTTTAAGGAGTTTGGAATGTTGTTGCAGATACTTCCAGTAGGACTGCAATTCAACTAGGTTAGTCTGCCCGAAAATTTAACTTTATGAACACGTCTAATGTAGGCCCTAGTTAGGCAGACGTTTATGAAAACACCCAAATTCTATCGACAAATCCAGTCACCGTCTGGCATTCAACCAACAGTGAAATTAATAAATCACTCCCAATAAGTTCTGATTCGAATGACCCAAAGTTCATAGTAATCTCTGCTAGTGACGAAAAAAACGCTTTCTTCTATAAGTATATTTTTATTTAAAAAAGCTATCGATGGCATCAGCTCTGGGTATGAAAGTGTAACGGAACTACCTCATTAGCAAATTTTTGCCCTATCTCGTCTATCTTCACCCTAATATAAAAACATGCAAAGGTACTGTTTACGCCCCATGCCTAATACAAGTTCCCGAAGAAGACATGGTAAAAGAAATGAGTGCTAAAGGAGTCACTCAAATTTATAAATTCCTGAAAACAAACCCCGTTACACCGGCCTCATGCTTTTTACATTCGACCGCTTTCGTCCACCCACCACAGTTAATATTGGCTGGCCCAATGTTAAAGTGGAAGAAACTTTCCTTTTCGAATGCGTTGTCGTAACTGCCAACTGCCCGTCATACCACCAAAAAGATGCTCCAGTTCACCTAGTTGTGAAACCTGTAACTTGCCCCCTTACCATCCCGAAAAATGCACCCGTACTTCATGCTATAACTGTCGTGAAGAACATCTATCGTCTTCAAAACGTGCGAACGTTACCTGAATGCCAAAGAAGCACTTAAAATAAAAACAATACACAAAAGTACCATGGCCGGCGCAAACAATAATTCAAAGAACAAAATCCGTTGTCTTAAATTTTGACAACATATCCTACAGTTGCAAAAGGCACTTCTTTGCCAAACGAATCAACAGTTCGAACTTCCCCTTTACCTTCTCCTGCATACTCTCAAACATTAGCCGTATTTTATTATCGCCAATAACCCACATGGTTCAACCCGTAAAAATAAAACTATCTGGGTATGTACTGATATGTAGCCTCTGTTCGCCGAATTTAATACAAACCCAGATAGAAACCCCGATAGAAACCTAGATCTCGTGTTGTTTTTGTAATGCGTGTTAAAATATAACCCAGATCCGTAGATAATAAAACGCAGCTATTAACCACTCAAACCAAAACAATAACACAGTCCTCTAAAATACCAACTTTAAACAATTCCCCTCCAACAACATCTCTAATTCAAGAAACCAATACACTATCACAAAGCTTTCCCACGGTGCCAGCTATTTGCGATGCGGGTACTGAAAGCAATGTATCAAATTCACCATCTCCCCTCCCACCTCCACCACATCTCGCAACGTCATTACTTATTCTAAATCTCATAGCCCATCTCGCTCAACAAAATTACCACTACTATATTCCACAACACCTTACACACACACACGAACTCTACCTACGAACCCACATTACACACAACCGATTCATCCATCACAAATCTCAAATATTTCAAATACTGCTCTCGAGCAACACCTATTACATTCCCGACAATTATGATGATGACTCAGTGTAATATCAGCAATATTAACCAAAATAAAGATTGCAGCGTGCGCAGGGGTTGAATCTGGCGGGCTCCTCTCGGGGCGTGTTTGGTTCAACATCTGGGTCGCGGAGATCATAAAGACCCAAAAATTTCCACCATAACTCATTCATTTCAACATAACCATTTTGCATATAATAATTCTTCACCTATATCTCACCAGCCTGTTAGTGTTCTACAATGGAACTTAAAAGGCTTTTTCAATAATCTACATGAACTTCAATTATTAATAAATGACTTAAAACCAAACATTATTTCCCTGCAAGAGACACATATGCCATTCAACTTCCAGCCATTCTCTCCCAAACAATATTCCTCATATTTTCATAATTTTGATTCTATCTCAAAGTCTAAGCAAAGTGAATGCCTTTTAATCAAGAAATCTATTCAAATATATCAGCAGTAGGTGTCGTTATCAATTTAAATATAAAATCACTGTCATTTACCTCTACATACATCCCGAACAAACATTTACACGTAAAGACCTAGAAGATGTTATACGCGGAATAAACACCCCAGTTATATTAACAGGCGACTTTAATTCATGGACTACGTCCTGGGGCTCAGAGAAACTTAATAAACGCGGCAAACTTGTGGATCATTTCATCGCAAACTCATGGCAAGCGATTCTTAACGACGGTCGACCCACCCACTTTTCGACGCATAAATCATTTAGCCACATCGACCTTTCTCTTATTTCACCCTCTTTTCTCCCCTTATGTTCGTGGAATATTTCCGACAATTGGTTTGGCAGTGATCATTTCCCCATACGTATAACCCTCACATGCAACTTTAGCAATCAAAAACAAAAAAGCCTTACAAAATTTCTGTTGGATAGAGCAAACTGGGACCTTTTTCAATCGTCCATCTCAAGCGAATTAGTCGAAAGAAAAGATACTTCCAACATCAAGAAGGAAGCATCAGTTATTCACAATTCCATACGCGCTACAGCAAATATAGTCATTCCGTAATCTAGCGACAATTATCATTCAAAAATAGTTCCTTGGTGGAACAAAGAAATTAGTATACTCCGCAATCTTACATGGATTCTCCACGATCTAGATTTTCTAGTAAGCTAGGTCGCATTCTATGAAAATTGCTCATGGAGACCACAAATAGCATTCTATAAAAAATTTCATACTAGACATTGCACAGCTCATATCATTCTATCGATAGTATACTATTTGGCTGCCATTTTCACTTTGAGGTTAGCGTTTGTGGTTGGTGAACGTTTGTGGTGTGTGTATTGTTATAATTCTTTTTTTTTTGTAATGCTACTAGAGCATGAACACACCGATACGTCTTCCTTCGCAATATTTGTGCAATTGAAAAAGTATGTATGAAATGCCCAATGTCAATTTTATTTTTATTTTTTTATTTTTCTTTCCTTCTATCAAAATGACAGATAGTATACTATAAAATATAGAAGGTGGAGACACCGTGTTAAGCAAAAGGCTTGACATACTTTTAAAAAATCGCCCACTGACTCTAATCTTATCTTCTACCGGAAGCTAAATGCTAAGTTCCGTAAAACGGTTAAAGCTGAAAAAATTAAGTGTTTTGAAAAATTCACCTCGACCATTAACCCTAATCGCTCACCACAAAAGTTATGGGCTTATATCAAATTATTAACAGGTTCTTATACACCGAACACTATCAGCACAATAGTTACTGGTTCTAAAACAATTAACCGCCCAATAGACATTACTGAGCATTTCGGTCAAAATTGGGAGCAGCCTGCCGATGATTCGAATTTTAGCTTTGCATTTGTAAATAAAAAATTCAAAATCCTTAACGACACCAACGTACCTTTCGATCCCAGCACTTCCGTTGGAAAAAAATTCAGTAAAAGGTAAAAGCCAGGTTTTGACTGCATCTCCTATGACATGCATAAAAATTCCCATTCTTCCTTAAAAACAAGACTCTTGGCGTTATACAACAATATCTTTCATACAGGAATAATTCCGCATGCCTGGAAAGTGGCGAGCATCATCCCACTGCTAAAACAAACAAGGACCCTACTTCCACCTCCAGTTACCGTCCGATATCAACCCTTCCTTGGGCAAGCAAAGTTATGGCAAAAATTATCGACTATATCATGGTTCCTTGAGAAAGAAAAAAAGATTGACAACCGACAAGTTGGATTCCAAAAAGGGCAAATCTACATTAGATGCACTCCTGCATCTTGACCATTTTATCGCCTCCACTCTTTCTGGGAAAAACCATGTATCTAATCTGAGTTTAGATTTCATTAAAGCCTTCGACAGAATTGGAGCACACGTTGTCGTAAAAAAACGATTAAATTGGAATATTTGCCCTTAAGTATTCGGTTTTGTCAAATCTTTCCTTTCCAACAGATGTTTTTGATTAAATTCTCTGACACACACTCGAAAATCTATAAACTTAAAAATGGTATCCCTCAGGGATCACCTGTCATCAGGTTTATTTACGGTAGCCTTTACTGAAATCAACTAAATTATAGACGATTTTAGTAACACATCTTTCCTATCCTTCTTTCTCTTCTTCCAGCGGATGCCCGCCCTGTGTTAAGAAAAACATATTAAGGGTATTCATAATATCCCTTGAGCGCGTGCAAAGTTATAAAACAAAAAAAAATACGTCATGTTCTGCATGCAGATGACCTCATCATTTTTTTCAAAATGTAAAGACCTTAATATATTAGGTGATACTTTTTCCCGCATTTCTCAAGTCTTGATGGACTGGTGAGCACACTCTGGGGCCACCATCTCATCTCAAAAATGTGAAGATTTTCATGGATGTAAGAAATATAATTGTAACAAAACCATTAATGTGAACTTAAATAATAATGTTATAAAAAGTGTAAATTTCATTATAATTCTTGGTCTCATATTTGACTCTAAATATAATTTTAATTACCAATATACCTACACCAGGAAAAGCCTTACTGCCTGGGTTAATTTAATCAAATATTTATTATCTAAAAGTAGTTATTCCAATGTAAATAGTCGTATCAATATTGTAAAATTAGTTATTTTATCCAAAATTGACTACGGTCTCCCAAGTTACGGTAATTGCTCTCAATCCTCGCTGCAGCTCACCAAAACTCCGTATCATGGTACAGTCAGAACGAGTCTGAAAGCCATCCGATCAACACCTATTGTAAACATCCTTACTGAGACAGGCTTACCAAACGTAAACGATAGAATTTGGTACTTACCTTCAAGCATTATTTACAAAGTCAACTCACCAACTCGTACTCCTATCCAAAATGAAGCCAAGAAGATCTTGTATTGGAAAAAAACGCCGAGACTTAAATCAGCCTTATACTAAGCTTACATCTGCCAAAGAATTAAATATCCCAATTTTAATAAAAAATACTTACCAAAGCAGCAAGCCCCCCTGGAAACTTCCAAGCGATATCATCAACACAAGCCTATCGAGTACTCCAAATCAGCAACCAATAAAAACATTTGGAAAACATTAATCCTGAACATCGCAGAGAACTACAAATCCCTGTGTTAGAACTTGCTTTTCACTGATGCTTCTAAGACTGAAAGCCATACGTCATTTGCTGTGGTTGACGATAATGGTTTCGTTGTCTCCAAAGGTTTACCGCCAGACTTCTCTTCAATCTTCACCGCAAAAGCTTTCGCGGTATTCAAAGCAATTCAATACGCTAAAAAAAAAACGTCATATTCTCTGTCAGTCTTTCCGCGGTTAAAAACATATCCAAATCATTTGGTATTGCCGAAAAGATACGTAACCTTCTAATCAGTAACAGCGAAACTTTAAAAATAGTTTGGATTGCTGGTCACTCCGGTATCAGTGGCACTAAAGCAGCTGATAGTGAAGCCAGATCTGCGTTAAGGGAATCTTTAACACGCGGTCTCCATGAGCGATAAATTTAAAAGCGGACAGACCAATTTTCTTTGGTGGGCATTTCATAGCATTTTCAAAGCTTTTAAGTTACTGAAGAATGTCGAAGGCAACTGATGCTGGTAGAAACAACAAATGATATTTGGAAACGCCAGAACAAAATGAGAGTTCTCCTTGCGATAAAGCAAGCGATGAATAGTATGCGATGAAAGCATGCTTTCCATCGCATGCTATGAAAATAATATCAATGCAATAAAAAGCACAACAAAAATCTCATCCTCGACAATTAGAAATTTAGAAGAAAAATATCCTGGGATAATTACACCCTTGTCTACAAAACCATTAATCCTAACGGTAATAAACCAATATACCCGAATAACGTCTCTCACAAGAAACTGAGGATTTAGATAAGAATTAGACTCGGCCACACATATCTCACACACAAATATTTATTCAAAAGGGAATCGCCTGCAGCATGTACCCTTTGCGATGAAAATACCCCACTTTCCTTACATCATCTCCTTTCCTGAAAAAAAACTACCTCAACTACCAATAGCATCTCCGAACATAACCTCCCACACCTACTATCCAACGTCAATGTCGATAACATTAATACTGTATTTAATATTATATCAGCTCTCATCTTAGAAAACTGTATCTAGTTCTTTATGTATATGTACTATATAAGCATGACTTTAAATTTTGAATATATATAGTAGTAAGCCCTGGCAGCTAATTCTAGTCCTAAGATATTATTAAATTTGTAATTAACTTACACTTTAATAAAATCAGATTCATACTATCCACAAATCCTTTCATACCCAGCAGCTTAAAATATATGATGTAAAGAAAATAGACATCTACATCCAAATTAATAAACATGGACCAGCGAATTTGACATTATCGAAGACGGTGGTTTATGTGGTTTTCCATTGTGACAAGAATCAAATTCGTTTTTATACAAATCTATCAAAACATGGATTTGGACAATTAAATCCTTCCATTGGACATCAAAAATTAATATTTTTTTTGATTCTGAATCAAATTCGCAGATTCGTATTTTTTGGCGAATCTACCCCTCTTTCACTAACACTACTAAGCACAAGTGCAATTGGAAGCGTTTATTTTGAAAGCTACCAGTTTCACTGACGCGAATATAATCCCACACCTTAACAAAAAAAAATAAAATCCAATAACATTCCATTCGCCACGAAAAAAATCATATTCCGCATCAAATTCTTCATATACCAATGGAAAACCACATTAGTGAAGGAATTGACATAAAGAAAAAGTTTACAGGGACATAAAAGTAGATTTTGTTCGTGGATTTTCGATTTTTTATTAATTGAAAATTTTTTAGTCCGCAGACTAACTTTTATTCTATGGTTTAGTAAAGTCAATGTATAACGGTGGACTAAGTATTTTTTTATTAATAGGGCTACTACAATCTTTTACGCTTCATTAGGAGCTCCAACTGGTTCAACGTTTAGGGAGATTATCTCAGGATTCATGTGGTATCACAAGGGACCACTCTGGTCTAAGTGTGTAAGATGCAACGCTGGCAGTCACTTAACCTAACCTAACTATGTTCGTGGAACGATTACCGCCTTTCAGATGATATTTTGAAGTGCTCTTCTTGAAGTCCATTCGCTTACGTCCTTATTAATAGCTCTTGCAGTTGCCCGGGTGTCCTTGTGTTTTTATTTTTCATCGCTCCATTAACTTTCATCTTTATCGAACAAAAGTTGTCGGCCGTATCTGGATCCTGGAATTGACTCAAAGTTTCTTCTATTTCTTACCGTTAGCACGGTTTGGTTGCAAAGTTTTAAAACTCTTTCATTTTTGCGACTGTAACGACCATTTTTGCTTATAAAAATGATCATATTTTCCAAATCAATCGTTATTTTTCGATTTTTTTTTTATTTTTTTATTATTTTAATACAAATCATTCTTTTATAATAAACTACCGCTATTCCATGTAGGGTCGCCGGCCGAATACTATGGTCACAGGGAACAATACAAACAAGGAACAAAATAAATATTTACCTACCGCGGTCGCGCGCAAAAAGGGAAGAAAAGCATTCCACATTCGACTTATACTACTAGAGAAAAATCTCTGTATTTAACAGTGTCTGAAGTTGGACTCAAGGGTAAACTGATGAGTATTCCTAGAAGCGCGAGTATTACGATTGAATAGTTTGAGGGAGAAATGCAACTGGCTATTTTATTTGAACATTGTCTGTAAACTACCCATAGAACAATGAAAGGAATGAAGCATTGTAAGTGTTGTAATTGTTTGCCTTATTCTTGGATCCACCTATCATTTTTAATGCTCTTTTTTACTTGCGATTATAGATACTATAAGGCAAGTTATTTATTCGTAATTTTTTTTTAACAATCAAACATGACATTACGATCATAGAGAACACCAAAAAATGGGTCCCCCAAGTCCGTATGTCTGTCTGTCATCGAGCCTACAGCCTAAACGATAGATTAACTTCAAACTTGGTACAATTGTTTTTTCGGTAATATGCCCACACGTTTTTTAAATTTTTTTTAAAGATGACAAATAACAGTAGCTCCCATACAATTTTTGTTGTCCAAAACTAAAAATCTTATTTTTCTCAAAAACGGCTCTAACGATTTTTATAAAAAAATCAGTTCATTAATGAATGGAAAAGGTACATTTTGGTAATTTTTGTTTTTGAAACAAATTCCGATTTTCTGAAAAACTGTTGATTTGATTTTTTTAATTTTTTTATGCAGACTCCTATAAAGTCTAAACACTAATGTAAACTAAAATTTTCCAAAAAATTTTTTTTTTTTTGAAATAAAAAAAAAACTTTTGAAAACTCAAAATTTCGAAAACCATTTGATGGATTCTTTCGGAACTTCGTAATTCGGAGTTTTTTTTTGACGTTATATTGAATAGTTAAAAAACTGTATTCCTAAAATAAAAACCAACGGTACCTCCCATACAAATGTTAAAAAAAACTCTTGAAAAAATTGTATTTACGGCTCCAATAATTTTTATAAAAAAATTAGTGTGTTCTTAGATTTGTACAGTCCTTTTAAGTATACAAATATTTTATTTTGCGTACTTATTAACGGTACTTCCCATGGAACCTGCATGGATGGATTAAAATTATTTTTTTTTTAAATAAATAAATATTATTTTTGAAAAATCGATTTTTCAAAAACCAGTCATTGAATTTTTTTGAAACTTGAATTTTATATGTATATTTATAGTATCTTCAAAGTGACGTTTTAATTTTTTTTCTCAAAAATGTTTTCAAAATTTTATACATAAGGAATTATTTTTTTTTAAAAATCGCTGCAACGATTTTTGAAATGTTTGATATATTATTTTCCAGGAATTCAATGGCATCTTTTTTTCCCTCAAACTATAACGACTAAGCAATATAAAAACATTTAATTATTTGTATTAGCCATTTCTTTCTACCTTATTATTATTCCATTTTTACGTATTTTTGAGTACGTCACTGAATACTAAATACAATGTAGGCCCTCATACATTTATATATATATATGATATGAATCTTATGTATGCATATTGCACCTTAGTTACAAATTTATATGCATATAGCTACTCACCTACATCCTTCATTTGCATTATTATATGTACAAGTTTACATACTTAGGTTCCATCTATATGCATATGCATGTACATACATTTTACTCTCCCAACTTATATGATTAAAATCCATTAATAGACTTAAATATACATTTGTAGGTACCTATTAACTCTTTCTTGAATCATCCATTCGACAATTCATTATACTAAGAATCAAGGTAATCTTACCTAGAGGCTTTAAACCTGTATAGGATAACTACACCTTACTAACTGAACCTCAATGGTAAGCTACAAGTTCGTATGATCCAGTCGTGCATTTTATTTAATTCTGTCCAAGAGACTTAAGTGAGTTATATGATCACCTGCCCAGATATGACAGTTGTACTCAAACCTTGGACGAATGTAGGCTTTATAGATTCCAGCTAAATCAGAAGTGGAGAAATATTTCTTGCATCGTCTCTGAAAACCCAAACGCCCTGCAGCGTTTTTGGCAACATCGAATATGTGGTCATTTCAAAAAAGGTGGTCATTGATGCACATAGCGAGAACCAAAAATTTGTTCGGTTTCCTCAATGCCACCGCCGCTCGTGGACAACCACATTGGGGGAGGGTCCCGCTTTGACGACAGGACACAGTATTGAGTTATTGAGGCATTAGATTCAAAACGTTTTTTTATTTCCCCTTGGGGAATACGCTGCCGTTAAAGTTGCAAATCTCAAGTACCTGTGTGTGAGTCTAAAAAAGATAATGAAACGCTGAGAGTACTGTGGTCAGCAAAACAATATATTTGACTAGAAGGTTTAGGCAGAATGTCATTGAATACGAGAAGAGAGTTGGAGGCAGAATGGAACCCTGGGGCCCGCCAGCATTTATTTTATGAATATCAGACTTTAAACCATCCAATACAACTTGAAAAGTAATTTCTAATTCAACGAAGAAGAGATTCATCGATTCCCAATGGACCTATTGCTACAAAAGCCGTACTGTTGGTCATTAAGGAGCCTTTGTTCTTCAAGATATTTCTTCAGCTATTATGGATTATACAATCCATATGTATGTATGGATGTATATTTTTTTTTTGTAAATTTTACTATTACAATTCAATAAATAAACAAAAATAGTAACACTTAAATAACTATGTATACATATAATTTGAAAACTAAACATTTTTATAAAATTGTGTGTCTAATATGAGATATGACCAATTCTTTAAATTTATTTAGGACTGTTTAACTTTTTATTTCTATAGGCAATTCATTAAATAATTTAAGGCCACGATAGTATATGTATCATATTTTGAGTTCGAGAGTCTATAAAATTGAAGTCTAAAATCAGAGTTTGATCTTAAATAATGTGGTTGGCTTTCTCCCACGTAGGACAAGCTTGTCCTAAGGTATTTAGGTGCTAGATCATTTTTTTAATTTAAACACAAACAGTAACGCATTAAACATAATTCTTTGTTTGATGTTAAGCCATCTTAAGCAATATAGCATCCAATGTATTGATGTACGCAAGCTGCATTTAAGAATGGTTCTCATAGCTTTGTTTTGTAGGGTTTGCAGTCGATTTATGTGTCCACTGTTTCCTAAAAATAAGATTGTAGAAAAAAACTCAAAGTAAGGTTTAATAATCGTATTATAAATATTAATGGCACATATTGTTGTTCTATTTTTTCGTATACGTTTAAGAAATCCAATTTTTTTTTTAACATTTTGGCACACATATACCATGTGACTATTGAAATTTAAACTATTGTCTAATATTACCCCTAAGTACTTAATTTCTGTCACCTGAACTATGGACTTACCCTCAATCGATAAACTTATTATATCTCTATTAATCACCATATATTTAGTCTTATTCACATTAATTTTAAGTTTGTTGAACTGTAGCCACATGCATAGAATATTTAAATCTTTACTATGTTCCAAAATTTCTGATAGTACTTTACCACTTACGAAGATGAGAGCATCATCGGTAAACAAAGATATTTTAGAATTTCTTAAGACTTTACAAATATCATTAATGTATACTAAAAACAGTAATGGTCCAAGTATAGTTCCTTG